>CM029925.1:1200000-1617500 GCA_017639245.1 Myiopsitta monachus
ATGAACTGTTCTTGTAATTAGGCTCCAGCTGAACTCCTGAGCTCTTTTCAAATTACATTTCTAACTGGGATTGAAAGTGCATCAAGCCCCCTTCTGTAGCACTGGGATGCAACATCTGCATCGGTATCCTGTTTATCATAGTTTGCTTGTTCTGTGCATTCATCTGAAGTGGATAAAGACTTTGCAACACAGTTTGAAATTCATTGGTCTGTGATTTTATCTGATCTGTGTTGTTGCAGCTTGTGGCCCTTCCCCAGTGGTTTTTGATACCATGTTCCAAGTTACCCAGTGCTTTCTGAGTTTAGAAGTAAAAGGAACTCTGCAGTCGGTGGACTATACAAAGAGTAGCATCTGAAAATGAATAGGTTGGATTAAAACTAATTTATGTAAGGATGTTCTTTTCAATACTTTTGGATGTTACCTGCAGAAGTTTGGTATTTAATCTAGGAAAGACATAGTTAAGTGCGTTGTTGTTTGCTTATTGATATAAATGGTTATGTGCACCCCAGGGCACAGTGGGGAAAGCGCATTTCCAGCGCCTGTGTTGCAATCTGCTGGCAGTGTATGTCTCAAACTCTCACAGTAGAGGCAGGTAAGATGTTGATGATGGTGTTCTCTTTGAAACTTGGGGCTGTGTTTACCACCATGACTGTCTTCCTTGTAGAGGGTAGGAGTGCCTGCAGTGAGTGTGTGCTGTGGGGAGGCTCTCGCCCTTAAGCAGATAAATCTTTGCGTAGATTTGAGCACTTCTTACTTGAACAGCAGAGATCAGGGATGTGCTTTTGTGGTTGACATCTTGGAGTGCAGCTGTGCTGTGGATTAGGAGTCACAGCCAGCTGAGCATTAGGAAGGTCTCTGCCATGTAAGAGTGGTTGTTGCAGTTGAGCTGCAGGCGTTATGTACTGCTACAACCTTCACAGTGCAGTGAGGCAGTAATAAAGTGCTGATAAGGGGTTTAAGGTTAGAGCTGCACTCATAAGCAACTCATAGCCAATAAATCCATACTATAATACTGAACATTTTACATTGCATTTTTTTCCTTTCATTTTGGATTTTGGGAGCAGGAATATAGCTTAACTTCCATTTTGCTGCAAAAAGCTCATAGGCCTGTAAGATAAGAATGGATGCTATTTTATGTTTGCCATATGTCATGATATCATCACAAGTTCTTTTGGATAATAGTGCTAAGCATGTGATGTACTGAGATTTTAAATGGAGTTCTAACTTGTTCTCTCAAATTCCACCCCACTTCCTTCAGGACAGGGAAAAGAACAAGTAGCATCTGTAGTGTGTTTTTTATATGTGATACAGAACTCATTTAGATTGGAAAATACCTGAAATCAAGTGTGCTTTGACTATGAGAACTGGGGAAATGGTCTCTTAACATCTGTTTGGTTTGTGGAGAATACTATGCAAGTCAAATTTCCTTCTCCAAATCTATCTTCATGAAAGCTCTATCTGAAGAAACCAATTTCCTTGCTGCATCTGTCTTTTGCACACCCTCTTCTGTGCATCTGTCTCCTGCAGCTTTCCCCAGTTAGTTTTTGGACATCCCTTTCTCCAGTGCTGCATATCTTTCCCTTCGCCTCCCTTTGCCCTGCTTAAGGAGAAACTTGATTTCTATTGATTATCCATAATTTCAAATAATACATTGTAGGATACTGTGGTGATGTTTGGAGGTCACTGTTACAGTTGAAGCATTTGCTGTACATGCTATAAACTCGGTGATTCCGAATGGCAGTATGCACGCCTCTAGTGTGAGCAAGGTATTTCTGAACCAGTATCCGAAGGAAATAATGTGCCTGGTTGTCCATCTCTTAAAGGGCAGCAGTTTTTGTAGCTGATTACTGTCTCTGTATCGGAGGGAGAGCTTGCTGCTGTGGCAGGAGGCAGGCAGTGTGGCTGCAAAGCTGACCAGAGGGATTCCCTGCTCTGATTTATTCATTTTTCTTTCCCTTTAATACTCTAAAATGCATTTCCTGGAGACCAAAATTCATCATACAGGTGGAGCAAAGCAAAGCTGGGCTGAAAATGGAAATTGAACCAGATGAATGTTGTTTCATTTAATCAGATACAGGGAGTCCCTGATGATGCAGGAAAGAGGCAAGGGAGGTGATCTCTTGCACCTTCCATGCTGCTAGTTGCTGTGTGGTTTGAGTCTGGTATACCTTGTAAGTTTGCCTGTAACGAGGACTTGTCCTGGATTGTCCAAGGCAGCTAGGACTGGGGATCCACAATCCTTCAAACCTGAGGTTAAGAACAGTTTTTGTGGGGAAGCCCCATTGGGAGATGGGTGGAGGGAGTTAAAAAGGGGGGGTTGGAACTTGGCACACTGAATTTTGGGTAACACAAATGGTCTGGGACAGTATAAATGAAACATTCTTCTGTTGTTTTCCTTGTTGCAGATGACTTGTTTAAGGTTCACAAACTTAAGCCAAATCTGAAGTGGCGACAGGCTTTTGACAACTACTTAAAAACAATGCCTCCTTACTACTTACTGGTATGTTCCTTTTCTCGTTTCATCCTCCTGCGTATAATGGCTGGTGTCACCAGAGTCCTGTGCATCAGGCCTCTTCCTAGTAAACTTGATGTAATTATGATGATTTTAGGTAGTAAACGTTTTGCTTTGTAGAGGTATGTAGATCAGTTCAAACATGTTGCAGTAGTAAATACATTTGTAGTAATATTGAGTAGTAGTAACTGTATTCAGATAGTAGATGTATTTTCTGTTCATTAAATATTAAATAAGCTTTGATCTAAAGTACTTGATGGTTCAGAGAAACCCAATTTGGCATTATTTTTGTAACTTGAGAAGGAAAATACAGATTTATTTGTTCATTAATGTGGGTGAAGTGCTAGAACTTGGGAAGATGATACCAAGAGAACTGCCTGGGCTAATTAAAGGGTGGCGGGAGGCACCTTTTACATGTAGCTTGGACAATGCACCTCAAGATGGACTTGCATCATCCCGGCTATTCTGGTACTGAGCCTTTGAGTGGAAATTGCCAGTGGCACCACTCTGTGTGGTGTCTTGGTAATGTGGCATAATGTCCATTGTGAGCTAGTTAGACTACCAAACTCATGTCACATGTTATCTGAATAGACTTGAATTTTAGTGGCCAAAAGTGGAAAAGCTAGAGCACTGATCTGTGTGCCTTAGCTTCCTGTAATTGAGCTTATCAATTTTCTTTTTAAATACTTCTTCTCTTACTATTGTGTATTTTGTTTTCCTTATAGCCATTAAAGAAAGCCCTAAGGATGATGGGAGCTCCAAATCTGATATCAGATAATTTAGATTGTGGACTTAGTTACAGTGTTATCTCTTACCTTAAAAAACTCAGCCAACAGGTAGTATTGATAAAACCTTTGCAATTAGAAGTGCGTTGATGATTTAGTTTGTGGTAATCTCATTATAAAGCAGTTAAATCCCTGTGGGAGTTCATATGGGTGTACAGCAGATATTATAATTGAAGACTGGGGAGCATTTCCACTGCAAATATGGGTGAATCCAGAGTGGTTCTGTAGCCAGTGATTGTGCCTTCTCTAAGTGGTGGAGGGGAGCACAAAGGAGACCCGTTCAGCTATATTTGAAGTATCTACTAGATCTTTAAGGTCCAAAGATGATCACTAATTGGATTGCTGATTCCTCTTGCCATCCTTCTTCACAGCTGAAGTCGGAGGCTTGCTCTGTCTCATGTTTATTCCCACATGTGCCTTGGCAATGTGTGTGTTCCAAAAGAAGTGTATGTTCTTGTCCACGGGGAACAAAATCATAGTTCAAGCTTTATATCTGAGCTTCCTGTTTCCTTCAGGTCAAATGTATTCTGTGTATTAAACATTACCTGGTGGGAAATGGAATCACAGAATTATTTGGGTTGGAAGGGACCTTAAAGCTCATCCAGTTCCAACCCCCTGCCATGGGCAGGGACACCTTCCGCTAGAGCAGCTTGCTCCAAGCCCCTGTGTCCAACCTGCCCTTGAACACTTGAAGACTTCAAATAGTCTTACGTATCTTTTTCTCCTTGTTGAGAATGCCATTTCAGGTGTAACTGTCTGAAAGCCATGCCTCCTTAGCACAAATGGTTCTTCCAACAGTAGTTTAATGTCTAGAAGTCAGTGGGGAAGCAGTTCAGCCTTTATAATTACAAAGGAAAAAATCCTCCTCCTTAAAGAATGCACAAAATCCATTCCAAAAGCCTCTGAATGCCTGAGTGACTATTAGACATCAAACTTCTGTGGTACATAACTTAATGATGTCCAAATTCACATTACTTATCTGCAATATGGAGGTGGAATGGCTTGAGACGGCTTCTGTGGTTTTCACAGACATTCTTAGCACATGAAACAGTGTCAATGTGCTGGATGCATTATAAGCTCCTGTATAGGGACAAGCAATTCCAGAATGGTGCTGTGCTCCTGCTGTCCTGACATTCAGAGTTTCCCACTGATAATGAAGCAAACCCTACAGAGGATGAGAGCTGGGGGAAGTGGGTTGCAGTTGCTGTGGGGTGTGGGATTTTGGTTGGTTGGGGTGTTTGTGGAGGTACTGCAAGTGGGTAAAAATCTTCCTTTGGTGCAGTTAAAGCTGAATACAGTTATCTGTAGCTGTAGTAAGAAATCTGTGCTAATTTGAGAAGTAATATGTTTTTGGAAACTTACTGATAAAAATGATTTCTCTCCCTTATCGCAAACATACAGTGCGAAACCTTAGCTTGTAGGTGGTTTCAATAGTAAAACCTGAAATGATGTTACTGTATCTGAATAATACTACTGTTTTAGATGCAACTTTACAGTAACCTAAGGCATCCCACCTATCCCACCTTCCTTTTCTCTTATTTTTTCCCCTTTCCCTTGAAAGATGATTCTTTAGGGACACAAAAAATGAGACTTTTAGCAAAATCAGGGACATTCACAGACCTCCTACTGGCATGTTAATGTAGATACGCTGGCTAAATGGCTTTTCCATATGTTAGCACATTAGGATTTCTTTCTACTTGAGATTTAATCTATGTAATCCAATATATCCCGGGGTAGGTAGTTCTCCTGTTTGTTGAGCAGTTGGGAATTAAATTCATAGTTTGATTCTGTTAATGTACTATGTTTTATACTGGAAATATGCAATTCCTGCTGATAACTCATGGTGTGATTCCATTTTAGACAAAAATAGAGTCGGAACGGATAATAGGTTCAGTGGGTAAGAAAGTACCACAAGAAATTGGAATAAAAGTGAAAAACCACTCCAGTGGCCTCTCCTTGGGACACAGTAGGGATTTTAAACAACTGCTGCAAGGGATCACTGGGGAATCTCCACTGAGACTGGCGGAAATGAGTGTTAAGGAATTTGCTGGCTTCCACATAGGACTGTTAAACAAGGTAAACACAGAACGATCTTGCATGATTAAGCAGTTAACTTTATGTGTTCTAAGTGGGTAACTTTTATGGACTTAGCGCAGAGGAAGGAAGGGAGTGCTTTCACTGAGGCGTGAAGAATGCAGCATAGGCATAAACTGGTGAGAAGAGTAAACGCAGATTTTGCACTTGATTTTGGGACTGTTTGGAAATGCTGCAGTCGTAAACAAAGATAACTGTTTTAAGTGACAATCCCTGCAGAAGACAGCTTGTGGTGTTCATCAGGACTTAACATGCTTGGGCTTGATGGAACCGGAAGCACTAGTGCACAATAAGGTCTTGTTGCAAAACCAGCCATTGAGTCTGCTGTATCCTGTTATGAGACTCTGAAGTGACTTCAGAATAATTAACAGTTAGCATTATTGCAGCTCATAGAGGAATTTCTCTGTGCATGAGAACTGACTGGTTAACTGAAAGTTACTTGTTCTATGTTAAAACTAGGATTTGAAGCCTCAGGCGTTCAGAAATGCCTATGATATTCCTCGCCGCAGTCTTCTGGACCAGCTCACTAGAATGAGAACCAATCTCCTGAAAACACACAGGCTTATCCTGGGGCAGGATGAAGGTAAGGAGCCACTGTTGTTGTTCAGCAGTCTGGAGAGAGTACAGCTTTTTGGTTCTTTTATTCCCTGAAATAGCGTGTTCTGCCCTCAGTATGGGAGCAGAAATGGGCGTTGGATCATTTGCTGGCTCAGTCAATGCCCTTTTAACTCTGAAGGGGAAAGAAGTAAACTTTTGCCTTGGGTGATGCAAGATGTCATCTTGCTTTGTAAGTTTTGTGGGAGAGCTTTCTGTACACTGGGGTTCGGTAGGTGTGGGTTTTATAGCCCTAAAGCAGAGAGGAGCTTCTTTCGGTTTACCTTTGTTAGGTGCTAGTGGTCTACAGCTGCAGTTGTTAGCATAGAGGTTGAAGTTGCTTTTGTTTCATTCTTCCGTCATTTAAGCTCAGCTCTTGCCAACCTTATTTCTGAAGCTGTAGTCTCCAGCTCTTCCTCCATAGCAAAAAGAAATAGTCACTTCTAGTTCTTAAATGCTAACACTTGCAATTGAAATGCTTGAAGTTTGTATTGCCTTAGTTTTAAGGTAGACTAAAGTAAGAGCTCTTGTTCTGTTGCAGACTGCCTTCACAGTGTTCCTGTTGCTCAAATGGGGAATTACCAGGAATACCTGAAAATGATGCCTTCACCCCTTCGGGAGATTGACCCAGACCAACCAAAAGACTTCATACATTTGGCAATCCATTTAAACAGGACAAGAAGGTAGGAGCTGCCACACCATCTATTATGCCTTTATATTTAAGATGGCTTGAAATCATTTGAGAGTAGAATTACTCTCTCACAAGTGCAGTATGTTGCTAACCTGTGTAGCTCTTGTGTCATCTGAGGAAAGGATTGCTGCCTTTCACGTGGTTCAAGGGAAATGTGTAAAGGATCATGCTGATGTGGCACTGCTCTGTCTCTGGTTACAGTGTACATTAGGTAACTCTGTCCCAAGAGCTGTACAACGTTTGGAAAGCCACCTGAGTTTTAACACAGGGGAGCTTGTTTCATCAGTTCATTGATGGAGTAATTTCTCTTATGTACTGTTCTTAAAACTTTGGGGTATTTTTTCCTTTTCAGGGTATGATGATAGATGAAGCAGATGAATTTGTTGCTGGGCCTCAGAATAAGATCAAGCGTCCTGGAGAGCTCAACACTCCAGCGTCACTGAAGAGAAGGCGAAGCATGTCACCACTGCTGAGACGGCCACAGTCACCGCCTGTTGTTGCTAACCACGTTGGTGGGAAAGGGCCACCATCTGCTGCTGGGTCCCCATCCAATCTGAACCTCAAAGGTGTCCCAGCAAATAAAGGTATATTGAGTTGTAATGCAGCAGCCTGTGTGGTCACAAATGATTTAAAAAGAAAGCAAAGCACTCTTGTGTGCATTCTGAGCTGATTCAGTGCTTTATAAAGCTTCCGCTTTAGTGTGCAGTAGGACTGAGTTTCTTTTGTTGGCCTAAATAAACAGGCTGCTGCTATAGCTAATGAAGACTGGGATAAAAAAGTGAAAATGGTGACTTCACATTAGTGAGATGAGGTGGTAACAGTCTGAAGGGAAGTATTCCTTTGGTCATCTCAAGTATTGGAGAGTTGTCCAGCACTGTCACATCACTATGTGCTACTTCAGACATGAAAGGATCCTTCTGGATCCCAACTTCCTTTTGGGTTTTTTTGATCTTGTAGTTACACACTAGTAAGATATCCTGTGTTTAATTTGTAGATACCAATAACAGTGTTGTCCAAGATGGCAATGGAGAGAAGAAAACAGAAAACTGTCAGTCACTGGAAAAGCAGATGGATGGTTTACCTGTGCAGATGGGTCCTTTGGTTCCAGCTGCTATGGGAGAGGATGAAGTATTACCCAATGACTTGGACTCCCTACCTGTTGAATTCAATTGTTTAAGCGAAGATGGATTGGATCATAAACCTGGTCCCAACGCACTTGTTCGAGGGCCTCTAAATTGCAGTGTGCCTGGAGAGGACCAAAAACGGGCCATGGAGTCTACTTCGGAGTCTGTGCCAAATTCATTTAAGATAACCCCTATGATGCTGGAGGGAAACAATGCTGATATCAAAATTAAAGTGATGAGAGAGGTTCGCAAGCCTGGAAGAAGTAAGTTGGATTTCTTACGTGGGTGGATGTTTTTTATTAATGTATTATATATGGTGCTATTCCTAGAAATCGGGAGCTATTTTCGGTCCATGTACAACGTTAGATGCTGAGTCATTCCTGATTGTTGCATCTGAGCAGTGGAGGGGCAGAAATGGAGCATGTTCGTACACACTGGGCAAATGAGTTGCAGTTCAGCTGGCAGGACGTGGGAAGTTGAGTGCCACGTGTCCGTGTTTGCCCCTGAAGATAGGTTAACTGGTGTAAAAGGTACCCCGTGAAAGCAGAGGTTTTGGGTTGGTTCCTCATGATCTAATGAGATGAGATAGACCTTGCCTTAGGCTGCCCTACTCCTTGTGTGTATATAGTGTACTTTGTTGCTCTGTGCTCCTCAAAGCTTCCTTTGGAGGGCAAAGACATATGTAGCTACAAGAGTGCATCTTGGAATATGTTCCACAGGGAATCTTAAAGGTTTCACTTTGCCATTAACTGTTTTACTTTGGGAGACAGTGTAATTACTGATGGTAACTGTTGCAAATGCTGAAGAACTGAAGACTAAGTATTACTTCCTGCCTTTTTCCTGGAAGGTTTGATAACCCCTCAAAATCGAAACTGTTGTGAGGAAAAGTAACTTTCCCTGTCATCTTTTGTTACACGCTTTGCCTGTGCTTGTATACCGGCTCAAAATCAAAACACTAACCTGAATCTCCAAGCGATGTATGTGCTGTAGGATTTGCCAATGGCAGGTGTCCCATATATGCTCTGTGTCGGAGTACATTATCTCTACAAATTAAACTATTGGCCCTTTCTCCAATACATTGTCAAGTGCCAGTAATTAGTATAATGGAGTGTTCTTAACTCTTCTGGCTTTCTGATCTTGGACTGCTTTCCCAAAACTTAGTATTTTGAGGCCTGTAATCGTTGTGGCAGACAGAGGCTGTTGAGAGATGAAGCCATTTTTATGCTGCATCTGTATTCTAGTCTTTAAGATGGTTGAAAACTGCTTATTTGGGTATGTCTCTGCTTCCTGTTTGCAAGGTAGGCTCGTCTAATCTTATACCAAATTCATGTCTAGGAAGTGGTGCTGTAGAGTAAACCAGTACTATGTTCACTGTGAGTCACCTTCCTTGCTGCAGGGTTCAGACAGGAGGCAGAAGCAGCAGCCATGGCAATAGGAGGCTGCTCTGCCTAGCCTGCAGTTTCTAAGGACGGGTGTTCCTAGCTGCTGCTCTTACAGAGAACCTAATTCTTTGGTGCCACATTTCAGTATCACTTCAGATTACAGCTGCTTTGTGTGCATAACGCTAATGTGAGCCTTTTCTTGCCTTACACATATTACCATATGCAGTCACGTGGAGCTGGGCTTTGTTTCTTTGTTTGACTGTTAAGCTTTCTTGAAGATGGATTTTTTAAGGTTTTGGTTTTTTTTTAATAAATGATTGAATTTTTATATTTCTCTTTTTAGACTATGAAAAGATTTTCTCTCTCCTTGAGGAGGTGCAAGGACCTATGGAAATTCAGAAGTATTTCATTGAATTTGCTATCAAGGAAGCAGCAAGGTTTGTACAGATATGAATGACTTCCGTTGGTTTAGATAAGTAGTGAATCAAACTTTTCCAGTACTAGTAATTTCTGGTTTCCTTTTTGCCATATGTTGATTATTATAGTTGGTTTAGTGCTCAAAGGACTATTATATTTTTATGGAGTAAATGTTTTTTTACTTAAAGTTTAAATGTAGACTCCGTAGATAGGTTGTTATTGAAGACCAGCCCCAAGTTTGGGTGCATTGGGGAAGGGTGGCTGCGTTCAGTCACATTTTCTGGCCATTCTAATGACTTAAATAAAACGAGCTCTTCCATACTGGGAAAAGATGATCCTCTAGTAATATGATTTGTTGTGGATGAATAGTGTAGAACCAGAGAATGGTTTGTGTTGGAAAGGACCTTAAGCTCATCCAGTTCCCACCCCCTGCCATGGGCAGGGACACCTTCCACTAGAGCAGGTTGCTCCAAGCCTCATCCAACCTGGTCTTGAGCCGTGCCAGGGATGGGACAGACACAGCTTCTCTGGGCACCCTGTGCCAGCCCCTCAGCACCCTTGCAGGGAAGGACTTCTGCCCTATATCTGACCTGAATTTGCCCTGTTTCAGTTTAAACCCATCACCCCGTGTCCTATCTTGAGTTGTTCAACTGTATTTTTAGAAGGCACAAATTGAAATCTCTCTCCCGTTCTTCTGCAGGTTTAAAAAACGGGTCTTAATACAACACTTAGAGAGAATACTAGAGGAACTAGAGTTCAACAGCCTACCCAACAGAGTTAATCATGTCAACAGTAGATAATGATGTACCAGCCGGACGAATATGGACCAGGAATGAGTTTGCTGTGCCGCAGAAGAGTGGAAGAGGATGTCGCTGCTGCCCTCACCATCTTGGCAGTCAAGTGATTTTACTGTCACAGTCTGAGAAGAAGCAGTGGAGCTTTAACTTTAAGAACCTCTATCGGCAGAAGCTGGGCTATAACCTTAAGGATTTGCTATGAAAGGTGTGGCTTTTTTCCTGTGGAGGGTGCTATTTGCTCAACAGGCTGAAGAAAATACCCATTGCTGCCCCTCCTGCAGGTGATGAGAATTTACTCATTTGAACGCTGTCATTAGACATTTACGTGCTATAGGCAGCAGGTTGCACTAAAATGGGGCACTGTCAAATGCACACACTGTCTGCATCGTGGAGAGAGCCCGTGTTCCCAAAAAAAAACCCTCCCAGAAACACCTGCACTGGTAAAATTGCATGTTGCCACCACAGAGACAAGGGTCTGGTTCCCAAGAACTGCTAGCCATGCCTTTAAACTTGAGATTCAGTGTAGATTGAGAGTAAAGAAACTGCTATTGTGTTAATGAAAGCTAAAGACAGCCCTGTGACTGTTACCACCCGCTGGTCACTAAACAATCTACCTCAGACTCTCTTCTGTTTTGTCTGCAGACAAAGTGCACCTGAGGCTTCCCAGGTCCCCGACTTCAGTTCTCTTTCATCCTGTGAGGAGGACGGAGACTCTTCAGGTGGCCTTGGCACACGCTGTGCTTTGGAAGCACTAAAAGGAAACGCTTTTAACAAACCGTGTATTTTAATGTTCATACAACAGAGATTATTTTGAACAGTATTGTTACCAGATCACTAATTTGCTATTTTAACTGTATAAATTTTTTTGGAACATATGTATATATAAAATAAACCATTTTATTAATTTTTAAGAAGCGCTCATCTGAGGAGTCTGTAGCGGGCAGCACCAAGTTCCTCCACTTGTCTGTTACCAACAGACTGCTGGTGGTTTTGTAACACCAGCGAGCAGTTACACTGCAGCTCCACCTGGTCTTGCACGCCCTCAAACACGGCTCGTGGTGGGAGCTGCAAGATGCCTTTGCACCCTGGAGTACCTGCTCCATTGCTCAGCTCAGCCTGCGTGGGGTGCACGTTTTCACTGGGTATTAAAGGTTCCAGTTTAGCAAACCTTTGGTTACCTGAGCTGGTATCTTCTCCTCCGTTCCTCTAACTGTTTTATCCAAAGGTAACTTTCTTATCACAAAACATAAAGAAGACTGGAGCAGCTCCACATAATGATTTTTTTTTTCCTTTAAAGCAGTACCATGCAGTAGTAAGCGGCTCTTCTGATAATTGTGTGTTTTCAGTTGTTCACACCTAACATCCTCTCATCCTCTAACAGCTTTCTTTTAAAGACAGGTTGAAGTTGTGCTCATGTTTACTAGCTCTTCACCTCCTACTGCAAGTATCCTGGCGGTCCTGGTTGGCTAGCCAGCAGACAAGAGGCAGGGAAACAAAGGTTAGCTGGTGAGCCTGTACTTCTCCATTCCTATGGGTATTTTTAGGACTAGCCAGCCTGTGAGACTGCTTTTCCATCCGCTCTCAAGCAGTGGCCTTGTTTCTCTGGAAGATGCAGTTCAAGCGTTGGGATTATACCAGCGAAATTCAAGAAGGAAATGACATCCAGCAACAGCAAATCTCTGTGGCGGTGTTGTGTGAATGAAGTGACCTAAGGAAAGGCATTACTGTAAACCTGCCCTCACTCTTCTCTTAAAAACAGCTTACCTGTAGACTTGAACACTTAAAACTCGACGCAGAAATACCGTGGAATGATACAAAGGGAGATTCATTCCTTCAAAACTTAGTGTGGAAGCTGTATGTCACCGTGATAGGCCTCCCATGCCTAATGTTGGATTCTTACAGGGGAGTTTATTTACAGAGGGTCAGATGCACTGTGCATACCTCGCTTTAAAAGAGGCTGGTTGCATGCATCGAGTTGCATGTGATAGGCTATTTTTGCAGTGGTAGTGGTAAGAGGAGACAGCTTTCTTCCATAGAGTTAATGGCTATTTAATTTTCTTCCCTGATTCCAGACACTCACTTGCTGAGAGCGTGTCTGAGGAGGGGCTGAGGGTTTAACTCCTGGCCTTCTTAGGTTGTAAACTTGATCTTTTGACTTGATGCAGTTGGCTGACACAGTTAGCTGCAGAAAACTTCTGGTGCCTTTCATTGTCTGGAATCTTCTATCTCAGAAACCAGTTCATCCAAGTACAAGCAGAGAGAGTTTTCCCTTACCTCATCATTATTTGAGCTGAATAAATTGAATTAGCATCAGAATATTAGAAGGGAAGAAACCTTGTAGTGAACAGGATGTGGGTCTTCATTAGAGGAGGTGAAGATAAAGGAGCAATGGTAATTCATCTGAGAGTGCACGCAGGCCCTGTGTCCCACATGGAGCACAAAAGGAACATTGCTGAAGAAGCAGTAAATGCTCCACGGCCATGCTAAGGAGAATCTTAATGGAGACAGCTCATTGCAAGACAAATGGCAGTGCTGGAACTGGGTGGAACGCGCATTGAACAAACACAGCACAAGCCTCGAATGACACCCTTTGCTCCAGTGTGCAACTGGGACAGCCAGGAGAGGTGACACTGGTGTCAGGACTTGCCTTTCCTGCATGGAAACCGTGACCCCAGAGACAGTGGCTGCATTACTGAGCACACATCCAGTCTGTGTGACAGATGAACCTCTGCACAACAGGAGTGCTCCTCAGCAAGGGCCCTGGGAACAGCACAGGTCCATGGACACACATGGATGTGTGGATGGAATTGGGAAAGCTGCACATGCTTTGCTTAAACTTAGGGTTTTGAGCCTTTATCTAAGGTTGAAATAACTTGGCACAGTTAAACTGGAATGTTGGCTGTTTCCTGTAAGGAGTATTGTTTAACAATCTGAACTCAAAGGTGAAGTGCTTATTCCTGCCATGGGCAGAAGGATTGTGTGGTACTTTGGAATCTGGATACCTGTGTATATCCATTTCCTGACCCTCACTTAAGTAGGTGTCCTCACTGCTCATCATCATTTTTTCTCTTCTAAGCATGAAAGAGTTTTCCTCTTCAGTTGAGCCCAGAGCCCTGCAGCTCCAGGCCTGGTCACTGATGGCAAATACCTGTTAGGTGCTGCTATTCCCCATTTGTGTGCACAGTGCATTTACAAATGGGTTAAGGGTATTCTTGCCCTGGGTTAAACAGCATCACAAAGTGATGAGCATCCTTCAGATTGAAAGCCACCCAGGCTGTTACTGTGCTTGGCTTGGCAGTGGTCAGGCAGTTGTGTATCTTCTTTTACAGGAAGCTCACAAACCCCAACAAACCAACCTATTTTTGTGCCTTTTTTCCCCCCTCTAGAAGTTTTCTGCAGGTTCTGCCTCTTAAGCTGGCTGCCTGAAATGGCAGCAGTGCAGGGGCTGGAGTTTTCTGTTGCTTAATATCCACTAAGAAACTTCTGCTGGAAAAATAGGAGTGGAAATGACTTGGCTAACAAACCAACAATGGAATAAGCTAAAGCTAAACTACTTCATACCAGCAAAATGGCAACATCACACCTTCAGCAAATGGACTCTAGAGTGCTTGACTTGAAGAATATGCAGCCTAGTTAAGCTGAAAACAAGGCCAAAGACACTTCAGGTCTGGCAGAAAGGAGGTTTGGCAGAGATCTGAAGGAAGGATGTTAGTCACTGGATTTAAAAGGAGCTGCTGCTTTCAGGTCTGCAAAAACAAGCTGAAGTCTGTGTTAAGTGGAAAAGGAAGAAACTGGAGAAGAATAATGCCTTGGGAATTAGCAAAAATCTTGTGGCCTGGAGCAGTTCTTAAGCTATGCTTGTAAATCTGAATCTTGTGATCGTTTCAGGGAGGGAACACTAAACTGAACAGGTTGGACTTGCCTTCCCCATTCCAGTTCAGCTGCAACCTGCTGTATTGTTTCATCCTTGAAAGTAGACCCTTGTCCTTGGCTTTAGCAGTGGTGGTTGTGACTGTCTCTTGGTAGTGAGAATGCTGTTGTCCATCAGGCAGGGAGCACAGGTAGGGGCTGTGGGCAGTGTTGGTGGGACGGGCAGCTGCTGCTTGCATGTGGTGAAAGCTGGTTCAGCTTCATCTGATGCACCTCAGAGCCTTCGTTTTAGAGCTGTATGAGATGCTCCTCAGGGCTGGTAGAGCAAACCTGGTAACTCAGAGTTCAGGAGAACGTGCCAAGGAAGGAGTTGAACTGTCGGTGCAGCTTTGTGTTGAGCTCACCCAGTGGAAGAACACGGGTGCATGTGCCTTCCCTGGGTTGGCAGCCACATGGGGTTGCTGGGAATGGTGACCGCTGGTGCCATGTGAACAGCATCACTTCTTACTTACCAGTGAGCTGGGAAGAAGCTGCAAATGCATTAAGATTCTGAGCTTGGGCTGAAGCTCTGAATTCGTGGTGAAGCCCAGAAGAATAGTTTGGCCTAGGCAAGGCAGTGGAGTGGAAACCTCCCATCATGCTTTTACTGAAGATTTACGTGTGTTTTGGAGAGCTTGAGGAAGCTTCATCTTCGCATCTGCAGATGGAATTTCATGGCTGTTTCCTAGCCCTGGATCAGCTCCAGCTGCAGTGGAAGTAGCCGGATCCTTGGCATTTGTGTATGCTTGCCGTCATCCCAGTCACTGTCACTGCTAATACAGTCTTGCATAACATCCCTTCAAATACGGGGCACCTCTGGCTATTTGCTGAATCCCAGTGCTCCCATTGCCATTGCTGAGCAGCTGGGAGGAGGGGTGGAGCTATTTGTGAAGCATCCTCACGGTGGGTGCCCATTTGAAATACTGAAAGGCTCACAGGGAGCAGGAGGTTTATAAGGCATTACAAGGGCAACGCTCTGTTTGCGCAGTGAGATGGTTTCTTGTCATTTTCTCCCAAAGTGTGTGCATATTTTAACGTTGTATTTGTAAATATTTAATACAGAATATATCAAAGAGAGGTTCAGCCTCTTGTAAAGGATGGAGCTGGAGGTTTCCCCTCTTGCTTCATCATGCAGCTGTGACCTCAGCTTGCACAGAGTCCTTGCAGAGAAGGACGCTGGGCTCTGGAGCCATCCCAGGTCTTGGATTTGTGACAAGAGGCAACTGCTTCCTGCTAGCTGGAGCTGGGTTTTTGCTGGCTGTGTGGACAGGCACATTCTATCTCTTGAGGTGGTGGTGGTGTGAGCAGCTGCTGTCTGGGTGCAGCTTCTAAAGCTTAGAAACCTGTCAGTATGATCAGGTGTGATTATAGATGGCTGAAGGTGTGCTAAGCAGCGTTCACTGCTGTAGTAGCTGCTCTCTTGGTAGTGGGTGCCTCAGGAGTCAAGGGTGCTTTCACGAGCAGGACACAAATACAAATGAGCCCTCTTCCTCAAGACTGAAGTGATAAAAACACTAAAATAAGGGCATTTTGGTGATTGCAGATGGTTATAATGCAGCTGCTCAGCAGTGACATCCCAGAGAAAAATAGCTGATTTCCAGTCTGTGCAGCACATTAAACCCCTTCATGCACAGCTGGCACATTATCTGTGCTGATGATGTTGAAGGGACTGATCCGAGAGCTGCCTGGATCCCAGTGCTTGCAGAAGGTGAAAATCAGGTTGTTCCAATTCGTCTGCGCTTGGTTCTTCTGGAAGCGAGACAAAACTGTCTTGAGGACTTGTAGGGCTGCTAATTAAAGTCTTGTGGCACTCCTCTGGGAGAGCCTTTAGAGATGGATGGAGGGACTTACCCAAGGTCACGCAGTGTGTCACTGGCAAAGGTGGTTACAAAACCCATGCCCTCATTCGGTCTTTTACACTGAATGATCTCCCTGGTGGTGGAAATCCCACCTAAACCCTCTGGTGTGTGTGGTGGGCTCCTGTGTTCCCTGACCAGCCTGTCTCTGGCATGCGGGGAGCATAGGGCTCCCTATGGCTCGTTTCCATGCAGGAGTGGCTGAAGTGGCTGCCTTTGGCTGGAAGTGTGCATTTGGAGCTGCAGAAAGCAGGAGCCTGGAAAGAGGGAGGGGGTAGAGCTATGAAGAAGTTGCCTTAAGTGAGTAAGCACTTGTGGTGGTACTGCCTTGTCTTTACAATGGAGTTCTGGCTTCTGACCTGTGCTGCTGCCGTGCCTTTCCTTCCTTAGCTGTGTAAAAGTGTGTTTAAATGGCATCTTGGATTCAGCGCTCCTGCCCCGCACGCAAGGAGTGGGCAGAGCATAGAAGCTGCTATCCAAAGCGATTGCCAGTGGAGAAGGAGATGGTTGTGGGACTGATGAGCTCTGGAAGAGGATGTTTCAAGTGTGCGACGTTCGACCCTCCTGTGGGAGCGTTGTTGGAAAACGGGGATCTGAACGTGTGGCACTTGCAGCGCTGCAGCAGCAGCATGGGGCTGGCAGGGAGCTGCATGCAGGCAGGGCATGCTGGGGCTCTGCTGCCATGGATGGTGCTCAGGGAGCTGCTGCTGTGCTCAGGTCAAACGGGGTGAGAGCGGCCCCTGGGAGCTGGCCCTGGATTCCCCTGAGGGAAGGCGGCTGCTGGTGAGTCACAGAACCCCCGCCTGGTTTGTGCTGAAGGGACCTCAGAGCTCCTCCAGCTCCAACCCCTGCCACGGGCAGGGACACCTTCCACTGGAGCAGCTTGCTCCAAGCCCCTGTGTCCAACCTGGCCTTGAGCACTGCCAGGGATGGGGCAGCCACAGCTTCTCTGGGCACCCCCTGACAGCGCCTCAGCACCCTCACAGGGAAGAGCTTCTGCCCAAGAGCTCATCTCAGTCTCCCCTCTGGCAGTTAAAGCCATTCCCCTGTCCTGTCCCTCCATCCCTTGTCCAAAGCCCCTCTCCAGGTTTCCTGCAGCCCCTTCAGGCACTGGAGCTGCTCTGAGGTCTCCCCTTCAGGAGCCTTCTCTTCTCCAGGCTGCCCCAGCCCAGCTCTCTCAGCCTGGCTCCAGAGCAGAGCTGCTCCAGCCCTCGCAGCAGCTCCATGGCCTCCTCTGGCCTCGCTTCAACAGCTCCACGTCCCTCTTGTGCTGCTGCCCCAGAGCTGGATCAGGGCTGCAGGGGGGTCTCCCCAGAGCGCAGCAGGGGGGCAGGATCCCCTCCCTGAGCTGCTGCTCAGGCTCTGGGGTGCAGCCCCACACATGGTTGTTGCCTTCCTGCATCCTGTGATCCCGTGACCTTGCATGGCCGGCCCTGCGCTGCCCTAAACGCGCTCCAGAAACACCTTGGGGAAGGAGGAGGAATTTTTTCTGTCCCTGTTTTGTTCCCAAGTGCCTCCGGCAGATCCCTTGGAAACTGGTTCATCCAGCACCGGCGGGGCATGGAGGGTGCTGTCAGCAGCAAGGGCTACACTGGGGACTAAACAGCCTGGGGGGGGCTGTGAGTGCCCCGGGATCACCAGCATAGGTTGAGCCATTGGTTTGATGGGCCAAATATCACCTTTGTAATGGTTTTCCCTCTCCTTTCCTTGGAAAACGGCCTGGAATCCGACAGAGCGCAGCCTGGGGCCCTGCCAGGCGCCCTGGGGCTGTGTTCCGGCTCCTGCCGCCTCCCTGCTCCGTGAAGCCCTGCTTGCCTTTCTTGGCTGCAGAAGGAATTAAGTTAGCAGCGCAGGGAAGTGAGTTAGCTGCTGTTTCAAGGATGCAGCTTTTGCTGCACTCTCGGTCGCTGAGGCCAACCTGGGGCTGATGAGGAGGCGCTTTACCTGCTCCGACACCGGATTTACTGTGGTTCTCCCCCAGGTGATTACAGCTTCAAGGTGAACCTCGAGGCCAAACCCAAGGAGTGCTTTGCCTTCGCTGCCGGTGCTGGCCCTGGAAAGCCGGTACCAAAGGTTCCTGTTGCTTGTTTAACGTTCAAGATAGCCTTTCCTCACCCTTCCCCTGCGCAGGCAGCGTGCTGCAGCCCCCCTGCCCTGCCAAGGCTCGGGGCTGAGGGATGGGGGGGCTCCCCACTGATGCTGCAGGACAGCCTCGGCCTTCCCCAGTGCTCTGGGGGAAAGCTGCTGCCTGTTGGTGCCGGCCCGTCCCCCCCAAGGAGGAGCAGAAACCGTGCCGCTCTTGAATGGGGAGGGCTGTATCCGGTTGGAAATGTCCCCATAGGATGTGGCTGGTGGAGATGGGAAAGGCGAGGGAGCCTGAAGCTTGGGAAGCGAATGATGAGGAAGCCAGAGTTAGAAACAAGTGGCCGTTCCCTGCTTTCTCCGGGGAGGAGGAGGGTGTATCGGTGCTCCGGCACACTCGAAAGGGGCCATAAGCCACCGGCTTTGCCAAGAAGCTTGAATCCAGCACTGGGCAGCAGTGGGAAAGGGGCACAGGGGCCTGGCAAAACTAATGCAGGTTAAGGCAACAAATACAAGTTACCAGCGCGTGTATTCTCTGTTACGTAACGCAGTAGGGATATCAGAGCCTGGAGCCCGAGTGGCCGGAGGCACCATGGTGGTGGATGCTGTTGGGTGAGGCTGCGCGCTTCCTCTTCAATCCAACCCAAGCAGCTCTTGGCTCAAGTGGGGTTTTGCTCCTGAAGAGGGGAAGCTCATCTGAAGACCTGCGCGTTGCACTGGTGAGCACGAGGGAGCTCTGCCCTAAACCACTGATTCCGGGGGGGGTTTGCACCCTCACCTTCAGTGCTGGGTGCAGCCAGGGCCGTGAGCGCAGGGTGAACGGTGCGGTCATGCCGGATGCTGTAAGTAAGCAGACTTCCCCAGTCCTTTGCTCACTTTTCCACCTCCCCCGATGGAAGCGCAGAGCAGGGAGTGAAAAGGGCTCTTGCTTCACAGTACTTTAACCACGTCCAGCTGAGTGCTTCCCCCAGCACCTGCTGCAGTACTGCACCTTGCAGGAGCCTGTCCCGTGGGTTGGCAGGGGATTAGTGTGTGATAGCAAAGCTTTTACTGTGCTTAAATGGAAGGCAAAATATGTCCACCTGTTGACCAGGGATCTTACGGACACGCAGATCCCCAGGACCACTTCCCTCCTTGCAGCATGCTATTTGGATTCCTTTCCCTGACCTTACCTCCCAATAATGAACACAGTCGCTTCATGTCAGTCCTTGGGGGTCACTTTTAAGTACTGAGTCACCCGGGGTTTGCTGCAGCAGGCTCCAGGGTGCTCAGAAATAAACACAACAACTCCCAACCGCTTCAAGGATATCCATTTTTATTGGGCATTGTGAGATCCATAAGAAAAAATAGCTCGTACAGCTTTGTGAGAGAACCATTGCTGCTGGAGAGTCAGGTACGTGTCATGAGAGACCTGATGCAGCCAACAGGACCCGTGCTGAGGTGCAGGGGATGCTCTCCACTCGCCCTGTCCCACAGCAGCAGGTCCACACAGCCTTATGGCACCACAAATGAGGCTTCTTAGACATGAAGGGAGAGCCCTGCCTCAAGAGACCCTTTGCCAACAGCTCCTGCCAACCTCAGCATCAGCCTGGTATGGTGCTGCTGACCTTCTGCTTGCTTCTCCTTCAGCTAATTCCTTCCTCTGTGCCTCCCAAGGTCACCTGGCCAATGCTCAGCCCCTTCCTCCATGCAGCGGCAGCAGCAAGCGGCGCTCTTCCCCAAGGAGAGAGCTGTCTGCAGCAGAGCTGACCTGATGCTTGCTGTTTTTGAGGCCTTTGGTGACAACCAGGACACCTCGGAAGTAACCCGGCAGCTCAGCCATGACAACCGGGACACCTTAGGAAGTAACCCGGCAGCTCAGCCATGACAACCGGGACACCTTAGGAAGTAACCCGGCAGCTCAGCCATGACAACCGGGACACCTTAGGAAGTAACCCGGCAGCTCAGCCATGACAACCAGGACACCTTAGGAAGTAACCCGGCAGCTCAGCCACTTTCAGCTGGCAGAGTAACCCTTTCTAACCAAAGCCAGACGCTCAAGAGTGGCTGTGGAGCAGCAGCTGCAGATGTTGCTCCAGCACTGGGGCACCCACTCCATAGGACGGGCAGAGTTAGAACAAGAGGCTTCAGTTTATGCAGTGTTTTTGTTAAGCCTTTTGCCTCTGACAGTTCTTAACAGGTTAAAAAGCAAACCCAGGTGTTAGACAAAAAGCAGCAGCGACACAGCCTCACACCAGGCACAGTTCTCACTTTCCCGTCAGTATCTTGAGCTACCCTCCCTTTGCCATGCTAGGTAGGTGGAATGCCAGACCAAGAGGGATTGTAGCATCGATTCAGCCCTAAGGGGAGGTGAGAACTGAGGCATCAGTAAGAGTTAAGGACCATGTTATCTGTCCTAGGACATGAAATCAAGACAGAAATCAACAAAGGGCTCAGCTGGATAAAGAAATCAGATTGAAAGGCTCTGTTGGCAGAGAAAGGGGTGGCTGTACCACAACCTGATTACCTGTACCAGTGCCAACAACCAGATCCTGGCTGCTGGCCCCTACCCCTGGACCACAGCCTAGAATGGGTATTTCTCCTTGATACTTAAATGCAGCTCATAGAAGATGACTTGAGACTCGTATCTGGTGCCAACAAAGCATTCAGCTGTCTGATAAACACCCCTGTATTCACAATCAGAGAGCACAGCGTTACAGTGGGCAATCAAGCCGCGATTATCTTGTGTATATATATCTGCATATATCAGGATATACGGTAGATTATCTCTGTGATCAGATGTGAGCTGCCTGCCCCAAATGAACAGCCCCACCCTGGGCAGCCTGAGGCAGCACAGGCCAGTTTACACTTAACTGAAGGAGGGCAGTAAGGAAAGAATGGGATAATGAAAAAAGCCCCCAAACCTTCACCCAACCGTTTCAGCATTGTAGAAAAATACAGATGAAGCCATCTCTTTGACTCCCCCTGCCCACAGCGTGCAGGGCTCGCAGAGCAGGAGATGCTGCCCCTTTTCCTGCCGTTCGCACAGCGTTTCTGAAGGCCTTCCACAAACTGTAGTGCAAGCAGAGAAAACAACCAGCACTCCACCATTCCCTCTCGTCAGAGAGCATTAACTGCAGTGCAAACCAGCGGGCTTTTTTGGTTTTAACTGGAGTTAAATCAGCTGCAACTTGATTTAATAGAGGGCAATGTGAAGGTGGGTTTCACAGCATAACCTGTCGAGTGATTTACACCGCGTTGCCAATTCACAATGGAGTCGTTCTCATTAATCAGTGTACAAAGCTCATTAGTTTATATATATATACTTTATAAAGTCTGGAAGATCAATATAAATACTGCTCCAGAAATTAAAAAAAGTGTTTACATCCCCGACGTGAAGATTACATCTCAGTGTCCTGGGTCACCACCAGCAGCTGGGAAAGCCTCAGCGGCGCAGAGCTTCCAGCTTCCGGAATTTCAGTGCTGAGCTGGATGACAAAGCGTCTTGGTTTGAAGAGGAATTCACTGTGTCCGGGGACTGGAACAATACTCTACCACGATGATTAAATACATAAAAAGATGGATGGTTCCTTAATGTGTCAAACGTCCTTTAAAATAAAGGTAGAGAGGCAATGTTAACACTCTTTTAGACTCTTGCTCGCTTTTTATGTTTCCTAAACAAAAGCACAGGGGGAAATACAAAGGCAAGCATGAAGAACGAGTTCTACATTGAAACTAGATGATCTTAAGGTCCTTTGCAACCCTACCTATTCTATTCTAGATACTGACTGCAGAGGTTGGACAAGCTTCACCTTCCTTTCTTGAGTTCCGGGGCAGGCCTGTGGACTGCTGCCTGCAGCACCAGAAGTGCCAGCTTCAGTTCAGCTGCCCCTTGCGTTAACACCTTGATGCTCTTACTGGCAGCTTTCCCTCCCTCAAGCTACGGGGTTTAGGTAAACGCTATGAAATACAACACTGGCAACTTGTAGGCTTTCCATCCTCCCCTGCGTTCTTGGAAACGGCCAGAGGCCATATCTGCCCATCCAATTCCAAAACCTCCATTCAAAATCCCTTATTTTCCTTATGTCTTTCAGAGATTCTGCCTTGAATTAGTTCAGTGTGAGATACCAGTAACTGCAACTCTTGTAAAGAAGCAAAGGCAGAGGGAGCCAGGCATACTGCCCACAGGCTGAGCCCACATCAGGACAGCAGCTTGTGGCTGCTGAGCTCTGACTTCCCAGGCTGACATTCCATTCCTCTTCCAACTCTGCACAGCGAAAGCGTGGCTGAGGGAAAGCAAGGAGGCGGTTTAATCTTTCCTGGTTATCACAGTTGGCTTTCCCAGGTGTGACTGTTCACCACATGCATCTAAGACGAACCAAGCAGCAAAGCTCTTTGAGGGCTCAGTGTGCACAGAGAGCAGCAGGTGCACATGGTTGATGAAGAGAGGAAATGAAAACATACTTATTTTTTAGCTCTGAAGTGGCATCCATGTCTTTAAACTCTCCTGCGATGTGTGCTATCCCATAGCACGTAACTGCAAAGGCTAACAGGGTCTGAAGAACTATCTGTAACAGAGGGAAGCACAACACAACACACACTTCAGAGTCTCTTTTCTTACGCTGCCTTCTGTTATTAAATATTTACCCCCAAACCAGCTCCTCTTTCAAACAGTCTCGTGCTTTTCATCCCAGGCTTTACAGAGGTGGAAATCGGAGCAGGAATCGGGTATTAGGGAAAGCAGTAGGAATATCTGAGTGGAATCTCAGCAGGGAAACTGAGGCACGGGAAGGTGAGACACCCCCATCTATTTATGTGTGGCCAAACAGTGATGGAGCCAAGAAGAGCTTCAGCTGCATGCCCACTGCTCTGCACTGCATGGGCTGAACGGATTCACGGGGCTCCTCAGCGAGCTCCTTAGAACAAACCCCTGGTTCCTGTGTACTGAAGGATCTAAATGCTCTCTCTGAGAAGCGAGCTGGCTGCCAGCAGATGCTGTGCAGCGGTGGCAGCTGCTGCTCCGTCCTAATGCCATGCCCGCTTGTGGGTATTTGACCCCCTCCCCTTTCTGATGAAGCAAAACCGGAACAGACAGTAACTGAAATGGGGTTCAGAGCCCCAGGAAACGAAGCCAAATACAGATGAACCCCCCACCGCTTCCTGAGGCAGGCTGTGCAGGCACACAGCCACGCCGGGTAGATGTCAGCCAGCAGAGGCCAGAGGGAGGAGCAGGTTTATGCTGCAAAGCAGGAGATGGAGGCACAAGCTCTCTGGGTGAAGTTCAGGGAATCGCTGGACAAGCTGCTCCAGGGTAATGCCGAAGAAGGGGAGCGAGGTCTGTGCCTGGGGTTTGTCCTGACGGACAGCACACACCGCTGGGAGGCGGGATGGAGAACAGGGCTCTGACAGAGGGGGCTCAAGTGAAAGCGCAGCTTCACCTTGTATTCGTGCTTATCGCGTTACAACAGAGCAACGGGGGGAGACCGAACAATCCGCACGGCACCTTACCGGCGTTGTCACAACTTACATCTACGGGCAGCGTTTCGTCTTCCTTTTCTGTTAACCTCATGTAGGAGCGATCTACGAAACAGAAACACGCGCACGTCAAACGCTCCGCGTGGAGAGCACACAGCAGCGGCACGGAGCGCGCAAGCACCGCCGCAGGGCTCCGACGCGGGTCGGCCCCCATCGCCCCGGGGCAACGCTCCGATCCCCCGCCCCGAGCGGTGCCGGCCCCGCGGCCAGGAGGGGAACGGCACCGGGGGCAGAAGGGGGGAAGCCGCGGTCCTTTCCCTTCCCGCTCCGTGCCCGACCCGGCGCCGCGGGCCTGCCCGGGCCGAGCCCCGCGCCGCGCCGCGCCGGGGCGCTCCCGGCGGGGCCCAGCTCCGCTCTCCCGCACCGCGCCCGCCGCTCACTCACGCTGCGCCGCCGAGAAGGCCGCGTGTGCGAGCGCGAAGAGGCCGAGCCCCACGAGCCCCTTCCACACCGACCCCGCCGCCATCGCCGCCATCGCCGCCGCCGCCACGGCCCCCCCGGCGCGCGCTGATGGCGTGAGCGAGGGGGCGGGGCTTTGCGCGGCGGGAAGGGGAGGGGGGGGCGTGGCCGCGCCGCCGCGTTCCCAGGCGGGACCGAGGCCATTGATAAAGTCGCGGGGTGGTGCGGGCGGAAGGGGCCTCAGAGCTCCTCCGGCTCCAACGGTGCCAGTGTACGGGGACCCCTTCCATAGAGCGGAGTGCTCCAGGCCCTGCGTCCAACCTGGCCTTGAGCCCTGCAGGGATGGGGCAGCCCCTGGCAGCGCCTCAGCACCCTCCCAGGGAAGAGCTGCTGCCTTGGACCCAACCTGAACTTCCCGTTTCAGTGTGAACCCATCACCCCCTGTGCTGCCACTGCAGTCCCTGACGGAGAGTCCCTCCCCAGCACCCCGGGATCCCCCCTCAGACACCGGAAGCTGCTCTGCGGGCTCCACGCAGTTTCTCTTCTCCAGGCTCAGCAGCGCCCATGTTCTCGGTCCGTCTCCATACGGGAGGTGCTGCAGCCCCCGACCATCCCCGTGGCTCCCTCTGGACTTCCTCCACCAAACCCAAGGGGTTGGGGTGACCGCGGGAGCCGTCTTGTCCCAGGGGGACGCGGCCCAGCAGCTCCGGGCTGCTCCTTCCCAGCTGAAAGCAGAGCGCAGGATGCCAGGGACAATCCCCGCTCTCTGCATGCCCGAGCAAGGGCGCCAGGGGACGGACCCCGGGCCGGCGGCAGCCGTGCCAGGCCCCCCATGCCCCCGACGTGCACGGATAATGGCCGCAGGAGCGGTCCTTCGAGGGTATTTCCTACAAACCGCCCTCCGATTGATCCCTGCGGCGCTTCGTGCGCCCCCCCCCTTTGTCCGCCCTGATCCCCCCTCGGGGCAGGCACGCGCCAACCCCCCTGCGCCCCCGTTCCCTGCGCTCTGCCCCCCGCGTCCCGGGGCCTTCACCCCCCCCTCCCCGTCCCGCGGGCTCCGCTCTCCCGCCCCAGCCCCGTCCCTATCCGGGCTCCCGGCAGCGCTGTCCCCGCCCCGCAGCGCCTGCGCCCAGCGCCGCTTCCTGGTGGTGGCGGCGGGGCCGGGGCCGGGGCCGGTACCGGGGCGATGGCGGGGCCGGGGCCGGTGCTGGCGCTGGCGGCGGGGCTGTGGGCGCGGGGAGCGGCGGGCGGGGAGGTGGCGGCGGCGGCGGCGCGTCCCGGGGCGCTGGAGGAGGAGATCGTGTCGGAGAAGGCGGCGGAGGAGAGCCACCGGCAGGACAGCGCCAACCTGCTGGTCTTCATCCTGCTGCTCACCCTCACCATCCTCACCATATGGCTCTTCAAGCACCGCCGCGCCCGCTTCCTGCACGAGACCGGGCTCGCCATGATCTACGGTGAGGGGCGCCGCGCACCCCCATCCCTACACCCCCCCCCCCTTCCGCTCTCCGTGGGTATCCCTCGCTCGGAGCCCGTCCCGCTCTGCGTCGGGGCTGGTCCCCACCCGTCGCCTCCACGGCACCGGCAGCGGGGCCCTTCTCCGGTGGCCGCTTGCCGAGGGGCGTCGTTCCGTGGACACCCTCCCATGTGGGTGCAGGGGGACACCCATATTCCCTCCCGGCCGCATCCCAGTCCCTCTCGCCCAGCGCTGAGCGTTACCCGCGGCTGCAGCGCCGGTGGAGGCGGTGGCATCCGGGGCTGCCGGGTGGCCCCACAACCGTGGCGCTGAGCACTGCTCCGGGGCTCCGAGCGGGGACTTGGGGCAGCGCGGGACCGGGCTTTGCCCTGGTTGGGAGCCCTGTGTCCGCACGCTGGGGCTGGAGGTTGTGTTTCCACAGGGAGATGCTGTCACCCTTTGCTGTGCTCAGGGACCCGCAGGCCTTATGTCCTGCGGCTCAGGGAGGGAGCTGTGTGCACGGGCCTCCTACACGGTCCCTGCTGTGACAGGGTGAGGTGCTCCCACAAGGAGGGGAGCGGGTCTGTAGCTGGTTGGGTTTTGGGGATGATCTGTGACCTCCTCAGGTGACGTGGGCTTGTGGAGTGGCCTGAGCTTACTGTCTGGAGATGCCATACGTGGCTCTGTCCAGGTTATCTTGCATAGCTTTGGAGTTCATCCGGAGCAGGGCTGGGAGTTGTGCCGGGGCAGTGATTACCACAGCCACGGATCCTCATTCAGACGAGATGGAGTTTGGGATTGAAAAGGTGTCATTGCTGCGCGCTGTGGTCACTGCCTGTTCTCTGTGCCCTTGCTTGGTGGTGGTGACCACGCTCGGTCAGAGCAGCGATGTGACTGAGTCCCCTGCCCAGCAGGAAGCTTTGCTCTGAAGGCATTGACCGCTGGGCCGTTGGCTTTTATGATCCTCAGTTCCCGTTAACTGGAAGAGTCCTTCCAAATGAAGGGGAGGAGATGCCTGTGTCAGCCCAGAGGCGCAGCGCAGTGCTCTGCCCTCACTGTCTCCTGCAAGCCACCGCTGAGGCACTGCCGGCCTCCAGCCCAGGGCAAGGGTTGTCACCTCCCAGGACGGGAGCACGTGCTTCCAGGACGGAAGGTCTTCCTTCTCCTTCTGCCCTGGAGCTTATCGACGCACGGCCTTTCTATTCCTTTCGTGCTTCCAAACTTGTTCTTCTCCTGGAGTTTTCTTCTTCTTGGTGCTCTGTTCTCCCTGCCCCGCCTGAGTGCTCCCCTTGTTCTCAGGTCGCTTGGGTCTCCTGCTGATCTGTAAAACACATCTTTTCTGTCTGCTCTTTTGCAGACTGTGCTCAGGGAATTGCTGGGGAAATGTACCGTCACCCAGCTGCTCATGCAGAAGATCCCCAGTTTTCCCCCTCCTGCCAAGGCTTTTGGCATTTGCTTCTCAGGTTGTAACAGCTGCCTGTAGGAAAAGGGATGTGTCATTTCTCAAGCAGGGCTGAGATGCTGTTGTTTCTGAGTGACAACTTAAAAGCTGCAGGGAGCAAAGCAGGTGCTGCTGCTGCTTCGCTGTCCCTCATCCCTGGCGATGCTCTGGTCCCTCTGTGATGCTCTGGTTCCCTTGGTGATGCTCTTATCCCTCTGTGATGCTCTGGTCCCCTTGGCAATGCTCTGGGTCCCCCTGTGATACTCTGGTCCCCTTGGCGATGCTCTGTTCTCTGTGATGCTCTGATCCCTCTGTGATGCTCTGGTCCCCCTGTGATACTCTGATCCTTCTGTGATGCTCTGGTCCCCTTGGTGATGCTCTGGTCCCCTCTGTGATGCTCTGGTCCCCTTGGCGATACTCTGGTCCCCTTGGAGATGCTCTGGTCCCCTTGGCGATACTCTGGTCCCCTTGGAGATGCTCTGGTCCCCTTGGAGATGCTCTGGTCCCCTTGGTGATGCTCTGGTCCCCTTGGCGATACTCTGGTCCCCTCTGTGATGCTCTGTTCCCCCTGCTTCCAGCCCCAGGGCAGTGCTGCAGCAGGGAAGCTGCAAAACAGACCCTGAAATCTGGGCAAGAGAAGCGATGTGTAAAAGCTTGGCTTTTTCTAATTAACCCCCCCAAACAACAAAATAAACTGATGCAACTAAGTCAAATAGAACTTCTGTATGCACCTCCCTGCCAGAATACATCAGAGTTCCCTTGGTGGCTGTGCTTTTACTCTAAGTGAAAAGCTCTTGCTCCAGGTGGATTTATAGCTTATAAATCACCCTGTCAGCTCAGGGTTGATGCTCAAGAGCTGTATGGAAGCCGGAGTCATTACACAGTGACAGACAGGAGGTGTTTAGTAGCCCCAGAGCTTCATCTGGGTGTTTAGAACAAGGTACTCACCACTGAGGATGATTAATCGAACCATTTTGTTTCAGTTCTCGTTGGGCTCTGGCGGTGGATGTGGCAGGAGCTTCTCTGGAAGCTGTTTCCTTGTTCGCTTTCGGCCCCTGCCTTGCACATGTCTCCATTGCTCCTTGTCAGGATGAGTCCAGTTGCTCGCTACGTTTTCCTTTCCTCTCAGTGTCCATATTAATGCTCGCCTGGGGATGCTATGTGCTTCCACTGCTGTTAAGTGCCTGCATGGCAATATATTAGTGTTCATTTGAAACCTTCCCTCGGAAACGGTCAGCAGCACCTAAAAAGTCAAAAAGAAAGCCCATGGGCTCTTGTTGTTTCTAATGGAGTTGGGAGGAGCGCGATGGAAACGCGCACTTTGCATGACAGGACTCAATTGAGCAGCTTTGCCTTCAGCTTCTCTTCTCCCTGCAGCTTTTGGCTGGCAGCTTCCTCCGTGTCAGGTTCCCTGCGCTCAGCTCCCTCCCAGGGCTCAGCTTCGTGCCACTTTTGGCTGCAGGAGCATGTCCACACTGGCAGGGAGGGTCAGGGCTTGCAGCTGGGGCGGCCCTGCCAGCGCCCGGAGAGCTGGAGCCATTTCCTAATGGTTCCTTACCCAGTCCCCTGGGCTGGGGCCAGGCAGCCTGAGCCCAGCGCTGGGTTTGGTGTCTGGGAAGCCTTGGCATCCGAGTCGGGTTTGTTTCAGGTGCCTCCGGCGAGCATCGTTGGATGGGGAGGGTTGGTCAGGGAGATGCCGTGGGGCAGATCTCTAATCTGCCGTGGAGGGGGCATCTGCATGGTGACGGGAGGACGTGCGTGTGACAGGGCAAGGTAACATGTCTGATGTGGGGAGCCCCAGGCACAGTGGTCCTGGCAGACACTTGGAGCTATCAGTGCCTTGTCTCTTATCCCACTCCAAGCCAGAGTGGGAATTCGGCTGCATCCCAAGCGTGGCTGGGAGATGGTTGTGAGACAGCGAGGACAAGCAGGGGTGCTATCAGGATGCAGCTCTGCTTTGGGATGGGGATTAAGAGCAGAGGAGGGTGAGTCAGCATCCCTTCTGAATTCCCAGCAGCAACACCCATGTCCATCGTCCCTCCTTCCTCCTACAGGGCCTCTCATCTCAAAGGGCTGAGCCTGGGCAGTAAAGGGGTCGCTGGATGGGTTTCCATCTGGGAGCAGGCTCCAGCAGCTTCCTGCATGAAGGGAACGCAAAACCAACTCTTTACAAAGACTTTAGAAGGCAAAGGGTAATGGGTTTAAACTTCAGCAGGGGAGGTTGGGGCTGGACATAAGGCAGAGGCTCTTCCCGGTGAGGGTGCTGAGGTGCTGTCAGGGGGTGCCCAGAGAAGCTGTGTCTGCCCCATCCCTGGCAGTGTTCAAGGCCAGGTTGGACACAGGGCTTGGAGCAACTGCTCCAGTGGAAGGTGTCCCTGCCCGTGGCAGGGGTTGGAGCTGGAGGAGCTCTGAGGTCCCTTCAACCCAAACCAGGTGGGGGTTCCATGATTCTAAACCACCCCAGGCAGTGGTGGAGGGGCAGAGCACGGTGTGCCTGGTGCTGCCTGCTCCATAGGAGTGGAGGAGCAGGTCTAAGGGTAGAAGGCAGTATCTGGGTGGGAGGCTGGGAGCTGGCTGCAGGAGATGCTGAATGGCTCCGTGGTCTCCTGCCCAGGCTCTGCTCCTGGGGGATGGTGGCGGAGGAAGAGTTGGATGTTCCCTTCGGTCAGGGTCGTGCCCTGCCTATAGGAAAGCACAGAGCATGATTTTAACTCGGAGTGAAGAAGCAGGAGTGTCCCGGGAGGCAGATGGAGGAGGCTTCTGGGTGCTGCGGTCTCTTTTTAGTCCCCACGTGTCTGAAGGCTGCTCAGAAACGTATGGTTCAGAGATGGGGTTGGGACCCAGGATTTCTGTGGTGGCTCAGCGCTGCCTTCATCAAGGAGCTTCCAAACCCTTCTGTGCTGAAGGCTACGTGGAAAGGTGCCTGTGTGGGACACCCCCCCTGCCCAGCCAAGAAGCTCTGCCAGGAGAGCCCTCTGCACCACAGGCGAGTGAGGAGGAGCCTGCACTGTGTCAACGCCATTAGTGTGGATGGGAGAGCTCCGAGCTCATCAGCTGCTGTGGAAGTGCTCTCTGGATTGCTGACTTGCACATTAACCCCAGGATACTCCTGCACAGCAGCGGAGCTGGCTGCTGGGGCTGCTGCCCACGGTGATGGGCTGAGACTCCCAGGGGGTGAGGAGCAGACCCGGGTGCTTGGCCTGGATTGGGCAACTTCCATGGGTTTCATAGAGCCGGGATCGCTGCTGTGTGCTGGGGAAGCTCCTCAGTGCAGGAGGAGGCTGGATGCTGCTGCAGCATCTTCCTGAAGGATGCTCGCCAGTCCTCAAAGTGTTCATGGTGTTCCTGGGTATCATTTTTAATCCCCTACCAAAATGAAGGGTTTAATGTATTTCTGTAGTGGCAAAAGGGGATGCTGGCAGGTTCCAGGTGCAACATGCAGAGCTGCGGCACGCGTAAGCAGTGCCATGCCCGGTTCCCCACCTGTGTGCCAGCAATGCCCTGAGAAAACCAATGTGCCCTCTATGACTGCAGTTTGCTGCTCTAGAGCAAGGGGGTCTGACTCATTGCTGGGTAGCCAGAACCCCTCAGGACCAGTCCATGGCCGGGGTTAGAAGGTCTGCACGAGCGTTTGCAGGTCTCCTGGGCGGACGCCCGTGGTTTTATAGAATCATGGAATCAACCAGGTTGGAAATAACCTTTCAGCTCCTCCGGTCCAACCATCCCACAGCACTGCCAAGGCCACCACTGACCCACAGTGTGTGCACACTCGCAGGGACGGTGACTGCAGCACTGCCCTGGGCAGCAGTTCCAATGCTGAGCACCCTCTGGGGCAGGAATTGTTCCTCAGCTCCATCTAAACCTGCCCTGGTGCAGCTGAGGCCCTTTCCTCTCTCCTATCAGCGCCTGACGCATGAGCCCTCAGAGACCATGGCTTGTCCCACTGACACGTGTCCCTCCGCAGGGGTCCTGGTCGGCGTGGTCCTGCGCTACGGCATCCACGTGCCCAGCGATGTCAACAACGTGACGCTGAGCTGCCAGGTGCAGACCAGTCCTGCCACGCTGCTGGTGAACGTCAGCGGGAAGTACTACGAGTACACCCTGAAGGGGGAGATCAGCGCCCAGGAGCTCAATAACGTCCAGGACAATGAGATGCTGAGAAAGGTGAGGGAGCCGGTGACTGCAGGGGCGAGCGATGGTCACCTGTGTGGATGCTCCTGTAGCTGCTGGGTTAAGTGGTTGGTTTCCCTCTCTGTATATTTAACTCCAGTCAGATTTCTATCAGCTATAAATGCTAATTAGAACGCAGTGTAATGAACCTCTAGTTTCAGCTCATCTTAACTGAAGCTGGTTCAACTCTGCGCTGTGTCTCCAAAGCGTCCCGGCTGCATCCTCAGAGCTGATCTGACAGCATCTCTTCCAGTGGGGGCACAGGCTTTCCTCCGTGTGTTTTATGTGACATCCTTATCTGTGTGTTGTCTTGCAAAGCATTTGACTGTTGGGTTTTTTTCTCTTTCAACAGGTGACTTTTGATCCTGAAGTGTTTTTCAACATTTTGCTTCCTCCAATTATATTTTATGCAGGCTACAGCTTGAAAAGGGTACGTGCCTTTGCCGCTCCTGCGCTTTCAGTTCCTCTGCCTCCAGAGCATTCTTCATCCTTGAACGTGCTTTACTGCTTGCTCAGCAGGCTGTGGAGATGGGTACAGTTTTCCTCGGTACATGTGGGATTGTAGGAAGCAGGGCTGAGGGTGCCCCAGTCAATCTTGTCCATCCCTGGGAAGGGTCAATGACTTCAGCCTTTCCCAGCACGGGTTTGACAGGGGTTTGGAGGTCAACTGGCCCAGTTCAGCCTCTGAAGCACATCAGAGGGTGGGAATTCAGCAGCTCTCTGGAATGCTGATTTGGAAGCAGAGCAGAATGATCCTGTTTAGCTTGTGGGGGAAGGAAGGAGGAATGCTGCTGGGTTAGGAAATCAGTTCCCAGGACTTTGAACAGCACCTCATTAAATACACAGGTATAAGAAGATGATGCATTCATGTTTATTAATGCTGCACCAACATCTGCTGGCCTGGCACTGTACACTGATGGGCACCACTCGGCCATGTTGGTCCGGCTCGTGGTGCCTGAGCGAGGTCCAAGTAGCTACAGAGCCTGTGTGGTGCCTGTGCAGGCTTGAAGGAAATTGTCAGCAAATGTAACTCTTTCTTTTCCTCCTCCTTCTAGAGGCACTTCTTCAGAAACTTGGGATCCATCCTGGCTTACGCCTTCCTTGGCACTGCAATTTCCTGCCTGGTGATCGGGTGAGTAGCTGGAGCTCACCTGGTTCTTGTGGAGGGCTTTGGAGGCTTCGGGAGCTCTGGCTGCTAATCCCAGCCCTGAAGGGGCTCTCTGCCTCTGCTGCTCAGCAGTGAAATAGTACTATTCGCTGGCCAAACGTCTTCTGTGTGGACAGGGTGATTGCTGTCTAATTGCATAGTGCTTTCTCAGCATCCCATCCGGAGCAGTTACACACCTGCAAGGGAAGTTTCACGCGTCTCTGAGGGTTGTCTTGAATCAGGAACTTCAGACTGTTGAGAGCAGAGCCCTAACAAGGAGTAGAGGGCAGGATCGTACGCTCGTGTCCTGTCCTTACTTGCTGCAAGCAGGTGCCTGCTGAGCACAGACGGTGTGTCAGGTTATTTATCCCCTGTGCAGAGGCAGCTGGCTGATTCCTGCTCCGGATAGCAGCACGCAGGCAGGCGGAGGGGGTTTCCCACTGGGGAGCCCAGTGGCTCCAAGCAGACTCAGCATCTGCATTGGCTGTTCCTCGCTCAGAGTTTCGGCCATTTCAAAGTCCGGCCAAGGTCACCCCATTGAAATGTGTTCACATGAGACGCTGCAAAGAGATCGGGAGACCCCGTGGGCCTGGGTGCTCCTTTTCCTGAGCCATGGTATGCTCATGGAGGAGTTTCCACCCTGGTTCCTTGGGTGGACCATGTATGTGGTCCAGTGTGCGATGCATCTCTCGCCTCCCAGACCATGGCCCTGGGGTTTCTCTGCGCTCGGCTCTGTTCTTCGGTGCTCTGGCATTTGGATAACTTTAGGGGTTAATCTGGCAAATTCAGGGGAATTGAGTCCATTGGGATGTCATCTTAATGCACTGCAGAGATGAGTAATTGCCTCTTCTAATCACCAGCTCTGTCGTGTACGGCTGCGTGGCGCTGATGAAAGTCACTGGGCAGCTCGGGGGAGACTTCTACTTCACTGACTGCCTCCTGTTCGGTGCCATTGTATCAGCTACTGACCCAGGTATGTTAGATGGGTTTTTTCCCTTCATTTTGCCTCCACTTTGATCTGGTTTGAGTTGTGGTAAAGAGGGGAAGAAAGTCTTAAACACCTGCAAATGTCCTCCTTCTGAATTTTGGAGTTTATCTGTGACATTCTTAGAGGTCACGTTTGTCTCCATACCTTATGATTTCCTTCCAGTTACATGTAATAGACCTTCCAAACCTCTGCTTTCCTGAATCTTTGTTTGCAGTGAAGTCCTGGCTAGTCCCTCTCTCGACTTCACTGGGTTTTGGGACAGGTCCACCATGTCTCTGCCATCCTGTGCCAGAAGTGGATGCAGCACAAAGCACGTGTGTCATGTTCGGTTGGTAGTTTTAGGTAGTTTAGTGGCAATCATAGACTGGTTTTGGGTTGCAAAGTGAGGAGCACCTCATGGGTGTGATGGTGGTGTGGTAGACCTGATGGCATAGGCAGAGGCCAGATAAGGACCACAGGTAGAAGTGATGCTTAGAAGTGCTGCGGATGAGATGTTGGCATGGTATCCCTTCTTCAGGCTTCACAATAGGAACGTGAAGATTCCACAGGTAAAAATGGAACATTTCCCTGTGCATAAATGTGTTAAACCCCCTTCAGTGTGCACAGCTGAGTGCCTGGATGCTATTTTAAAGGACTTTGGTTGGAATTAGCTCAGCCCTCTGCAGCAGCCCGAGCTGTGCACGATGCACCACGTGTTACATCTCGCTTGCTCTAGATGTTGTGATGCTTTTGCAAGGCTGAGACACAAACCCTGCTGCATTTGCATTCCCTTCTCGGAGCTGCTGGATCACAGAAGGGCTTGGGGGTTCTGTGATCTCTGCCATGTGACACCCTCTAATGCCTGGCTTCCTCCAGTTGGGTCTGAGGTGTTCACGCATCTGTGCTGGCATTTCCACTGTGTCAACCTGTGTTGAGTCCAAGGATTCTCTTGGAGTATCAGAGATGGAAGGAGAAGACAGGCATTGTCCAGGACAAGCCTGCATCCTCCTGGCCTTCTGTAGGTGGAGGAAGGCTCTCCCTGATGCGCCGTGCCAAAGGCATCGCGAAAGCTGGGTGGCTCGTGTTGGCATGGTACTGTGGTCCAGTCCGTGAGCTCAGACCTTCAGGAAGCTCAGAGCAGAGTTTGCTTGTGTCTGCCTGCTAAAGACTCAATAGACCCAGTGCCCAGGATGTGTTTAAAAGGAGCAGGAGGGAAATGATAAAGCAAATCCTCATCTGAAAGGGCGGAAGGAAGACTGTTGGAGGGAGCGGGAGGGGTGGCTGGCACCGTGGCGGCAGTGGCACAGATGTGCAGGAAGGCAGCTTTCTAAACCAGGGCGTTTTGTCTTTGATTACACCAAAATAACGGCGCCTTTTTGAATGTCTCTCTTGTTTTTCTGTTTGTCAGTGACTGTTCTTGCCATATTCCATGAACTCCAGGTTGATGTTGAGCTGTATGCCCTGCTCTTTGGCGAAAGCGTCCTCAATGATGCCGTTGCCATAGTGCTGTCTTCGTAAGTGTGCTCTGTTCTTACTTTCAGTTGTTATCTGTGGTACATGTCAGGTGCTGGGAGACCTCCTGAATGGGTGTTCGCACGAGCAGCTTTCCACTGGAGGTGTCCCGAAAAGCTGTAGTGACCTCATGACCACATTGGAGACTGCAGCTTGGGATTGCGGGCTGTCCTTACAGCTTCCCCCTGCATGATGGGTAGTCTTGGTTTGCTTTTGTGCCTGGTTGACCCAGTCAGGAGAAAGTTTTCCTGTCCCTCTGCAATGGGATAAGCACCAGATCTGCTTTTAAGCCCCACTGAAACTCCTTGCTGATGGCTTTGCTCCTCCCTGCCTGCCTTCCGAGCCACAAATACCTGCCCTTGGTGCGGTGGGAATAGTTTCCTTTCTCTCCCTGCTTTCTGTGCATCCAGAAGATGGTGTTTCTTACCGAGTGAATACCCTGCACTGAGCACATGGGAAACTTGCTGCCTTTCTAAAGAGTATTTGCTATTCTTTAGGCTCTTCTGTCCTGTGCATGCAGGATGTATTTGATCTGCATTTTCACTGTGTAGTCATCATGGCAATTTGTTTGGCGCTGTATAATATCTGCAGTGGTGACAGGTTAACGTATAGCTCAGACTGATGCAGGAAACAGTTCTGCAATACTTGTCACTCCAGTGTGCTGCTTGCGTGGGTTTTCCTGAGGTGGAGGCAGCAAATAACATCTTGTGAGCTGCATATCCCCACCCGCACGAGTTGTAGGCACTGAACTGAGTGCTTCTGTTGAGGTTTCTGGAGCTGTCTGTATTGCTCGCTCTGGTCTTTATGCTGGATGTGTCCCCTACTGATGTGAGGGTGGATGCTGCACAGCCAGGTCGTGTTGAAGAAGGGATCCCAAGTGAGGAAGGGATGGGGTCTTCCAGCCTGTGCTGGGAGGTTCTGGGTGGGTTTGGCATCAGCGTGGTGCATCTCCGCACATGGAGGTGATTTGCCTCTCGCCCTGTTTCGGTGCCAGCTCTGTAGCTGTTGCTCTGATTTCCTGCCTTCCTCTTCCCACAAGCTCAGTTCCATCCTCCCCCTCCCTGAAATAAGGTAATTTGCACCAAAGCAGCCGCTCTGGGCTGCAGGCAGCAGTTATTTTGCGGCAAGGCTTTAGTGGAGCCCGGCCCAGCAGCATGCTGACCCCTCAGGGCTCCTCACCAGTTAACCTGTGCCTGTTTCGGAGCTTGCCATGGTCTTTGTCTTCAGGGTCACTGTGAGCAGCATAGGGCAGCCCCATCAGCACGGTGGGTATTGGTCAGTGCAGGTGTCTCAAGGGCAGCCTCGAGTCGCTTGGGCACTTGGGTGCAAGTTGGAGAGCTCCTCCAAGGGCAGTCCCTGTGCCGGGGGGGACAAGGAGCTGGGACTCCTCCATTGCTTGTGCCAGGAGGTAGGTGCCCACAGGGCTCCTCTCCTCCCTGCTTCCAGTCCTGGACAGAAGTCTGTTCCTGTATTTGGGGAGCAGGATCCGGTGCTGGTTCCTGCCTTTCTGTTCCTGCCTGGTGCTCTCTTGAACCAGCCTGGTTTGGTGGCTGGGAGGTGGTTGCAGGATGAAGAGGAACTGAGCACAGAACCGAAAGCCAGTGGGCAGTGAGGTGCTGGGGATGCGGTTTGGGAGCAGGGAGGTGAATGCAGCTGCAGGATCTCTACCTGCTTCTTCCCCAGGGAGGTTTCACAGGGGCTGAATGCCGCAGAGACCCCCATGGGCAGGGACAGGGGGAATAAAGCTGGCAATGATGTCTTCTTAGGCAGAAAGCAGAACCAGGAGGAAAACTGTTAAGAGGCAAAATACAAAACCAACATGCAAACAGTCGGTTATGGAGGGGAAATGAAACCAGTCTGGGTTTATAAGAAGAAAACCCCGAGCCCCAGAAGAGCACGTTGGTGAATGGGAAGTGTCAGATGGGATTGACAGATGCAGTTCAATCACAGTGTACATCTTGCAGTGTAAAAGACAATGCAGAAGAAGGAAAGGTGTTAAAAGCAGAGAAGTTGAGCAGGGGAAGTGGCCCCTGACGTTGGTGTGTAGTTAGGGGAGAAAGCTGCAGGATGTGTGCATGAGGCAGTAGCTCTCCGTTCCAGCAGAACTCGGGAGGTTAAACAGCAAAGGTTGGAAGTTCACATCCAAGAGTTTGAACAGAGCTGGCTGAGGGATTGCGGGCTGGAAGTTAATGGTTTCTGTAAGTTCACATCCCAGAAAGTGATGGGAGGAGTCCATAAATGGGATTTCGAATCGTAGAATGGTTTGGGATGGAAGGGACCTGAAGATCATCCAGTTCCACCCCCATTTAGGAGATGGATAAAGGCCTCCCTCTTTCTCAGCCCTTCCAAGTAAAGCAGTGGAAGGGCTGATGCAAGGCTCAGCTCACCCAGAGCTAGGAGGGAGTAAACCCATTTACCATCTCCCCACAAAGGCCTTTTGAAGTTTGGTGGGTGAAGATGAGAGTGCTGCTGTTGCGAACCAGCCCTGTTCCCTTTGACTTCCTACGCTGCAATATTGCACTTCAGAACTCAGAACCTTGCCAAATAAATGCAGTGCGCATTAAATGTGGTAAAGCAGGATAAATTATAGCTCTTCAGGGGATATTCACATCAGCCACCTCTGTGGAGTCAATGGAGAAATGGAGGCTTCCCACTTGAATGCTTTGTGGTTGCAGAGTGCCTGACTTTATAGAGCCGGTGCCAAAGCCCCAAAATCCCATCATAAATGATGGACTGTCACTTAGCAAATGCATTTGCAGGAGATCATGCAAGCGATGGGCTTTGGTTTGATGCTCTCTAATGTCTAGAGGAGCAGATTCAGAGCTGTACCTAGGAGGGGTGGCTGAGCAGCAGAAAGCTGGTCAGGAGCAAAGGGGATCCTGAATTCCCTGGGATAGGGTGGGAATGCTGCTGCTGCATGTTGTGATCCCAAAGGAATTGCAGTGTGGGACTCGGGTTTTGTCTCCCTGGTTTCTCAGGCTCGATGTTGGCTGATGTAGCTTCTTGGAGGTGCCTCTCTGTCCAGACTAAGGGCTGTTTTGTTCTTGTGTGTGCCTTTCCTCCCTCTTGTAGCTCAATCGTTGCGTACCAGCCAGCGGGTGACAACAGCCACACGTTCGATGTCACAGCGATGTTCAAATCCATCGGGATCTTCCTGGGGATATTCAGTGGCTCTTTTGCAATGGGAGCAGCTACCGGAGTTGTGACAGCTTTAATATCCTTTTGTTGCATTTTTCCAAGTGTTTGCAAAGTCGCTTCTGTTGCTGTGCTGCATCTCACCCAGGTGCAGCGTTGCATGACTCTTTGCCTTAATTCATCAAAGGCAGTGCCATAGCTCCCTTAGGGCAGGCTGTGTAGTGCTGCTGTGATGCACGACTGGATTTGATGTGCTTTTAGCCTCCAGTTCCTCTCCAAATTGTCCTTAACCATCTGCAACGTCACCAAGTTCACCAAACTTCGGGAGTTCCCGTTGCTGGAGACAGGCTTGTTCTTCTTGATGTCCTGGAGCACGTTCCTGCTGGCTGAAGCATGTGGCTTTACAGGCAAGCTCCAGCACAGCCCTGTGTCTGGGATGGAGATCTGCAGGGATGATGGGGCTGTTGGGTTTTGCTTGTCCCAGCACTGATTGCAGCCAGAGCTCTCCCTCTGCTTTATTTATTCTGGGGTTATTGCATTAAATCCCCTGTGCCATTGGGCTGCAGCTCAGCTCCCTTTTTGTGATCAGGAGTCTAACGTGATGCTCTGCTCTCCAGGTGTGGTGGCTGTCCTCTTCTGTGGGATCACACAGGCCCATTATACCTATAACAACTTATCTACAGAGTCCCAGCACAGAACTAAGCAGGTGAGAGCTCCTCAGCCTCTCTGAATTTTAAGTCCATTATCTTTTCCTCCCCTCTAGCCACAATTAGGTGCATCTGTCGTGCTATAGATGGGTTTTATGAGGGTTGCATCTGAAGAAGTATTTGCTGCGTGATGGGTGGGCTCCTGTGTGTTTCTTGTTAAACCTCTGTTGTCTCACTCACTTTTAATTTGTTTTTCTCTTTCAGTTGTTTGAGCTGCTGAATTTCTTGGCAGAAAACTTCATCTTCTCCTACATGGGGCTCGCACTGTTCACCTTCCAGAACCACGTCTTTAACCCTACCTTCGTGGTGGGGGCTTTCGTATCCTTTGGAGCCCATTGTATACGGTATAAATAGGAAAGGGAGAGGTTCCTCATTCCCAGGTTGTGTTTTTCTCTCCAACGTGTGGGGTTTCCCTCAGTCAGCCTGGCTTTAATTTTAGAAAGGGATTTCTCCCACGGAGTGGTGCCTGTGCTGCTTATTTGAAGGAGATGGAGACTCTTTTCCCAGCTTTGCTTTTCTTCCCCATCTTCTTTCCCTTCGTGGGCATTCAAATCAGCTGCTGCAGGGACTTGGTATTGATGTGAACGTGGTACTGAAGCTCCAGGCTTTGTCATGTGCCAGGAGTGGCTTTGAGAATAGGGACTGCCCATTGTAGCCATTTATTTCCTGTTAATGGCTTGGTTAACCCTGAAAAAAAGCCTTTTTTTTTGTCAAATAGCACAGTTAAGTCTACAGAAGTGATGTTAGGAGGAAGGGTTTCCCCTTCTACAGGCTGATGTTCATGGAAACAAACTCTCAGCCCTGGTGTGTCTGGCAAAACCAAGGATTTTGAAGGAACGTTTTCCATATCCCAGGGAAACCAGTTCAGATGTGCAGAATTACTGGCACCCTTTGCCAGCGCTGAGGTTTATGCTGCTGCGTGTGACGTGGTTGTCTTTGCCAGCGCTGGCGTGTAGGCTTGCAGCGGGGTCTGCTGGATTCCCCCGGGAGCCTGGGGATGGAGGGAGTGAAGAACATGGGGAATGCCATTTGGGTGGTTAGGTTGAAATTGGGTCCTCTTCAGCAGGAACTGACTCCCTGCTGAAATCGCTCATTCATGAGAGGGATCATGAAATACGTCTCTTATGCAAATTAATGATGCTCAGGACAGCGCATGAAAGCTGGAAGCATTTTCCATGTTATTCAAGGCTGCTCTGAATACTGGCTCCAAGATTATTTTTGCCATCTGGGTGCTGGTATTAAAAGACACAGCTTCAAAGATAAAAAGCGATATGAAGGGGCTGCTGATTCTTGTATCTTGCAGGCTATGAAAACAGAATGAGTGTTAGATTCTCCTTTTTATCCATCTCAACTGCTGCTGCTTTCATTTCGCTGAATAATCTTTGGGAATGAGACTTGGCTTCAAGCTTCAAACCCAGCTGTGAAGTGTGGAGTGCCAGGGACTGTCAGAGGGGCTGTGGTAGCGGTGATGGCCTGAGCTTCCCAGAGGACAAATAATTCTGGGGGTGGGAAAAGGACCTGGCAGGGGGAGCAGACGGTGGGGAATGGTGGGGTTTCTCTCCTCTCACTCCTCTACCCTGTCCTCTCATCATTCACTGGTTTATTTGTGCTTGCCTCCATGTGATACTCCTGACTTGCAGTGTGTGCTTTGCTTTGGGGAGGCAGTAGCATGCTCTGCCCACTCTGCTGTAGCACTCAGAGCAGGGTGGTTATCTTGGCAGCCAGAGAACCAGTTGTTTCCGAGGCTCCCCAGCGTTTCCGTCTGCTCTGTGTGCAGAGGTGGGTTGTGATGGGAGGCATAGGAAGAGCAATTTCCTTAATGTGTGCAAATACAGCTTGCTATCTTCCTAGGAAGAGCTGCCAATATTTACCCACTGTCATTTTTACTGAATCTGGGGAGAAGAAATAAGATTGGAACAAATTTACAGCACATGATGATGTTTGCTGGTACGTTATCGCATCCCCGCCTCCGACCGCGTGGCCCATCTGCACTTCCTTGCCCCTGAGCACCAGGAGATAGTCCTTATTCAACTCTAAGTCTCTTATGGGCAGTGTCTGGAGAAGAGGCTGAGCAGGAAAGGGCTCCCTTTGGCCTTGGATGGTGTGAATACCTTCGTTTGAGGTGTAGGAACGAGCTCTTCGTGCCGTGCGCTTCAGTGCACAGCATGGGGCAGAAGGAGGGATTGGCTTTCTGGGCTGGTGGTAACCCCCGCTTCACGATGTATGCTTAAGCTTAAATCATCACTGTGAAAGTGCTGTGGTCTCCTGCAGTGGTGGATATCACTGAATCATGGAATGGTTTGTGTTGGAAGGGACCGCAAAGCTCCTCCGGCTCCAACCCCTGCCATGGGCAGGGACACCTTCCACTGGAGCAGTTGCTCCAAGCCCCTGTGTCCAACCTGGCCTTGAGCACTGCCAGGGATGGGGCAGCCACAGCTTCTCTGGGCACCCTCTGACAGCGCCTCAGCACCCTCACAGGGAAGAGCTTCTCCCCAAGAGCTCATCTCAGTCTTCCCTCTGGCAGTTAAAGCCCTTCCCCTTGGCCTGGCCCTACATCCCTTGTCCAAAGTCCCATCAGAGGGGTAGGACCACTTGTGGGGCAGCATTGGTGTAAACCCTGGGTGGGGAAGCCTGCAGTGGGGGCTGCTGTCAGTGCTGTGGGCTCACACAGCTCCTCCACCATCCCTTCCCTGGCAGGGCTGCGAGGAGCCATGGCATTCGCCTTGGCCATCCGTGACACAGCCACGTACGCCCGGCAGATGATGTTCAGCACAACGCTCCTCATCGTCTTCTTCACTGTGTGGGTTTTCGGCGGGGGCACCACCGCCATGCTGTCCTGCCTCAATATCCGGTGAGTCTGGGGGCTCTCTTGCTGCGCATCCTCTGCCTTGTCCTGCTCTCACATTAAGGTGCTCAGTTCTCCCCCGGCATCGCCTGTGCTAACCCTGTGCTCATTGTCTCCTCCACAGAGTCGGTGTGGATGCGGATCAGGAGAATGTGGTGAGTGTGGTGCCGCCGGGCAGCCTCTGGGCAGGAATTACCCGGGGTTACATCAAGCCTGTCTCTGCTCCGCTCCCTTCCAGCTGTAGGAGGCTCTTTAGCTCCTCTGGTGACAGAGTTTGCAGTCAGTGGGAGTGAGGACGTTTCTGTGCTCTCTCTGGTTACAATGAGGCTTTCTTTTAGTCACTTGGAAAGAAGGGCAGAGAAACAACACTGGAGTTTTTAGTCACAGTACTGCTGGGAGTAATGCTCCCACGTTACGGGGAGAGACTGCAAAAGATTCTTTCCCTCTCTGGCTGGGTTTGAGATAAGCACCAAAATACGCATGATGTGGAGGTTCTCTGCTCATCCCAGGATCCGGGGCAGTACAGGAGCACCATTTACTGCCTCATTTCATGTCGCATCTTCTGACCCACTTCTGTGTTTCCCGTGGGTAGCTATGTGGCAGTTCATGGCTGAGATAAACGCTGGAGCATCAGTTTTCCTGCAGCCTGGTCGTGCTGTGGCTCTACTTGGTGCCAGGGTGGGTTCTGCGCCTTGGAGGTGCATTTTCTTCAGAGCCATCTATTGGGCTTTTCACCTCCTGGGGAGAAAGCACCAAGTGCTAAAGGCAGCCCGGAGCCATTAATCTGAGAGCCAGATTTCTGTGGAATGTGTAATTGCATTCACAGTCCCCTCCAAGCAGTTCTGCATTCTTTACTCTGACTAAAAGGAAGCCAGCGGTCCTCATCACACACAGTGGTTCGCACACAGAAATCTCAGGCGAGGTTTGATGGGGATTGGACCTGTCAGTCATTATTAAATGTGAAGCCTGGATGCAGGCCCTGGCTCCGAGGCACTTTAAACCTCAGGCCCAGACGCTGGAAGGCTCTAGCAGAAAGAATGCATTGATACCACCTCCCTAAGGCTGCTCTTTGCTGCTAAAGGCAGTGTGTGCTGGAAGCACCAGAGCCCGTCGTGGTGTGAGCATCCTTGTGCTCTCTGCCACCCATGGGTTTCTTCTGAAGGGGTGATGGAAGGTGTGTGTCTTCTTCCGTCCTGTGGGATAACCTGGAGCCTCCTGGCCCTGACTGAGGTTGTGGCAGGTTTCCCTGCTGCTGTCTAATGTTGGGCTCTTCTGCAGGGTGTCCCGGAGAGCGAGAGGAGGAGTACGAAGGCAGAAAGCGCCTGGCTCTTCCGCATGTGGTACAACTTCGACCACAAGTATCCTTCAGTGGTGGTCAGCGTGTGCCGGGTCAGATCCTGTCTGCCCCAGCAGCTCTGCTGGCCTGGAGCATGGCTCGCTCCCTGCTTAGCAGTGGAGCCAGCGTTTGCGTTCCTGTGACCCTGCTGGGTTTTGGTTTGCACCTCCTCTGTGGCTGTGAGCAATGGCCATTTCCATCCGCCCTGAGTGGGGATGCAGCAGCAGCTCAGGTCAAAGCTCGTGTCTCCAAGGCGGGAAGCCCGGGGGACCCTCGATCCTGGTGGGCAGGAAGGGCAGGGGGTCCCCTCTTGGAGATCAGTTCCCTCTTCCCTTTCAAATGCTTTGCCATCAATCAATGGAGGAGCAATTTGCCACGATGAGAGGTGTGGGACAAGCGATGCTGCAAAGCCTTTTCTTACCAGGACGGTGTCTGGTGCACTCATGTCCCACTGTGGTTACGTTCACATTGCTCATTCCTATGATTTTTGTGCTTCCAGGGACTTGTTTTCCTTTCCTGCCTGTGATTTCCCGGAGACACGGAGTCCCTCACTGCTGCCCCTGCATCCCACCCCTCAGCTCGCCAACATCGCCCTATTCCTGTTTCTTCCTTAACCCCCTCTGTAGCTATCTGAAGCCTCTGCTGACACACAGTGGGCCCCCGCTGACCACCACACTGCCAGGGTGCTGTGGGCCCATTGCTCGGTGCCTGACGAGTCCACAGGCGTACGAAGTGAGTCTCTTGGTGTCCTTTCTGTCATGGGGTGTGTGGCCTTTGGCATGTTCGTATTTCAGCGTAGCTTTTGGATGCTGCTCTGCAGCTTTGAGCTTGGAGCCTTGGTAGGGAGATCAGAGACTGGTGCTGAGGGATGAGCTAATTCATCGAATCATGGAATGGTTTGTGTTGGAAGGGACCTTAAAGCTCATCCAGTTCTAACCCCCCCCACGGGCAGGACCCCTTCCACTGGAGCAGTTGCTCCAAGCCCCTGTGTCCAACCTGGCCTTGAGCACTGCCAGGGATGGGGCAGCCACAGCTTCTCTGGGCACCCCCTGACAGCGCCTCAGCACCCTCACAGGGAAGAGCTTCTGCCCAAGAGCTCATCTCAGTCCCCTCGAGCAGGTTAAAGCCATTCCCCTTGGCCTGTCCATACTTACTCGTATAAAAAGCCCCTCCCCAGTAGGTTCCCTTTCGGTACTGGAAGGCTGCTGTAAGCACGAGCACTCAGGAAGAGTTAAGCAGCGCTTTCCCCCTGTTTGTTGCCCAGAATCAGGAGCAGCTGAAGGACGATGACTCTGACCTCATTTTGAACGATGGGGACATCAGTCTGACCTATGGGGACTCCACTGTCAACACCGACTCCGTGGCATCCAGCGGCACATCCCGGCGCTTCGTGGGAAACAGCTCGGAGGATGCGCTGGATCGGGAGCTTGCTTTTGGGGACCATGAACTCGTCATCCGAGGAACGCGCCTGGTCCTTCCCATGGACGATTCAGAGCCGCCATCAAACGTCCTGGATAACGCAAGGCACGGTCCAGCATAAGGTTGCTTGGTTTGATTGACAGTAATATTTGCATATATGATCAAGAAGTATGTACTACCTAAAGTCTAATGCATGTCTCGAAATGTCTAAGCTGTATAAATATTATTTATATGGTGTCAGAAGAATATAAATATTCTCTGCCAAGCACTTGTAAAGAACAAGCTGCACATTTAAGTTAAAACTGTGTTGACTGCACTGTGTAGGGTGGAACTGTTTTAGCGTACGAGTCTTTTGCACACAGTGAGCTTCTTTAATGTGTGATTTGATAAAGGGTTTAGTTCCCCGCGGGTAAGTAAAGGAGCTGACTCCCTGTTCATCCTTTGAGGCGCGGAGAGGAGGGTAGGGAAGAGGTGAGCAGTGGAAATCGCTTTCTGTTCAGATGAGGATTGTTCCCTTTTGTTTTGGTCTCAGATCTCTGGGTAGTCACGTTTGATGTATGAGCCAGAAATATGCCACACACCCTCTCACCGGGCACCCGCTGGTGATAAACTTGTTATAAACTTGTTCACTTTGTGGGAGCCTGAGCTGGGATGTGGAAACCTCCTGCTTTTGGTGCCCTGCTGCCCAAGTCCTGCTTTATTTAGCGGGCTAATGGCAGGCAGTGGTCAACGCCGATAGCAAGGGCTGCGGGTGCCTGGCTGCTCGTGTGGGAGCAGGAGAGAGGCATGGTTTGTGCCTGTAGTCATGTATGGGAGAAGGAGCTGATCCCACAGAAACTACACAGATCTTAGGGCTGAGTCCATCTTTCAGCTGGGGCTCAACCCCCCATCAAATCCTCAGCTGGCGACGCAATTCCACGTTTTGGGAAGTGACCGTGTCTTTGTGAGCGCCAGTCTCTCCTCCTGCACTCACAGATGTAGCTGAGCTGTGCAGAGCTGCGCCCTGGGGCCGTGAAGCTTGGCCAGCCTCAAACACGAGCTTTACAGCTACGGATTGACACGGTACCTCCGGCCCTCTCCTGAGGCATTCAGTGAGCATCGAGGTGGTGCTGGAAGGGGAGTTGCCCATCCGTCCTCTTGTAGAGTCAAAGCCCATTGCACTTTGTGTTATAACTCCTTAGCATGCTGCGTGTCTGCGGCCCCCACCCCATCTCGCTTGTGTCTCTTACCATTGAACGAGAAAGGTTTGCAAGTTGACGGTTTTGGGTTTGGAGTTTCATTTTGATTCTTCTTTTCCAAGGAAGAGCGCAGACCAATTGGCGATTCCACACTCGTGGTAAAGGATTTACTCTGTCGCTATGGGAAATGGTAAAGGTGCAGTGAAATTGTTAACCCTGACATCCTTCGTTTTCTCCTGACAAGGGGGAATCACCGCAATTTCCTGTATGTGATTCTGTTGTCTGGTTTAGCTCCAGTTTGGCTATACAAACCAGTCAGGGTTACCGGTGCACTACGGGCCTGCTCTGGAGTTAACCCTCTCCAGAGGGCTTCAACAGCGGTGTTTGAAAAGAGAATATATGGAAAAGAGCCGGGCGAGTCCGAGCACTCCCATTAGGTTTCCTTGGAACAAACTGTACCTCTCAGAATGTGAACCTGAGACCTCAACAGCAGTGTCCCCATTGCTGTTTTCCCCAGCACCACCTGAGAGCTGGAGGAGACGGGAAATTTCAAGTGTGTGTATATGTATACATACATATATACACACATACATACATATATATACACACACTTAAAATGTATATATATGTATATATACACACTATATATGTATATATATAGTTGGGAAAAGAAACGCTTTCTGTTCGCTTTTTCATTTTCTCAGGTCTCAGTAACATTGCCTTAAATTGACGGATGTGAAACTGAATGATTTTGGCAGTTTAACCCCAAGAAAATGCTTTCTTTTTTCCTTCTGAACAAAACATCTCAGTGTTGCCATAGGACTCCTCTAAGAAGGGGGGAGGCTCTGTTAATATATAGATGTGCATCTTCCTTGCACCGGTAAGCGGCAGTCTCGCTGTTAACGTAGCTGTTGGATTAGCGCTAGCCTCTTTGTTTCCTACTATGCAGGAATTCCATGAAGTGTGTGTTTTCTATGATGTCTGTAACCTAACTTCATGTGTTTAAAAAAAACACCCAAAAAAGTAAAAAAAAAACCAAAAAAGTGAAAAAACCACTGTAGGTACCTGTTGCCTTTGGGTTCGCTGCATCACTTCGACATCCTGTTCCTTGTTCGGTTTGCCTTCTCACAGAGGTATGATAAAGAACTACCTCTTGGTTTTTCCTGTAGCATCTGACTGTGAATTCAATTTGCAAGGCTGGCGCTGGTGCAGGAGGGTTCTGCTCTGGTTCTGTGAACTTATGATCCATAGAACCAGGGCTGTTTTGAATAGTCCTGGTGCAGGAGTGTCTCTAAGCGGAAATTCAGGAATGATTTAATAGATGACTTGGATTCCTCCTCAGCTGGGTTTTTTCTTTATCCTGCTGCAGCAGAGAACACACGAGTGCCTGGTTTCCAGCGGCACTCATGGGTTGTGCTGCAGGTGAAGTTAAGGGTACCTTGAAGACCCTTTGCCAAATGGATAAGACAGCCCCGAGGAGGCAGTAACAGCACCCACAAAGAAGAAGGTGCCCTTCTGTAAATTGAGTTTTCATGGCTTTTTGCACATGAAAAAGCATTGTAGGTAAAGTTATGATTTGTCCTGGTACTGTCGATGTGTGTGGTAATGGCATTAACTCCGTAGTTGTGGTGTTTGTGCAGCTGATGTGTGATAGCTGATGATCACTATTGGACCTTCTGTTTACACTGACTAAATCCTTTCCTGTTGCGTTGTACTGTGAAAGAAGGATTATGGGCTATAAAAGATTATTATTATTATTTTTTTTCTGGAATTGTGTGTACAGTTTCATTAATTCCCACGGAAATAAATCTGTAGCAAAGTGATGATGTGCTGCTTGGCCTTAGCTGTTTGTCCATGGCCTTTGGCCAACGGGTAAGGCAGAACATAGGGTGTTTGCAAGCTCAAGGCTACTGAGCTCTTGTGGGCTTTCATGTCCTGTGTTCTTGTTGAATTTGCAGGTGATGCCAGCCTCTCCCATCTGAGCCATGCTTTTGGTGCTATGTGCTGTCAGAGCAGCTGAAGAGGTTAGTTGTTGAAATGCTTTACAATCCTTCTATATAGAAGGCACCTAAACCTGGTTTTGAGGCCTGTGATTCGTAACAGACAGCCTTGGCTTTTGGATGGTGTAAAAGTACATTGGTCATGGCTCTGTATCACTGCAGCAGGATAGCCCCTGAAACCTCCTTAAACACTTGTTTCCCATCCATAGCAGCGTCTGTGAGGGGATTCAGTTCTGCTTTCCAAAGGGACTGTGGTCCTCATGTGGGAAGGTGAGCCCCGAGCTCTCCGGCTGGGCTTTGCCAAAGCCTTGACTGCAGCTCACAGAGGTACCATGAGTCTGTGAGCGAGAAGGGCTTGTCCAGCATCCTGCTGGTCATGGGTGTTCTGTGCTACTGAAGTCCCAGGAGCGGGACAAGAGACAATGGTGTTTATCTTATACCGTTAAATGATGCTAATCTCACACCCCAGAACCCTGGCAATCAGGGTAAACACCGTTAATCCTGCTGCACACACGCTGTGCAACCCAGGCTTGCATCCTACTTGGGCATGTAACTAAACCAAGGACCAGAGGATGCAGGCAGGTGTCCTCTGGGACGGGCTTGCTGTGCCCATGTCATTTCAGCCACGTTAAAAGATTCTGGATTGGTGCTGTCCAAAGGCGTTGGAAGAAGGAATGAGGCAGATCCCTGCATACTCTGGGGAGTGGATGCACTGCAGGTTGCACCACTCGCTGACTTGTCCCCATGATATCAGTTCAGCTGAGGTTGAGCTGATGAGGGGCAGCCTTCAGTCAAGCCATTCCCCCATGATGTGGTCCATGTGGGGATCACTGAAGTGCTGGGAAATGGGAGAATGCTGGGTATCTACAGCCCCAAAAAAGCACAGGGCTGTTTCCAAAGCGATGCTGTATCCTCACGCCCAAGGCACGGACAGCATTTGGCTGCTCTCTGCCTTTGTGCTGTGCTGGGGAAGCATTTATGGGAGGGAAATGAAAGAAGAATCAAGCTTTTGATTCCTCTTCCTTACCTCATGCAATGAGCTTTTGTCCTTGCTAGCTCCTCTAGGTGGCAATATTGGAGAGGACAGTAGGTGTCCATCACCACCGTGTCCCTGCAGGCCCTGTGTCCACCATCCACAGGCCTTCTCCATCCCCTCCATGTTCACTATGCCTTATGCACCATCCATCTCAAGGCTTTACCTGCAGAAAGGAGAAGAGACCCTACTGCCCCACTGACTGCTCTTCCACCCAGAGCCCCTTTGCAGCCACAGTCTGGAGGCAGTTGAGGTGATCTTGTGTCGAAGGCTGTACCTAGGGGTCATAGGATCATTTGGGTTGGCAGGAGCCTTCAAAGATCATCTAATCAAGGTGCATATGGATGACCATAGCTGTGGTGCTGCAGCTCAAGAGAGCAGAAAACAGGAGACATGCAGAATATGTGAATAGGAATTGGGCCTGTATTCTATGTTCTTTTGCCATTTGCAGTGTCTAGATGCAAACTAATGAAGCAAAGGTCCCATCCGTGCAACCAAAATGAGGACTGAGCAACAAGAAAACAAGGACATGCCCCCTGCAATCCCACATTCCCCTTTAAGGCCAGCTGCTTGTTGGTGTTCTTTCCCCACTGTTAGGCTTTCAGAGTCAGGAGTCTAAGGTTAATGGTCACAAGCTCCTTGCAGGACCAGTTTTAGCCCCTCAGAGGTGAGCTGCAGCCCTTGCTGGAGCTACTGATGGGTATCAGAGCTGGTTCAACCCTCACACACAGCATCAGCATCAATGAAGAGATATTGCTCTTATTGACAATCATAACAACTTCTGCACCAAAGGTGTGCCAAGGTCTGCCCTTGTTTCTTGAGCCAGCGGCTCTGGAGCATGTTATTGTGGGACATGCAGCTCTTGTACAGCTCCATTTTGGTGCTCTTCCTCACTCCATGCTGGGCACTTAGAGCCTGGGTCAGATGCTACAAGATCCCTTACTGATTGCAGGAGACTCTAAGGGTCAGGACTCTGGGGTAGCAGAGCCTGCAATTTGCTGTTCAGTATTGAGACATGCACATACGCAAAAGGATTTGGTCTCCATCACTTGGCTTTTCATAGGAAATTCCAGCAGCTTTCCTCCTGCCAGCGATGCTCCAGCCCCAGGAGCCCATTTATGGTTGCAATCTCCTATCCCTGCATGGTTCACAGCATGGTGCGGTCATAGCTTCTCTGAAGGACGCGTGTGAACGTTGCTCCCTTTCCTGCATGCATAAGCTCCCAGGAATGCAGACAAAGATGCGTTAGAGGTTGAAGCTGTCAGCTTTATGCCGCCTGTCAGCTCTTCCACCTGCAGCAGCAGCGAGGTTAGTTCCTGCAGCTACCCACATGGGCACTGTGCTGAACTGGGAAGGCATCACAGTGCAAAGGGTGCTTTGGGAAGGGAAAGCACCCCCCGGCCGAGCATCAAAGCATTTTGCAATGTAAATGTGCCCAGGCTGAGGCAGCAGCGGATGTATTTTCCCTTGCCCTATAAGCACGTGCTAAACTATGTCCAAGAGCTGCAGGTACCCTCAGCCCTTCTTGTCCATGAGGGACTTCTGCAGCCTGAATTCTGCCTGATCCTTCTGCATGGGACATCTTTTCCCTCCTCTCTCTCTGTGGCCTGGCGTCCACAGCCCATGGTTAGCCCATGGACGGCTGAATCTGTTCTCCTGTGATAGAGCTCCTGAAACTCCCAGGGGCACAAGAGGAAGGAGAACAACGGATGCAGCATCACTCACTTTTCCCTCCTCCCAGGCAGTTAACATTAACCATTGGTGCCTTTGGATATATTGTGTAAATTCCCCCAGCCTTTGAAGTTTTGGAGATGTGCATTAAGAGGGAATTGGGAGTGCCTCTGGATCTCAGTGACAGAAGGGCTGGATTAAATACAGACTTCTTCCCTTCTCCAGAGAGCCTGGCATGGTTTTTAGCTTTGGAATAGACGCAAACATCCTAAAGCTGTTTAGCTAAATCGTTGAGAGGTCCGAGGTCACTGTTTGCGTTGGTGTCCATTGCTCAAAGTGCAAAACCCTCTGATGAGGCAGATGAAGTGATACGGCGCTGCAAATGCACAAGGCATGTCTGGATCCTGGTTTCCACCCTGGAGCTTCAGAGCTGTGTCCGCTGCTCACATGAGAAGGTCCAAATTCTCACGAAGGGCAAACGGCTTTCCCTTGCGACTCCGTTTCTGCTTTGCATGGGCTGGTTCCCCAGCCTGAGCTTTGCTGCTGGGAGATCCGCCGTCGACAAAATGCCTTCGCTCTGGGTCAGATGCCTTAAAGGGCTCAATGCTATTGTCCTGCTCGAGAGAAGCCAGGGCTGCTTGGCACAGTTACATGCCTAAACTCAGCTCCCATCAGTGACTTGATGCTGCGGCTGAAATCTGTCTGTGCTCTGATGGCAGAGCTGATAACAGGCGGAGGGCACTCGGGACAGGGGTGTAGGGGTTGAGCGAATATGCCCTGGAAAAAACGGATCAGCCTGGCTTGACAGAGATCTGATTTGAGATCCCATTGCCAACACTGGGCCTCAGCCATGCTTGCGAGGCTGAATTCCATTGCCCTAAGGAGGAGAGCCCAGCTTGGGGCCTGGCACTCCTGCCAGGATGACATTGGAGCAGTTGTGTTCGCAGCAGCACAGAACTGGCTGGGCTACAAAGCTTTGCTGATGGGGGAGTGGAGGGCAAATCTAACCCTGCGGATACACCCAGACCAGAGCAGGATGCATTGGCACCATTGGCTGGGATAAGGACCATCCTTTGCCCCCCAGGAGTGGATCTGATCCAGGACACTGAGACGGTGGGGATTATGGTGCGGCTGACAGTCCTGGACCCCACCAAGCAGGACAGTTAATACCTGGACTCGTGGGGCTGGCCGTGCTCCTGGCGCAGCAGCAGCAGGAGAGCCGAGGCCGAGTGTGTACATATTTATCCCCCGGTTACCAGGGTTCGTGTTTGGCTCCTGCCATTGATGTTTGTGGCTCCCAGTTGCCAAGGACACTCACTCAAGGGGCATTGCTCAAGGGGCAGGAGCCCCTCTGAAGGGAGGCAGGGGCAGCGCTGAGCAGTGGGTCCAGCCTGGCAGCACCCAGGGCGCTGGGTTGTGTGTTTCAGCAGCCGGAGCTTGTATGGCTGTGCTTTGTCCTCTGGCACCCCTCACTGCTGTGTGCTGCTCTCCTGAGAGGGGCTCCTTCCTCTGTATCTGAATCTCTTCATAACTCTCGTGTTCTTCCCCACATCCAAAGTCTCTAATGCCAAATGTTTTTCCCTGTTGGTTCAGTTTCTTCTGTTCCCATCCCTCGCTGGACCTGCCAAAGGGAAATAAATATCTTTCAGTTTGGAAGCGGCCGGAACGCAGCTTCTCTACAGTCAGAGATACAGAGAAGAGACTCGCTCTTGGGTCTCTTTCAGCTTTGATTTCAAACCACCTTCCAATCCCTTTTATCCAGCAGACTTCAGCAGCGAGCGCTCTCATTTTCGCCTAAGGAACATTCCCAGGAAACTCGGTTCAACCCAAAGGAAACACACCCGTGCTCCCTTCGTGCCAGCTGAGCTGAATCCCTTGAAGATCCCATCCGAACTGGAAGGAGAGCACACGTTCAGCACAGGCAAATCTCCTCCATAGCTGCCTGACAGCTATTTTCTGCCGCTCCTCCAGCACTCCAGGCTCAGGAAATTGCATTCATAATTTCCTTAGTGCCAAACTGGCTGTAATGTTCCCGTGATGATTCCTTTCTTTTGTTGTTCGTGAAACAAAGCCTTTTTTAAGCATACAGGGGTTTAAGTTTGCCTAGGAAGCTAACACGAGCGTCTGGTTTCAGGGGATGCTGCTCCTTTGTTTGATACGGGGTGACAAAGGCGACCAGAAAGAGCATTATCAGTTTGATACAATCTTTTTTAGCAAAGGGAAAATTGATCTGACAGAGAAAGTAAGAATGCGGTTGGACACGAGGAACAAGCGGAAGAGACAGAAAGGTGTGACCTGGTTTTTATGCGTTATCATCAGCGTAGACCTGAGTAGTAAGTATCTAAACGGGCTACAAGAAACGTGGAGAGGGGCTTTGGACAAGGTGTGCTTGAGTCCTGCGTCCTGTCGCACATCTGAGCAGGGCAGACTGGAAGAAGCTGTGGCAGCAGAGGTTTGTGTGAGGCCCCTGCAGTGCTGCCACGTCTTCAGCTCTGCTTTGTGAACCTGAGTCTTCTTTGTCTCTGGAAGTTGTCCTGTTCCAACCTGTTGCTGCAAAGCCTGCGTTTGAAACAGAAGCCAAGGTGCTCACGCGTCTTTGATAACATTCATCCCTAGGAAACATGAGGGAAGCAAAAGATGCTATTGTGTCTTTCTGTACACAGGGGAACCGAGGCACGGTGGGACAAGGTGACCTCCTCCAGCCTCCTGATGGACAGGGTGAGGGCAGCCACAAACCAGCTCAGCGAGGGGCTGCATGCACTGAGCACAACTGCTCCTGCCTGGACCACGTCCATAGCGGAGCCAGCAGCGCTGGGGCCAGGCAGGTAGCATCCAAGGGACTGGTGTTATGTGACACAGCCAAAGCCAGGCAAGAAGTTCATACCAGGATGGGGAATATGGTCCCCCGAGCTGCAGGCAACTGCTGTAAGTCCCAGCCCATGCTGTGCCTATTGCTTTTCATGTTCATTGCGTGACCTAATCCAGTTGTGTGTGTTTCTTCATGGTCCTCAGCTTTCTAATTGATTTGATTCTGGCTGCAGGCTCAAGCAAGATGAAATGTGTCACGCTTCGAAAACCTCTGCAATGAAACCCCTGGTTTTACTGGTGTCAGCCTCTGGGCACCCTCAATTCCTTCTGTCTGAGACTGAAACCTAAAGCTGAGATTAATAAAGGAGCCTAATCTCAACGTGACGCCTGGAAGCCATCTTTTCAAACAGGGCACATGAACCTCTTGGTAAGCCTCACACCAAAGACCATTGTTAGGTTAATTATGTATAGTAAGAAAATGATAAACATGTTTTAGGTGTCTCTGGCAGATACCATCACAAATCCCTTTGTTCTGTTAAGTAAAACCTTGCATTATAATGCTATCACTTGACCTTATTCTATTACAATCCTTTGTTTGTTTAATCTCCCTGGGTATGGACCTACCCAGTAACCGCTAAAGACCAAGCTGACCAAACGATAGAGCCAAGAGCCAAACCTTGCTCAATTTTTATCTGTTTTCCTTATGCAAATACTCACACATTCGATGTATTCCTCTCACACCAAATGGCTGGCCAAGGTGTTTGCTGGAGGGGCCAGTCTGGAAACACTTAAGCAAATTGTGATCCAGCACTTGTTGAAGCCAATGGAAACTTCCTTGACTTCAGCAGATGGTGGCTGAAACCTTTCAGTCATAGCAATAATTCTGCAGGAGCAAAGTTATTTATCTGCTCAGCCTATTCCCCATGCTTCAGTCTGCGGGCTCTGCTCAGGATTAGGCAGGGTTCACACAAACCATGAGGCCAGGCAGGGCTGGCGATCAGAGGGCTGGAGCAGCTCTGCTCTGGAGCCAGGACTGAGAGCTGGGCTGGGGCAGCGCTGGAGAAGAGAAGGCTCCTGAAGGGGAGACCTGAGAGCAGCTCCAGTGCCTGAAGGGGCTGCAGGAAACCTGGAGAGGGGCTTTGGACAAGGGATGGAGGGACAGGACAGGGGAATGGCTTTAACTGCCAGAGGGGAGACTGAGATGAGCTCTTGGGCAGAAGCTCTTCCCTGTGAGGGTGCTGAGGCGCTGTCAGGGGGTGCCCAGAGAAGCTGTGGCTGCCCCATCCCTGGCAGTGTTCAAGGCCAGGTTGGACACAGGGGCTTGGAGCAACTGCTCCAGTGGAAGGTGTTGCCTGCCCTGGTGGTGGCAGGGGTTGGAGCTGGAGGAGCTTTGAGGTCCCTTCCAACCCAAACCAGGTGGGGGTTCTGTGGTTCCATGGTGTCTCTACCCATGTCCCTGTAGGTACGTGCCCAGGTGAAGCAATGCCTGTGGCCACAAGCTGCCTGTTGCTTCCACACCCCTGCTGTGATCCAGCAGGCAGTGAAAACACCAGGACCCAGGGCATGAATATGGATGGAAATGCAAAGGTTCAAATGACCATGAAGCAGAAAACCTCAATCTCCCTCCTTGGCAGAAACCTGCTGTTTGAATAGACCCCTGCAGGCTGCAGATAAATAGCTGCGACTGCTGCCAGCGTTCCTTGAACACACTGTTGTTGCTGGGAAGATGGTTGGAACCCTTTGCTTCTGTTGCCTTTTCAAAAGGCAGCCTTGTGGGGCCAGAGGGCCAAGAGATGGCTCCAGTTTTGCAGGGTCCTGGTGCATCATCTTTTATAAATGGGAGTCACCTTTGTAATTTTCCATGCACTTCAACTGGGAGAAGCGATTTGGCCTCTGCCAAAGGCCGCCGAGCGGGCTGACACGGCTGCTCCCCTTCATCTGATAGCTGAGCCATCCCTGCAGCTGCTTTCGAAAGGTGGGAACAGTCTCGAGCTCAATCCCTTCTCAGTGCTGCAGATCCTGGTGTCACGCAGGAAAATCTGAGCCCTGGTGATGCCTCGGGTAATGAGTCACTGTAATTACTCACAGGCTCATTTGACAGTGGTCTCAGCAGGTGTCTGTCCACTTCTTGACAATCTCTTTTGATGTGTTGATCCAGGTTTGCTGATGGCATTGCAGGGCTATGCTGCACACGTATTTCGACATTACATGGTGGAAAGCTGAGTAGTTTCATGCATGTCACCCAACAACCACAATCCTTTGTTTGTGCCTTACTGTTTGCCCACTAAATTCAGGAGAACTTCCTACTTTACCCTTTACTGGTTTGCATGACCACTGATGAAGATGAATCCACTGACGCCTCTCAGCAGCAATTTAACCCTTCACTTCCATGCATGTATGATGTATATGTATATGTATATGTATATGTATATGTATATGTATGTGTATATTTCCAAACCACACTGGTAGGAGGGATTACAGCAGATTCAAAGCTGACTGATGCCTGCTTTTGGGCTCCCCACTGGGGAACACAGCACTCCTGTGGTCCATAGCTGACAGGTTGCGATGCTCTGATTTACATCTGCTTGGAAAGCAGCGCCTGAAGCATTTAAACTGCATGGAAAAAGGGTTTGCTGATGTTTTAACCAGGCTGTTATAAACCTCCCACAACCCCACCCTCGCTCCCTCTGAGGAATGACTCTGAGACTTCTCAGCTTTTCCATTACTTCTCCTGCATGGAGACTGTTTGCTAATGGCCTGTGGGCAATTAGCCCATTGCAGGTGAGCCCCAGCTGCCTGCAGGGTGGGGGCTCAATCTGGCCACAAGTTATTCCCCCATGACAACAAAATGGGATGGTGTAGTGGGGTGGAGGATGCTGGATCTCTTTCCCTCTTTCTTGCTCTACTTTTCCCTTCCTCTTCTCTTAGATCTGCTGAGACACAGTCACAGAATAGTTAAGGTTGGAAAGGACCTGAAGATCATCCAGTTTCATGTCAGGGACACCTCACACCAGACCATGTCACCCGAGACTCCGTCCAGCCTGGCCTTGAACACTGCCAGGGATGGAGCATTCACAGCATCCTTGGGCACCCTGTGTCAGCACCTCAGCAACCTCACAGTAAAGAGCTTCTTCCTTATATCCAACCTGAACTTCCCCTGTTTAAGTCTTCCTTGGTGCATGTGGGGCTCAAAACAGCCTTTGGAGAAGCCAGAGGGCAGCTTGAGGAGGGAGCCATCACCAGGGCCTTGAGGCTTGATCAGCTTTCCAGTGTGATTCTTTTCAGCTGTGAGGGAGGTCTTGTGTGGGCCATCAGGGCTTAATAGACGCATATGTATGTATAGATATAGATATAGATATGCATGTGCTTTATATACATATGTAATTTATGTGTATATATATATACACATACATATATATATATTAAACAACCAGTCCAGAACAGGGCACAACTCTTACAGACACCCACAGGAGCAGCCCATGTGTGAGCGGGACTCTGCTGGGCAGGCTCCCCACCCTCAGAGGCTGGTGAAGGGAGGTGCTTGTGCTCACACTGATGAAGCCTGCCCATTAATTAGGCAAATGAGGGGGCAGTGACCCCAGGGAACCCGTGTGGACTGGGAGACCAGAAGGGTTGTGGTGGCACCTTGCCCTGACATGGCTATATCCGTCAGGCTGTGCTTTGGAAAGGTAGAAGGTCCCTTCCCAGTGTTGTTTGAGGAGTTCTCTCTGGATTGGTTAATGAGGGCAGTGGTAAATACCCTCACCTGGGGCTGATAAGGAGGTGGAGGCAGCTGAGGGGAAGGGACGTGAGAGAGGAAGGGTTGAAGTGTTGCCTTTGTGTGCTGAGAAGAGAGGTAGGAAGGCTTTGAGAGGCTTGTGTTGGGATGATGGTGGTTGTGGCTCTCATTATTCATCGTCATCATTATCATCACCATCCCCGTTGGTGTGTGAGCTGCTGTGGTTTGTGCAGCCCTGATGTCCCACAAAGGACAGGTAAGTGGGGCAGCCCTACCTCCTCACCCTGCCAGCCCTGGCATAGGGGACACCATGGGCGAGCACATTACCCCTCGTCCCAGCCTGGCCCATAGAAACTGGGATAGCCAACCTCCCCCCCCCCCCCCCTGGGGGCATGTGGATGCCATTCTGCATGGATTCACCCCACAATGCAGGTGTCTTCCTTCTGCAGGGCATCAACTTGCCAAAATGGACCCCTCCATGTGGAAGACTTTCCCCCCCCTCATTGGCTGCAGAGTGATTTCATGGAGACCCAGAGGAGGATGGAAACGTCTCTGTCTTCACTGCACGGACCAGCTCGTGCTCTGAGGTGAGCCCTTTGCTTTGGGGTAGTGTCCTGCTCCATGGGGCTTCTTGCAGGGCAGCCTCCCTGCATGACTGTGAGCTCCACCATTTCCAAATAAAGCTTCTTAGCAGTTAGATGGGAGTGAGTAATCCAACCGAGTGCTTTGCTCATGGCTCGTTTTGTTTGGATAACTGGGCAGGAATACATTGGAGCATTGGAATCCTCTTTTTTTTTTGTTGTAATTTGCCATGTTTGCCAAAAGTCAATGTGCAGGGTAAGCGTTATCTTCCTTCGCAAGCAGTGCAGATAGCGCAGGGTTGACTCAGAGCTGCCTCAAGCCTTTGAAATGAGTTGTTTCATTCTTGCAGTTTATTCTTGTTTAATCCGATGCTTTGGCAGAGATTTTTATAGTGCCATATTGTATCTGTAATACAGCAATGCACGAGGGCCTCTTCCTTGACTAGTTACGTGCCATCCTGGATCTCTAAATCATCTTCTTTTCCAAACAGAATAAAGCTGCAGCTGTGATATGTGCGCGGTTAAGAGCTCTGCATTCTTCTTTAGTGGTCACTTTAAGTCTGCAGTTTTAAGGTCTGATCCTGCCATCACTCTCTTGCTGTCAGGAGCAGCATGACTCAAGGTGGGGTGGAGTCATTTCTCTGTACCCCATGCCTGTGCAGACCTTCATTCTGCTGCTGTATTCTGGATGGGACCTTGTGCCCATGGGGCTGGCTGGGGAAGCCAAAGGGATCTGGAGGATGCAGCAAGTGTAGGGTCAAGCCTTGAGCTGTAGTCCAGCAAGAGTGATGAGGTAGTCGAATGACAACTTGTTCTGCTGTAATCGGTGTTAAATAGATCAACCTGTCACTTACCAGCTACGCCGTTAGGCTGACAGACACACTGCCTTACAGCGGGCTTTCATAGGAGCTGCCAGTTTTGGATTTGACAGTGAAATCCCTGGTTTGTGTTGTATGTGGAAGGCATCTAATGTTTTAAATGAGAGGCGGAGGATCCTGATAGCACCATGCTGATGCTCTCTGAGGATATGGGATGCTGCTTGTGCTGTTGGTGGGCTGCAGGTACCTCTCCTTAGGCTTGTTTGCTGACAAGCACACTTGTGCTTCCCCAGGATGTACAATCACAGGGTGGTTTGGGTTGGGAGGGACCTTAAAGCTCACCCAGCTCCAAGCCCTGCCGTGGGCAGGGACACCTTCCACTAGAACAGCTTGCTGCGGTTGTGATCTTCCAAGGTGTATCTGCAAAGGTTCAAGGCCAGGTCCCAAACGCTCCGACGGTGGCAGGGGCTGTGACTGGTGAAGAGGCATTAAGCAAGCTCCTCTGGTACAGGTGTTCCTGGGTGCATGCTGATCTGGTGTCTTTCTGCTTATGGCCAGAAGCAGGAAGGCTCCTTCATCAGAAGGAAGAAACACCCTACATGAGGGGGCTGTGCAGTAACTTGTCCCTGGTGATGTTCCCCTGTGCCTGTGCAACACTTTGTCTTTACATCTCCAGTTTCTCCTGGAGCTCTTGGCTTGATTTATCCAACTGGGAAGTGTGCTGTCTGAGTGCCCCTTCCTTGAGGGGTCCCCGTGATTGTTCATGAGCCCCAAAGCTCTGCAGCTGCCATCATATAAGGGAGAGGGGGTTTTAGCTGCTCTCGTTGATCTGATGGCTGCTTACAGACGGCCCCTAGGGAGCAGCTTTGCTGATGGTAAAGGAGTTTTATGCTTGTTGGGAGAGCTGTTGGGAAATGCTAGAAATGGGTGTTTGGATTCCTTTGCAAATCAAATGTAAACTTGAGTCCCTAGTGGTAAATAATGGTGCTGTTTCACATCTGTATTTTATGCATGCTGGCAGTTGCTCTTGGCAAGTGGTGACAGGCTGAGCCTTGAACCTCAGGGCAACACAATGTTCTGGTTCCTGCTAGGGATGTTGTTAATAGGGATGCTGTAGTGTTAGAAGGGTCTGTGGGGTTTACCTGTTGAAAGAGTAGAGACACACAGCAATACAAGTGCTTTGTAAAGGGGTGATGTTTGCTCTCAGACAGGGTTTGTTTGCTTTTACCGAACAAGCACAGATTCCTTGGCCCGAGTGAGGATGCTCTGCTTTCCAGGGACACCAGCGGTGCATCCAGCACATAGCCACCAGGACACCCAGCCTCTCCTGCTGCCAGACAGAAGTTCTGTTGCTCTCCAAGTCACCACAAAAGCCTATTTGTGTAGTGCAAGAGCTCCAGCCATGCACCCCCGTTATAAAAACCCCAAACTCACTTAATTGCTGGGCCATGTATCCGATAGCAGAAGTATGGAAGCAAGTGGGGTAAACCTGGAATCGTAATGGCAGGAAAGAACAAAACGCCTCTCCAAAATGGGATAAAGGATGGAGAAAGGAGAGGGGAAAATGAAATAGATGTAACTGTTTGGTGCAGCAGGCAGATTTGTTTGCAAATAGGGAAGTCTTGCTACCTGACAGTGCTTTTTCTCCTGTCTGCTTTGATGAAGTACTCCTTTTGGCATCTCTCCTGCTGTGTTCTCTTCAGCTGGGTTCCTTCCTTGCTGACTTGAAATGCATCCCTTCTGTTTTCCATCCTGGAAACTGCCTCTAGTGAACCTGAAGGTGACACGCATTGTAACGGAGCTGCCAGGAAAAGCTTTGAGATAGGGTGGCTTGGACAGGATGGAGGGGGGAGCTGGAGACAAATCCACCGACAAACAAAGCTTTTGTGCCGTGTTTTCCTTGCGTGGAATGTGGAACAGCCTGGGAACACGACTCGGGGACAGCAGGGCTATACCCAGCCTGGTGGGTCTCACGTGCTCCAGTACCACTGCGGTGGGGAAGCAGGGGCTCAGCTCTGCCGGCCCAGTGCCGCTGCTGGTTGGGTTTTCCCCCATGGTCGGTGCAGAGGCCCTGGGAGGAGCAGGCTGTTCCCTTCCAGCAGCTCTGCAGGCAGCAACGGTGCCATTGGCTGCACTAACTTTTATGGGCTTTTTTTCCATCCCGCCTCCCCGCTATAAGTGGCCGAGCAGCCGGACAGCATCGCCTCTGCCAGGCTGGAAGCACAGCCCTGGACCAAAGCGCTCCCACCTCCCAGTGCTGAGGTCCATCCCGTCCCTCCTGGGCAGCAGCTCTCCCTTCGGCAGCCTGTAAGCACATGCCTCTGCCTCCCTCCCTCTTGAGCATCCTCTTGCTGAGTGCAGGGAGGACCTCGGCATCCCACACTTCTGGGTTTTGGGGCTTGTGCTTTGTCTTTGCTCTGCTGGGGAAGGGTTTGTGAGAGCAGGGTGGGGAGAAATGGGAAATCTGGTGGTGTATAATACAGCCATTTATATATGGTGTATGTGTATATGTACATATACAATGTGCTTCTGAATTACTCTTTCTTGCAAGCAGTTTTGTTGTGGATCACCGAGCTAAGCTTGGGAACCGTCTCTGTTTTATGGGTGCTTTGGGGTGGGATTTAGCCTCGTTCTTGCTTCTGAGTCTGCTTGCATCCTCTTTTCCCGATAGGTGCAGGTGGTGCTTTTGAAAGTAAGTTTGGGTATAAATAGAGCTTTTCTCTTAGCTTCCCAGCTGGGTGGGTGTTTTGGGAGCGTTTGCAGGGGTACAAGCTGTGTAAGAGCTGTCAGCTTTCCCAGGCAGGTGATCTGATGTGCCTGTTGGAAGCTTTCAATGGCAGCTGGGGAGGAAACAGCTGAAGAAGTGTCTGTTTGTGGGCTCTCAGGTGATGTGATGTTCGGAGAGTGGGGAACGATTCCCTCTCAGTCGTGAGAGCTGGCAGTGACAGAACGGGGACTGGGGAAATGCTTTTACCTAATGATTATCACATCTTCCTCTTTCTGTCTGCATTATGGAATATTGGGCAGTTTGTGACAAGCTGTCCCCATGTGTGTGCAAACGCCTTTATAAGTCACTGCACCCTTGTGTCTGTCTAGATGTGTGAAATCACTTGCAGGAGTGAAACTATTCTCTCGTGTTTGCAAGATGGGTGTTTCTGTTACTAATCTTGAAGTGGTCAAAAGATAAGTTAATGCTTGGGGCTCTGGTCCAGTTTGTGTTGTGTAAGCAGGAGCTAGGCTGCGGCTTAGAAATGGATGTGGCTGCTTTTCAAATCACTGAAATCCAGCTTGTGATGGGGGGGGGGGAGGGGGAAATGATGAAAATAATCCACCTACCAAACAGCCCTGTACCTTGTTTTGAGAGGAAGAGCGTGTTTGTACCAACAAAAACCCTTCTGAAAGGAAACTGATTAAATTCTTCAGCCAGGATGTACAAAGCCAGGAGCTGAACAAGCCATCAGACGTGGCTTTAGGATTGCAACTTCTCTTTTCTAATGATAAAAGCATCCCCATCACTTCACTGACAACATCCTCCTCTCTTCCTCTTTTCCTTTTCTTCCCCCAGGCTCAGCGTGCTTGAATAGAAACCAGTTCTTGATTTCCCCTTAAAGAGCTCAGGAGGTAGAAGCTCATTCTGGACTAATACCTACTTGTGAATTAGTGCACTGTGGTGTTGGAGCAAACACCGCAAGTGCCAAAACCCACTCAAGAGCTCAGTGAGTTAACAGCTCAGATTTGGGGCTGTGGCCCTGAGGACCAAGCTCAGGGCTGGGTTTTTACAGCTGGTTTTGGACCTGCACTGCTCTTATGGAGTTTGGGCTGGGAGAGGGTTGTAGGATTGGGTCCTTAAAATGTTTCTACCTGGAGAAATTGGTTCCTGCTGTGAAGGGTGGCTTGCTCCATGTGTAGATCTCGGGCTGATGTAAACAAGGGCAGCAGTTTAGGGTACTCAAGCACTTGAGAACAAGCGCTCCCCAGCCCATCTTGGCTGGCCTTTAGTTTGGGAACAGCCTTTCCATCGACCTGTGAGTGGAAAATCCAGGCATGGTCTGAAGCAGCTGGTGGGAGCCGGGTCAGGTGCCTCTTCATGTCCATGAATAGGGATCGGTGCTGTAGGATGCACTTCATCTCTGATCTAAACCTATATCAAGTGAATATCTTAATGATCCTTGATGATCCTATAGGTCTTTTCTAACCTAGTTGTTTCTATGAATACGGACTTGCAGCCCACACCCATTACATTAGGATGTGATAAATGCTTGAAGTAACTGCCCTCATTGCCACGAAGCAGCAACTTATTCCCCTTTGTGTAATACCTATGTGAAAAGGGGGTTGCTCCACGTTACGGGATATCCCACAGCCCTTTCTGTGCCATGGAAATCTATGCTCCTTTGGTGTGGATTTTGGTGCCGTGGCTGTGAATTATCTTCCCCAATTTCATCTTACAATCACTATCAGTAAATAATGTCCAGGCACTGGGAAGGAGCTGGGACACGGCTGAAACCTCCAGTGCTACACTGGAGACAACTGATGATGTAAGGAAGAATACTGCTCCCTCAGTAGCAGCCTGTGGGAATTGCATCCTTTCAAGTTTACTCTCTGTCCGGGGGGTGCAGTGGGGACTTAGGTGGCAATTCCTTACAGAACCTGGGAAAATTCCTCTGATCTTGGCAGATGAGAGGATCCATGGAAACACAGAACCCCCACCTGGTTTGGGTTGAAGGGACCTCAAAGCTCCTCCAGCTCCAACCCCTGCCACGGGCAGGGACACCTTCCACTGGAGCAGTTGCTCCAAGCCCCTGTGTCCAACCTGGCCTTGAGCACTGCCAGGGATGGGGCAGCCACAGCTTCTCTGGGCACCCCCTGACAGAGCCTCAGCACCCTCACAGGCAAAGAGCTTCTGCCCAAGAGCTCATCCCAGTCTCCCCTCTGGCGGTTAAAGCCATTCCTCCCTATTAAGTCCCTTAAAGAAGGATTGAGTCTCTCAGTGCAGGGAGTGAGTCCTATGGTGTCTAGAGGCAGTCACAAAGTTGGGCTAAAATGAGGTCTGCACCGCCGGCTCACCCTCTCCAAGCCCTGTAGCCTAACGCCTCCTACCAGGGAGTTACTGCTTGAACTGTTTCCCGCAGCAGCTTTGCTCTGTCCGAGCTGGTTTGTGGAGGGCACAGAGAAGCCTTCTTGTTGGGGCAGCGTTCACTTTTCCTGGGCAGCCCTGCACCATATCCAGAGCTATGATTTGGTCCTTGACAGTTTGAGTGACTCAGGTGTGTGGTGCCAGGGGCACTACCAGGGTGTATTCATGCTGTTGGAGTGCAGCGTGGTCTCGGGTGGATGGATGAGTTTCTCCTGAGCTTCTCCAGCCTTTTTGTCCCCCTCGATGAGATGGAAAATAGGGTTTGTGTCCTATGGGAGGACAGGGCTAAAATGACATTTGGGGCTTTGGATCTATTTGAAAGCAGGGCATGGATCGTATTATACCCTGCTGGAAAAGGATAAGCAGGGTCCTGAGGAAGCACTCTTTTAAAACCCCTGACTTAAGGAGGTTGAGACGAAGGATGGGGCTCCTGGCAGTGACAGAGCTGCACTGGGGTAGAAGGGCTGGCAGCTTGCTGTGTGCCTGACTGGAAACTGAAGGCAGAGTTTCAATTCTGGTTTGGATGCCGCTCTAGAATAAGGCGCTGCCGCTCTAGAATAAGGCGCTGCCGCTCTAGAATAAGGCGCTGCCGCTCTAGAATAAGGCGCTGCCGCTCTAGAATAAGGCGCTGCCGCTCTAGAATAAGGCGCTGCCGCTCTAGAATAAGGCGCTGCCGCTCTAGAATAAGGCGCTGCCGCTCTAGAATAAGGCGCTGCCGCTCTAGAATAAGGCGCTGCCGCTCTAGAATAAGTCAGTTCTGCTCTAGAATCTCCTTATTTCTGTAGATAGGAAACTCAAAACCTCCCAGCTTCAGAGCGGTGCGTCCAGGAGCCCCATTCCTGCCACACATGTCCCTTAAGGTGACTGATACAATGCAGGCTGCATCCCTCTTCCTCCTGCTCAGCAGAGCTGGCTGTTTGGCACGTGAGTAGGCAGCCAACAGCCGCTAAGTGGGAGGGATGTGTGTGACATGGATGCACTTGTGGTCTGTTTGGATGAGAACAGCAGTTGTCACCCACAACCCTCATGAAGAGCAGGAAAAGCTATTCCAGTTGGGAACAAGCACTGCAAGGCAGCTTTTTGGCTTCCTTGTTTCTTGTATCTTTCCACCCATGGGAAGGGGAGACTGGAGCAGAGTGGACAGAGGAGACTAAAACCTGTGTCACAGGAGACCGCCATAGGCTGAGGCTTAATAATTTGACCACTATGTTTCAGGGCCATTTTACTTGAGCTGCAGAGCTACAGTGAAATGAGTCTGTTCTGATGCATCTACCGTGGTACAGAGATGTAGATGGGGAGGAAGAACAGGAGAAATAGCTAATAATAGTAACTGAAGGCCTTTCTTCCTGGAAAACATCCCACTTGTCTTGAAGACATCAGAGCACTTCATGCTTGAAGTAGGTGGAGCTTCAAATCAGATGATGGCTGATTCCAGCTGTGTCTGCCTGCTCAAATAGGTTTGAAACCACTGTTAACCAGCAATTGCCTGCTCTAGGTTTGCTGAGGACCTCCTCTTGGAGTCTTGGCTGGTACAGAGATTTATAACCCTGAAACAGCTGCCCAGTGTATGAGGGTCCTGGTGTTCCACCGGCACCTAAGCAGCAGATGACTGCAAAGCTTCTCCAGAGCAAGAATTGCTCTCCACTGTTCCACTTGGCCAGAAAGAACAAAGCAACCCCCTCACCCCTCCGAACCTCTGCCTTACAAACCAGGGTGCTGCATGCGCCCTTCTTCCTTTGCCGAGGAAAACAGGAGTGGTTCCCTGCTCTAAACCCCTGGCTGAACCAGCCCACAGGTATTGCCAGTTGGCTTTCCTGCAGGAAATTGGCTTCCAGCTCTTCCCCGATGCCTTCATTTGGGGTTATTCAGTTTTCATGTGCTTCCAGTGGTCCCTGACCAGAGATCCCCTTAGGAGTGAGTATGAAACCACCCCTAAACATAGCTTCCCCAGTGGTGACAGATGCTGGGGTGGGAGACCACCCCAGCTCCTCTCTCTTCAGGAAGTGCCCCAGGTTGTGGGAACCATTCTGACTTGGCAGGCTCCTTGCAAGGCATTTGCTATTTGTTTAGCTTGGGACTGGCTGCCCCTGGCAGTTGTTACCATCAGCTGCGTTTCTTATCTGCTCTTTCCTATAATAAACACTGGGGCAGAGGTTTGGAATTAGTCACTTCTGAGGCACTGCCTGTCTCCAGCTTCTGCCTTATCGTCTCGGTTTCGTTCTCTCAAGCCTTTTCCACTTTGTTTGGTGCCTCTTGGTTTGCCCTTCTTCTCGTTACACTGACGCAGCAAAGGGGTCTTGGGTATATCCCATAGGTGTGTCATTCCCAGCACTGCCTGCACCCCAGAAGACGCTCTGCCCTGGGGCAGCTGCTGGGTACTGCAGGCATTTTCCAGTCTGACTTGTCCAGCCCATCTGATGGATGAGGCGAGTTGTTCTGGCTGAGGGCTGTTCAGATGACAGCACTGGAGACAGTGTTAGGACCCTGGCAGCATCATGAGGGCTTGGCACCGCGTCCTGCTCTTTAGCACGGCGTTAACCGCAGGGCAGTTGGTTTGAGGGATGCAAGCACAGAAGCACCTCCAGGAGCACAGGTCTGTGTGGTCCTTATTCCGCTCTGAGCCATTCCTCCTGGTTTGCTCCTACCTCGGAGTTCCCTGCTGATCTCTAAGCGTTGCCTTGACATGATCTTGCCACTGACAGTACTGCAGGAGAGCAGCAATGGGCAGTGCAGGGTGCAAGAATCTCTCCCTCTCTCTGGGCTCACCTGGCACACAGAGCTATATGTTTCACTGGGCACACGCAAACCCCGCTTCCTCTCTGCCCATTGAAAGCCAGTCTCTGGAGCAGCCTGCCAGGTCAATGCCACTTGATGTGGAACCTATTTCAGTGCTGCCTATGGAAATGACCTGGGGGGCAGCACTGCAGCAGGGGTGACAGCATCAGAGCAGCCCGTATTCACCCTGCGCAGCACAGAGGCACCTGGGGGGGGGGATGCAAATCTGGTTGGTTCCGCCTGGATTTGTGTTACTGGATGTCATCCACCTTGTACCGTCATCTCTCCTGCTCTGATACCATTACCATCAATGATTTTTGGAGTTGCTCTGTCTTGCAAAGACATATTCAGTAAAAAAACCCACCCCAAAACAAAACCCCAACCCCTTTGCTCAATGTAAGAGGTGATTTGGGCAATTCTGAGCTGTGCTTTGCCTCAGGTCTAGGTGGGACAGAAGAATGAGCTCTTTCAAGGACTCTATATTGCAGATCAGAGCAGGCAAAGACCCCGGGGTTAGTTCTGCTTCCCTGGCTTCTCAGTGCCCTTTATGATGATATGTATGATGATGAATGGGAGGAAACTCCCGTCCAAGAGCATAAGCAGGGAGCAAGCCCTATAACTGTCCTCATCGTCCTGATGTGTGAGATGAAGCTGATGAAAGCTGGTGTCAGTGGATATGCTAGGGTCCGACCCCCCCCACCTCATTCTGGCTGGAGAGGGCTGCAAACAGCATCTCCTTGGTCATTGTGATGTGCTGGAGGAGCCTGTACTGGTGTTTGGGATGGCGGGGGCTGCCATGCGGCTCTCCTGTGCTGTGTGTGAGCAAAGACCATGCCTTTGGCCTCCTTTTGCCACTTTCCCGTTGCTGGGGTGAGGCCTGAAGCTGGCTTTCCCTCTGACCTAGCACAGCCCATCTCCACAGCAGTGCCTGTAAACGCTGTCCCCCATTCTCGCCCCCAGGCTGTGTTGGTGCTGGGATGCGGCGAAGCTCTCTGTGTACTTCCCCAGACACTGAAGCAAACAACCAATAAATCTGTTCTAAACTAACGAGCAATTTGTTTTGGTTACCAGGGAGATTGCCAAGCGCGAGTTCAACCTGAAATAGGGATGAGCTCATCCCCTGAGCAGTGGCGGTGCCTGAGCTGGAGCAGCCGGATGGAAAAGGAGCCAGCGCCGGCAGTGTCTGCTCCAATGACACTTGGATGCTGTGGGAGATGTTTTGCCTTGTAAACGAGATCGTGCAGGGGATGCTGTGTGAGGCTGGCGGCTGAGCATGGGCTTTCATAATTCCTGGAAGTGGTGATGGCATTCCTGATGGGACCATGGGCTGGAGAGCCCTTGGGGTGGGTTAAAGTGATGCAGAGGTTCCCTTAGCTTAGAAACCTCCGCCTGTGCTGGGATTGTGCGGAATACTGAGGTGCTTGACTCATGGCTCTCTGGAGCAAGGGATGAAGGCTGCATCTATATAAAGAACACTGCTTTCTTCAGGGGTATTTTGGAAGTCTTTTATTATGGTTTCACAGCATGGGGTGATTTGCGGCTGTTCTTGCAAGCCCTTCCAGGCCTGGGGGTGGATTTCTTCCAGCTCCTGTGTGGTGGAGCAGTGGATGTCGGTGTTTGGGAGTGGGACAGACATCCCTGCAGGTCTGCAGTGTCTCTTTTCCCCATAGAATTAAATAGGACCTTTAAGATCACCGATTCCAACCGTTACCCCACGTCCTCCCCTAGCAGCGTATCTCCCCCCAGTGTTCCACCTACTCGGTATCGAGGCGTGTTTGCTTTCTGGCTGTCTCTGGGTAACAAAAAACACTGCTGTGATTTCCAGCTCTTGGACTTGGCCAAGACCAAGCCTATCCTTGCTCAACGCAGGCCCAAAGCCGGCAGGGCTTTTGCTGCAGGGCTTTTGCTGCAGGGCTTTTGCTGCAGCACAGTTGGGAAGAGAATTTGGCTCAAGGGGTGCAAAGTTATCCAAAGGGCAGTCCTTGCTATTGCAGGAGAAGTCCCCAATGATTTGGAAACCTCACCCTTTCCCCATTGTCCTGCAGCATTCCCAGAGGGACATGGGGGCCTGTGGGCTCTCGTGCGCTGCAGCTGCATAAGCTGGGTTTAAAGCCTCTGGTTTACATCTGCTTTAGCTTTTTGACAGCTTTCTCTGGCCCTTGTGTGCAATTAGCACTGCTTTTCTGTTACATGGGGCCGAGCCTGTAACAGTTTGCTTTGGACAGTAGCTTGACAGCCAGCAGCAGTTGTATTGGGAAGGGCCTTTTCTCTTTGCAGGCTGTGACTTCTGGTCCCTGTGTTTATTGTCTGGAAAAAGAAAACGGAATCATTCCCTGGGCCTGGAGCCATATTGCTTAGGATGGCTTAATCAGACCCATCCAACCGGAGCTGGTACAGGCACGGCTTATTTCTGCCGTTAAAGCCAAGCACTCTTCTAAGTGGCTTTTCTTACTCTAAAGCCTATGGGTACCGAACGTAACAGCCCATAGCCTGTGCCCACTGCACACTGATGGAAATGCTGTGATGTGCTGCTGGGAGCATGGGAGAGGAGAGGGACCTTCTGCCTCCCCACACCCTGGCCTGGCCCTATGGAGGTGGGGAATGAAGGTATTTGCTGTTGCAGCAAATGGAAGGCAAATTCAATTTGGCAGCTTAAAGTAACCTCCACTCCCCATCCTGCCTTGCTCCAGGCTGCCTCTCACCAAGTTTACTGATCCCAGCATATCCAAGCCGCCAGAGCAACTCAGGATTTGCTGGGCTACCCAAAAACTAGGGTGGGAGGAGAACTCCCCTGCCTCCCTCTTTGCAATGTGCCCATAGACTTCATCTATGCAGATGAGGGCACTCGGCTGGGATGCGGGAGCCTACAAGGATGCTGGAGAGGGCTCTTCATTAGGGACTGCAGTGATAGGACAAGGGGTGATGGGTTCAAACTGAAACAGGGGAAGTTCAGATTGGATATAAGGAAGAAGTTCTTTACTGTGAGGGTGGTGAGGCACTGGAATGGGTTGCCCAGGGATGTGTGAATGCTCCATCCCTGGTGGTGTTCAAGGCCGGGTTGGACAGAGCCTTGGGTGACATGGGTTAGTGTGAGGCGTCCCTGCCCATGGCAGGGGTTTGGAAGTAGATGATCTTAAGGTCTTTTCCAACCCAAACCATTCCATGATTCTATGCCATAAAGCAGGGCAGGGCCCTCAGAGCTGTTCTGGGCTGGGTCTCTCCGGTTTTGGCTGAAACCGAATGCTAACCCTGATGAAAGACTGGAACAGATCTGTTCATTTTCTGCTTTTCACATTTGAATCAGTGTTTTCCAACCGACCCCATGGCAAATGCTTTCCAGTGTAGTCCTTGCCCTGCTCTGATCCCACGTGATTTCCAGGGGGACCTGGAATCCTCATCCCTTTATGCAAAATGAGCTTTCCGTTCCTGCATCACACAGGCACTTTGAAAACATCATCCCTGACTCCAGGGAAATGGCTCATCCATTTTAATGCCGTTATTGGGAAGTGAATTCGCAGCACTTCTCCTCAGTGGGCTTTGCTGTGCAGCTCGGGGGGGAGGACCTGCAGAAAGCACTGGTGGGGGCTTCAGAGAGCTCTCGTCACCCTGAAATGGGTGCTTTGGGTGCAGGGTTTCTGCTGCATGGAAAGAACAAGGTTTGATGCGCACCAGGGCAAGGGGAAAGCGCAACTGTGTGGGGCAGTGGTGAGGCAGCAATGGGGCTCAACCCACCAGGACAGCTTCTGGGCTGAAAGGCAGAGGGGGTGCAGAGCATGCCTGGTGGTGGGGAGGTGTGGGTTTGTCCCAGGGTGTTGTGTGCCTCTCTGGAGACATCCCAGACCCACCATGGGCACGTTCCTGTGTGCCCTGCTCTGGGTGGCCCTGCCTTGGCAGGGGCTGCACTGGATGACCTGGAGGTCCCTTCTGACACCAATGGCCCTGTGATTCTGTTGTGGAGGTGTTGCAGGCAGCTGCTTTATCTGCTGTCTTAAGTGTAGGGAAACCGGGGTGGATGAGTGCTGGCTTGAGCTGGTGCAGGAGTGAAGTGCCCAGATTGGTGAAGCGGCAACAAAAAAACCCAAACCTGAAAATAAAGGTTTAAAATGAACCTTTTAATGTAAACCATTTCTTTTTGGTGGCAAATGAACTTGTAAGAACCACCCCACCTCTGCTCCGCTCAGGGCACCGAGGTATCCATCTCCAGACTGAAGGCCAGTTTGGGAAAGGGCAGCCAAGGCAAGTCCAGTGGGACCAGTGTGAGTGGTCTCCTACATGGAAAGGGCTCCAATGCAAAAGGAGAGAGGCAAAGAGCCTGGCTGAGCAGAGTGGCTGTGAAATGAGCAGGGCTGTAAGTAGAGGCTTGATGGGCTGATTTGCAAAGCATTAACATGGATGGGGGCTGAAGTCAACTCTGCCATAGACTAAGCCTGGGCAAAGGGGAAGTTAAATGGCATCAGTCTGAGCAGAGCAAAACCAGCTCCATCTCAACAAGTGAGCGGTTCCTGTGGGTCTCCTCGCCCCGCTCTGGTGTGTGCCTTCTCCTTGCCTTGTCCTGCAGCATGTCCCATCCTGTCCTGGAGCATGGCCAATCAATGCCCATCTGATGTGGTGCCAAAAGAGCGGCTGTGAGCTTGAAGCCACTCCAAGGTGAAGGGTTTTTGCTTCTGCTGCCCTTGCTGCTGTCAGTGCAATGTGGTCCAGCCTGGCTGAGCCTTCCTTGGGGGAAGTTGCCCCCTTCTTCCATTTTAAAACACACTTAAACGAGTTAAAATCAAAGCTCCTAAAGCAGAGGCTTCTGAGAATAACTTTGGTGACTAATCCAACCCCCCAGGCCCCACTGCAGGGGACTTTGCAGCTTTGGTTTTCCTTGTAAAGAATGCCCAGCATATGCGCTGACAATTAGTCAGAGCACCCAAAAATACCGTCAGCCCTGCAAGCTGATCTCCTTCGGCTCTTGGAGCTGAGACAGACACAGGGGTATGCACCGGGGGGTTTGAGATGGGTTATTTTTAACGTGGCCGCATAACAAGGGTGATCTGGTCCTCGCAGCCACCAGCGCTGTCTAACAAGTGAAGGTGCACATAGCCAAGAGCTAATGTTGCTTGAAGCGACCATCCCATGCCCAGGGGAATGGGCTCATCCTGCTTAACCCATGTGCCAGGGCTGGCTCCTGTCAGCGATAAATCACTGCTCAGGACACGCTGGGTGGCCCGTGCCAAGTGCAGGCAGTGCTTTGATGCTGTGCTGGATGGCAAGGAGTCTTCCCAGCCAGCATGCCAGCCCTCGGAAGGGCACGTCCTTCTCATTGGAGCAGTGGCCTCTCCTTGCCTGCAGCCAGACAGGTGCTTCTGCCCAGCCCTTTGCTGTGAAGCCTTTGCTTTACCCTTCTCTGACCACCTGAGCTGCTTTCCTATCCTTGGTGTATCCCACACGATGAGTTTCTGGAGGATGCTTTGCCTCAATCTCAGTCCATCCACAAACAGCCCTTCTCCTCTTCCCATGAGAATGAAGCTCTTTAAGGGGAGCACCTCCTTGGGCTTGAAAAGCATTGCTGGTGTGGGGTTTTGGCTTGACCCACTGTGCTGTGTGGGCAACGGAAGGAGGTCTGCAGCACCGTCTGCCCTGCAGCTTCGCAGAAACAGGATGTTTTGCTAGGAAACATCACTCCAAAGTGTTCCCAGCGTTTAGAGGAAGAGCTTGGGTCTAGCCCATAGCACCCACCCTGGGAGCCTCGCTGCCAGGTCATGTTGAATGAAGGCAGGAGGATGGCAGGGCTGCAGGAAACCCATGTGGGGATGCTGGAGAGCAAGTGCGCTGTAGCTGATGCCTGGGTAGCTGCTAGTTTCTGACTCGTAGTGAGTAGAATTCCAGGGAAGGTGAATGACCCAGATGCAGTCAAACAGCTGAACCTCTTTATGTGTGCTCCTCAGTGAGCTGTTTAGCATCACTGAAAGCATCACCCGGCCAGCTGCTCTATGGGAAGCAACTAAAAGCAATGAGGAGTGTAGTGGAGGTTGGGAAACACATCATTCCAGTGCTGGCTCACTCACAGCTTGGTGAAGCCCTGACACGAGCTTTTATTGTGTGGGCATGGTGGGATTATAGTGCTATGAGTGTTCAGACCTCATCCGTCCTGGGAAGGACGGCCGTGCTGCCTGGCTGGGGTCAGTGCGCTGTTGGTTTGACAGGGACTTAAGTTCCTTTTCTCACCTCTGAAGCCAGGGCTAAGCCGTGGGGGAAGAGCAGTGACTGGCAAACTCCTGAATGGGCAGGAACCAGCTCGTCTCTGCTCTTCCCATGGCAGACGACCTCACATCTGGCTGCGGTGCATTGAGGCTGCTTTGCTCTGCTGGTTGGGTCTGTGCATGATGCATCCCTAAGGCTGCAGGAAGGAAGAGGTGAAGGCTGTGTTTTGAGGCTTTTTAACCCCGTTATGGGCTTGATGCTCTCACAAAGCACCTGAATCAGACCAGTCTTGGCAGTGCATGTGGACCTTCCTCCCTAGAGGAGCAAAGGAAGCCTGAGTGTCCCCTTAGGGTTGGCTGATGTCCAGGCACATTCAGACCTGCGCAGTTGATGTCGGGGTGCTGTGGGCAGGCTGCAGAGCCTCCGAATCTGCTCTCTGCACAGTGAGCCAAGGCACAAGGATGTGGGAGACTGAGCAGGAATCGTGGCCCAGGTTTAACCCAGTGCATTGCAGATGAATACGTTTGTCTAAGAGATTTTAACAGGAATCTTCAACCTTTTGGGTCTGTCTCTTTCTGAGCTTGTACCAAAGGTCTAAATGTAATGGCAGGGACCGCAGCAGGCACTCAGCATCCTTCCTGCTGGAAGATGCAGTCTTAGCATCTTATCTGTAGTACAGCAAAGAGCCACAGGGAGGAGGGAGCAGGGACAGGAGCAAATGGACTTCCTTGTGCCGTGGATTCAAAGCCAGCCCCGTCTATGTCTATACGGTGCCTGTGCAGCTCCTGCTCCCCACCCTGACACAGGCAGGAGCAGGGCCAGGACCTCAGCAAGGCTTTGGGTCCGGAAAGCAGCTCTGGTCCCCGAGGCCTCTGCGCCGCTGCTGTCAGCACAGCCGGGGCTCTGCCACCTCTGCAACAGGTGATGGATGGGAAGAGGCGGCAGTCGGGAGCGTGTGTGCAGGGCAGAGCAGATGGCAGCAGGGGAGTAAACCGGGAGCTGCTCGGGAACAGTGCCTGGAACGCGCCAGCCTGCGGACGGAGGCAGATGGGAGCATCAGATCCCAACCTGGTTCTGCCGCTTTCCAGATGTCTTCATGCCCAGCTTGGTTCTCTCTGGACCGTCCTTTCCTGCCTGTTTCTATGCCTTCAGCCTTAACAATTTGTCTCTTCTTATCCTGCTTTATTTCCCCTCTTTTGTGTCTACTCCCGCTATACCTGAGTTCATAAAGGGCTACACAGCCTGTGTCTGCTTCCTTATAAATCCATGCCCAGTTCCCCTATCCCTACCTCCAGAGCTGATCCTAAAGCTTCCCCTTCTTCCCTCAGCACACAGATGTGACCCAGCTGTGGAAACAAGGAAGAATGGAAAGCACCCGGTGTGCCTTTGCCACGTGCTGCCCATTTCCTTCCCCACCACCCCTCTGAGACCGTTGTCTTGCCTGATAGCTGCTGTTTGTCCCCTTTGTCACTGCAGTGATGTCCTGCTGCTTTTGCTCTGGATGTGGGTACATCCTGTGCGAGTCATAGAATCATAGCTTGGAAAAGACCTTTGAGATCATCAAGCGCAATGTTAAGCAGGGGATCTCTGCCTTGGGTTCATGTGAGTGCCTGCAGGATGCTTCAGGAGCCTCATCCCTGTGTGCAGAACAGGGGAACAGAACCCGGGCTGAGTCCTGTGAAGCAGTTTTGTGATGCTTCAAATAGAGACCGCCCAGTTTTGACCTGAGCGCTGTTTGAAAGGCCTGGGTGTCCTCTCTCCTCTTACCCCAGGTGCTTCTTGGTTGGCTTCCTGCAAACTCTGTGTTATAAGAAGGAGAAAAGTTCATTTTGTTTAGTTTCTGCCTCAGAAGAGCCAAGGGAAATGTAACCGGGGTCTGCGTTCAGTTGCTCTCTGTGGGAGGACATTGTATGCAACCCAAGATAGATGTGAAGCTAAAACTAAAGAGAGAAAAAGCATTGTCTGTGCTGTGACTTGAAAAGAAAGAAGCGGTGAGCATCTCTACGCGGAGACCTAACCCTCATCCACGCTGCAAATCACAGCCCCGCGCTATGGCAGCAGAAACCTCCGGCCAGGATAAGAGCGTGGCAAGGTGGGGAGCAGCACCACAGGGCTTTGTGCAGCGGGGAGCCCATAAACCATTCCCCATTCAAGGGAATGGCCGATGTGGTTTTGTGCAGGGTCACTGGGCTTTGTTAAGCAGGGTGCATGGGAGCAGGAGGCGCAGCGTTACCCCAGGAGCTGGGCAGGTGCTCCCCCCCGCTCCTGTTTACTGCTGCTTGCTTTGATGATGGTGACTAATAGTGCATCAATGCCGGGGTTATATCGGCTCTATTTAGGACTTTCTGCCCCTTGAGTGACAGCAGGATGTGTGAGCAAGCTGAGACTCCCAGGCCTTTTCTGGCAGGATTGTTGGGGCAAGAAAATACTCTGGAAACCACAATGTGAATCATTTGTCTATCGGAGCGGATGACACTATGGCCCAGCCATGCTGCTTTGCAGTCAGACCCCTGCGCTGGGGTCAGTGTCTTCAGTCCTGCTCCCTGGAGTCCTCAGAACCTACAGGGCAGGTTCAAAGACACGGAACCCCCAGCCTGCATTTCTGCTGTGCGCTCAATGTGTCTGCAGCACTCATTCTTATGGGAGCTATGGGTGCTCGGTGCCTGCGTAGCAGAGGAGGGCTCAGCCAGCGCTGGCACATCTCCGTTCTGGGGCACATTCTCTTTCATGGACTCTGAATGGTTTGGGTTGGAGGGACCTTAAAGCACGTCCAGCTCCAGCCCCTGCCATGGGCAGGGACACCTTCCACTGGAGCAGCTTGCTCACAGGGCAACGATGTCCCTCCTTGGCGCTTGTGCCCTGCCTTGCACCACTGGTGTGTTTAATCACTTGGCTTGTGTGACCAAAGAGGGGCTTGGGAAGGAGATGGGAATTGCCCAAGCTCATGCAGCTAAAACCAGCCAAGAAACCAAAAGCAGCCTTATCCTCTCAGTAATTCCTCAGCCCATTCCTGCTGTGCTGGCCCAGGAGGCCGCAGATTCAAACAAAATGGCCTTTTTGTTACAGACTGCACTGGGAAATCGCCGGTGAGCTGTGCCATGCAGTGCTTCCCATGTTGATCCATGGTGAACTCCATGGGCATCGCACAGGGCTGAGTCTCCCTCCTGCTTTTGGCCATGCTTTCTCCATCCCATGCATGTGCATTTGTGCACATGAAAGGTTTTGGTGGCCAAATGTCCATCCCTCCTCTCCACATGCCTCTGCAGAGCTGCCAAACCACTGCTGGACTGGGATTGGTGGGACGTGGCAGCTGCTGCCATGGCACAGCAGCGCTATTCCGCCTTTCGGGATGGGGAGCAAAGGTTAGTGTTTCTAATGGAAATATGAGGGTGTTCTGGGGGAAGTAGGAAGTGACTGAGGGTGGGAAGGGTGCCAGAGCTTTGTGTAGGGAACTGGAAAGGAATGAGAATGGTTGATGGTGCAAACTGTGTGCATTGCCAGAAATGAACTCATGTCCAAATGCTGCACTGAGATTAGCGCAGGAAAACACTGTTGTGAGGGCTCCTGTTACCAGCTCAATTATGCAAACAATTCGCTTGGGTTTATAGATGAGCTGGGGCAGAGCAACGCTGGGTTTTTCCTGGCCAAAGTGCTTTGGTGTGCTGGTAATTTAGCGCATTTCCCAGCCTCAGTCTGCTCTCCAAGTGGATCCATGCTGTGCTCTTTTGCTGTCAAGCGTGGCTTTCTCCAAGCCATGGTGGAGATGCTGATGTTGCGTGTGTGATACCTGGGGGCCCTATGGTGGGTGCGAAGGCCCAGGGCTTCACCGAGCCCAGTGCTGGGGCTGGAGCTCTCGGGACCAGTGACGGGAAGGGGAGATGCTCCCGGTTCCTGGCTGCTGCAGGGATGGAGATGCCGACCGCTGCTTGGAGGCCGGACGCCACCGCGATGCGCTCGCTGGGAGGAACGATAAACATGGGCTCTTCCCAGTGGCTGAGAGGGAGGTGAGTGACTTTCCCACGGCCGTGCAGTGAGTCAGTGTCAAGGCGGGATTAGCAGCTGGGTGTCCCTGGCCACCGGCCCTGCGCACGCCTCTCCTCCCATTGCATAACCCGGAGCTGCTGCATCCCACAGGGAGCCCTCCACCAGGGCTCCTGGCCTGAACCTCCTGGAGATAGATGGCTTGAGTGGGGCTGGGGTCTTCCAGGGAGGTTTGTGGGCGCCTGGGACACACCAGCCAGTGTCCTCTATAAGCCACGTGCTGGAGAATGAGCCCTTCCGTAGTGTTAGATGTCGGAGAGCATCCTTACCCATGAAACCCAGCTTCCCAATTGCTCGCTTTGTGCTGCTGATGCCTTGTGCTCCCATGGGGAAAAGCTGGAGGAGGAGCAGGTATGGTACTTTCAGCAAAACTTCAGCGTGACCCTCGTGTTGAGAGCACATTTAACCCACCATGAACGTATCTTCTGGTACTCCTATGGCTGCCAGCTGCATCCCCAGGGGTACAATCCACACTGCTTCCTGGACGGCAGCCCTTCCAGCTCCCATGGGGCTCTGATCCACCTCTTCCCTTCAGCAGCTCAGAACTAACACTGGGTCTGTAATTCAGCTCAGGACTGTTTTGAGACACAATCTAGCTCTAAAGCCAAGGCCAAATAGTACTAGCGTGGGGTCAGGTTCCTCAGGCGCACTCTGCCTTTGGGACTAATTTGGGTGCTGAGTAGCGGGGCAGGTATTTACATGTGGCCTACGGAGACCTAGAGGTCTCTGGATCCTATTCTTCTCCCTTGGATCACCTAAAATGGTAAGAATTTTCAAGGGGGATTAAGGTTGTGATCTCCGTGGAGGGGAGTGGACATCTGGTAGGAGTCCCGGCCGTATTAATAGCCTCCCTTTAAATGTATGTTATCGAAGGGGGCAGCTCCTCATCCGCCAAGAGGCTGGGAACTCTGTTACCTAAGGGGCTGCTGGTGACTTCGGGCTGCTCATCATGGCTTTCCACAGGCACGCAGGTAAAGGGGATGTGGGGGAGCTACCCGGGCCCCTGCTACCTGGGGAGGAAGGGTTTGCTAACAGGCTCCTGCACCAGAGAAAGGACTGGAATCCAGGCTCCAGCCTCAGCAATTTCGGCTGTAACTCATGATGGCAAATGGGCTTCTAACCAGCGTGGGGACTGGTGGTGGTCGTGGCCTCATCTCTTCTGCAAAGTGTATTGTTTATCAAGTGCTTTTGTATTTGCTGCTGTGGTTAGGCTGGGGCTCAGCTGGTCCTTGAGGAAGCCTAGAGGTGAAAATGGGGGCAATGCTCCTTGCAGCAAGCGTGCTGCAGCAGTGACTGCAGTGAGGAGGAGAAACCCATAGCAAAGGGGCCGTGCAGAAGTCCAGGGTGTGAACCCAGGTGCTTTGTCCTGCTCCGGTGGGAAGGTTGTGCTTGCACCCTCTTTGTCTCGTAGATAAAGCAGTCTGACCCACACCACAAATAGGGAAGCGCTCACTTTTCCTTCCCATTAACACTGATCGGAATCTCGAGAGCATCCCCATGGCACAGGGTGTGTTGTGTCTTCCAGCCATGACTAATCTCCTCTAGCCCTCCAATTGCAGACAATGGAAAGCTCTTGGGGGTTTATAGCAGCTTAGCTGATTCTTAGAAGCTAACCCTGTGCGTGTGTTTCCAGCATGCATTTACAGCCCTACAGCACAAGGTACCTTGTACAGGGCCATCACATCTCTTGGTGAGACGTAGCCCAAGGGGTGGCTGCTCCAGGGGAGAGGCTGTTGAGTTTGGGACACAGCTCCTGTGGGTATCAAACCATGCTGGGGCACAGCAGGAGCCAGGGGACAGTGGTGCTCCTGAGACGTGGTCGGGAACATAGGGACTCTTTAGAGCTAGGGAGGAAAGTCACAATGTGCTGTTTAACTTCACACTCAGCCTCCCAAGGGCAAGGCAAGAGCATGATGGCATGGAACTGCTTGGGCTTTGTGTGACACAGATATGCGCTATGCAAGACATGTTTCAGAGTAAAGTGTCCCAGCTGTATCTCTGATTTCCTTCTCATCCTCCTTAGAGGAGTATTCTCTGGGCAAGGACCTGTGGGTTTGTTGTGCTGTAATACAGAATGATGAAGCGTCCCCATAGAACCTCAGCCTGGTTTGTGCTGAAGGGACCTCAGAGCTCCTCCAGCTCCAACCCCTGCCATGGGCAGGGACACCTTCCACTGGAGCAGTTGCTCCAAGCCCCTGTGTCCAACCTGGCCTTGAACACTGCCAGGGATGGGGCAGCCACAGCTTCTCTGGGCACCCCCTGACAGCGCCTCAGCACCCTCCCAGGGAAGAGCTTCTGCCCAAGAGCTCATCTCAGTCTCCCCTCTGGCAGTTAAAGCCATTCCCCTGTCCTGTCCCTCCATCCCTTGTCCAAAGCCCCTCTCCAGGTTCCCTGCAGCCCCTTCAGGCACTGGAGCTGCTCTCAGGTCTCCCCTTCAGGAGCCTTCTCTTCTCCAGGCTGCCCCAGCCCAGCTCTCAGTCCTGGCTCCAGAGCAGAGCTGCTCCAGCCCTGGCAGCAGCTCCATGGCCTCCTCCGGCCTCGCTCCAACAGCTCCACGTCCCTCTTGTGTTGGGACCTGTTGCCTCCAGAGCAGATGCTGCAGTTGGAGTGATGCTGCCACCAAGGTAGAGCATGGCGCTGCGCTGGGGCTGAGTCCTCCTCAGCAGGAGAAAGTGCTCAGACACAGTGGCAATAGGACCATAGGGAATGGTTTTGGCACCCGCCTGAGGAACTTGGAGCTCTTCATGGTCTATATAAAGAAACTTCCATGTTATCAACATACTCATTATAGAGCGAGACCCGCACGTGCCCCAGCTTGGCAATGGGAGAGCAGCACTGACAGCCCTCCTGGCACATCATTTCTTCCTTCCCTTTGGCGTTGCAAATGCTGCTTGTGCCAGTGACCTTGAGGTGCAGGCTGGGGTGGCACCTCCTATCTTGGATTAAGGAGACCCTTCTTTTCAGGGTACTCCCTGGTACTTGTAGCAAAGCATGTGCAGAGGAATGTTAGGAATAGTAACTCAGGTGACAGAGCAGGGGTGCAGGTCCTGAGCTGAAGTAGGTGTCTGGATCAGCATGGGATGCGTGTGCTCAGTCTGCTGAGGAAAAGAACACTGATGGAGAGTCAAACAGCAATTCCTCTTTTCCTTCTGCATTCCCAGACGACGCAGTTGTGTGTAGGGCAGAGGGCTCAGCTTTGGCTTCTGAAGCGGCAGAATCATCAGTAAAGGTGAAGTTCCGGCTTCCTTGGTTGTTTTTAGATCCCATGCTTCAAGTTCTTCCTTGGTTTATCACATTTAGCCATGCTCCCCAGGGACATTAACACATATCCTGTGCTAAGTGCTTTGCTTATCAGCTCTGCTTCAGCTCCCTCCGAGTGCTTCGGTTTCCCTTCTTGTGCAAACCGCTGTGATGCTGCCTTGTGGGATGCAGCTGAACTGGGAGGAACCAGCGCAGGGGCAATGGGAGAGGCAGGGCTGTGTGCTAATGCAGCAGCTTCAGTGGGGTGGCACTTCTCAGGTCTGCACCCTTTACACCCCAAAGCTTGCCCTGCTGCAGGGTGTAGAGGCAGCCCTGACCTGTGGCTGCTCCACAGCACGCTGTCAGTGTGACTTGAGGTGCATGGAAGCCAATGGAGCCCTGGTGTTTGGAAGATGGAAGGAACGGGTTCTCCAGGGGCTGAGTTGCTGCAGGTGGAAAGCAGCAGATGGGGATGGGGACAAGTGGCAAACTGGCACCTCTGTGGCCAGGTAAATGTTAGGGCTTGGGTTGCAGTGGGTCTTTGTGCCAAACACCCTGACACTGGAGAAGGCCACCGGTCTGGCCGGCCACCCTCCAGCTGTAGCCAGAGCCAGCAGGGAGCTGCTTTTAGAGAGCACCCTGCCAGGGCTGGCGGCACAGGGACACCTTGCTTAAGGGGGATTCTCTTGTGGGAGCATTGCTGGGCTTCTCTTGAGCTCTTGTTCTTATTGAGGGTCCTTTAGGCTATGTAAGGATGGGCACGTACCGCACTTACCCCTCTCCCCAGCTCCTCTGTGCATGGATCATGGAATGGTTTGTGTTGGAAGGGACCTCAAAGCTCATCCGGTTCCAACCCCTGCCACGGGCAGGGGACACCTTCCACTGGAGCAGTTGCTCCAAGCCCCTGTGTCCAACCTGGCCTTGAGCACTGCCAGGGGGTGGGGTAGTTCCAGCCTGTCCATACGTTCCCTCTGTGTTCCAAGTCCCATCCTGTGGCTCCAGAGTGAAGCTGAAATGGGGTTTGGGTCAGCGCATGTCCCCAGGGTACGTGATTCTCCCGGGGTTAAAGAGGAGCCTCTCCTCCAGGCTGTCAGCTCAGAGGCACTGTGGTCTGGGGCGATGCCGCAGGCAAACAAGGTCCAAGCTGACCCAGCCGAGTGCACTGTGCCTGCTCTGAGCGCACCACTGTGAGCAGAAGCACGGAGGTGCAGTGCTTTGGGCTTCGGCGGTTGGTTTGGAGAGCTCCAGGCTCTGTGCTGCTGCAGCGTGGCTGTGCCATGGGGCGAACGGGCCAGGCCATCGGCTGCTGTGGCCCTCGTGCCCCGGTCTCTGGGTGGGCTGTTCCCATGGGAGGGCTGCAGGAGGTGGTCTGGGCATGGACTGGGTGAGCAGAGTGAATGGATACTGATCAGCGCATCTGCGCTGCGGACGGGGGCACGGAGGCGCCTTTCCTGGGTCTAGCTCGGGAATGCTACTGCCGAGGGCAGGAAGCTGCTGGAGAACTGGAAGCAGATGGATCCCCCGGCCTGCGCGTGATGAAAGGGGCACTTTGGTGCGGGAGGCGGCAGCTCTGCGTGCGCGGCTGCCAGCCCCAGCGCTAGCTTGTCTGTGGAGCTGCTGTGATGGACGCGCGCCTCGCGTTAGCGCGGGAGGCGTTCCATGGGGACACGGGGTTATGCTACCCCCTGAGCCATATGCTCTCGATTATGTGCTCTGGTTGAGAGCAACCCTAAACCTGAGAGCAGGAACGTTCCGGTGCCGTGTGCCCTGGGCCCTGTGCAACTGCATTGCTTCTAAATAAAGCCCCCCTGCTTGCTGAAGCCCTGCAGGGCTGGCGCGGCCCCGCATACTTTCCATGTTTCCCAGCTGTTTGTTGCTTGAACCGGCACAAACACAGCCCTTGCTGGAGGTTGGCAGCGGGACGTGGCCATCTCCTGACCTCGGTCCCCACGGAGTGCAATTCCTCGGCCTCCAGCCTGCTCCTGCGAGGTTTAGGATGTGATCCCGGTCCTCACCTCTGCTGCAGCCGCCCCGTGCGATGCGATGCTCCAAGCCTGTCCTTTCTGGAAGAGAAACGCTCCAACTTGTTCTGGCCTGATGTTACAGGAAGGGTGACACGGAAGGGAGATGGCTCTTGGATTTTATGTGCGAAGGAACGGTGTGAGGCGCATCTTTCACTGCCCATCAGCAGCTTCCTGAGCCCTGACATGGGGTGGAATAGCTCCGAAACAACAGCAAAGCACCCACTTGCAGGCAGCGCACCACCCTGGGCTCTGCCTGTGGCTGTGTCTGGGCTGCTCATGGTGCTGCCGACTCGAAGGGAAGAAGACCTGCATTGGAAAAGGAGGTGCAGGCAGCAGCCACCCTCAGCTCTTGCTGGGGGGGACCTGTGGGGTTTGATGTGCACTGCTCCTCAGGGCAGCAGCACTGCTCCTCCACACCAGCGTGGGGATTTCTCCTGCTGCCAGGCTGGGCCATGCAGTTGGTGGCGGATCCAGGATTGCTGCTGTGGGCAGGAAGAGCAAGCGGTGTGAACAGGTCCTCGTGCTGTAACAACACAGCATCCTCCGTGGCTAAGGGGGGGGCCAACAGGGTCCCACTGACCTTCTTGTGCTGCGGGGCACAGGCAGGAACAGCGTACCCCAGCATCCCCATGCCCTCTTCCCATTAATAAGGATGATGAGCTGGGGCTTGGAGCAGCCTGGCTGTTGCACAGCTGAGCTCTGCCATAAACAGCAAAGCAGCCCCTAAACTCCAGGGCTCGGTGGGGATGGGCTGAGTGAGGCCTTTTCCCAGTGGAAAAGGACCTGGGCGTGCTGATTGATGGAGCTGAACATGAGCAGCTTGTACCCAGGCAGCCAGGAAGCCACCAGCATCCTGGCTCTATCAGCACCAGAGCAGGCAGCAGGGCCAGGGCAGGGATTGTGCCCCTGCACTGGGCACTGGTGAGGCTGTGCACCTCGAATCCTGTGTTCAGCTCTGGGCCCCTCACTACAAGAGAGACATTGAGGTGCTGGAGAAGGGCAATGGAGCTGTGCAGGGCCTGGAGCACAGTGCGATGGGGACGGCTGAGGGACCTGGGGGGTTCAGATGGAGAAGAGAAGGCTCAGGGGGGACCTTATTGCTCAGTGCCATGCGTTAGCGGTGGCCTTGGCAGTGCTGGGGCATGGTTGATCCTAAAGGTCTTTTCCAACCTGGTTGATTCTATGGAAGGGGGGAGGCCTTCTCTTGTTTGCTGGTTTTGACTCTTCACGTGAAAGCCTGGTGGAAGGAGGCAGCTGGAAGCTGCACAGTCATCCAGCACCGGAGGCCTTGGAGGGCTGCAGCTGGAAACACGGGATCTGTTCTGCTGTGCTCACCGGCCGGCGGGATTTCTGCACACAAACCATGCAGCCGAGGCTGCAGCGGGTCTGGCCATGATGAGCCGGGTGGCTCTTGCTACGGAGCGGTTGGGTATCATCATCCCTGCTTGATGTCGCATAGGACAATAAACCCATCTGGTATCCTTCCTCTTCAGAAGGCGATGGGGAAGGGCTATAGTGTGGAACTTTGCTCTCCTTGGCCAGAGAGCCCACCCTGCTCCTCCAGGCAGGTACTTCGTATCTTGGATGGCTAAGGGGACTGACAAGGTTTGTGCTCCTGATGCCCTGTTGTATGGGGTTTGTGTGGCAAGGTTTTGGTAATGGGGGGGGCTACGGGGGTGGCTTCTGTGTGAAGCTGCCAGAACTCCCTTGTCTGGTGGAGCCAGTGCCAGGCTCTGAGCCTGCCCCACCACTGGTGGTGATGGTGATAGCGCCTGTGATGACGTATTTAAGGGGGGGGGAAACACCTGCACGAGAGCAACTGCAGCAGAGGAGCGAGGATATGCGAGGGGTACAGCCTGCAGCCCCCAGTGTTGGTGCAGGAGGAGGGGAGGAGGTGCTTCCCTGTGCTGTGTGTTATAAGCCACTGAGCTGGTACAACATTGCTGAGCCGCCTTCCTGGCGCTCCCTACGCACAGAGCCGGGGAGCTGGAGCAGTTAGTGGGGCCTCGGGGCTGCGAGCTCACGCTGGTTCCTCTCGCAGGGCCTGGCAGTTACACCGTGGGCACCATGTCGGAGCGCTTCGACTGCTTCTACTGCCGCGACTCGCTGCAGGGGAAGAAGTACGTGCAGAAGGAGGGCCGCCACTGCTGCGTCAAGTGCTTCGACAAGATCTGCGCCAACACCTGCATCGAGTGCAAGAAACCCATCGGGGCTGACTCCAAGGTGGGTGCTGAGCACTGGACGGGGGGTGAGCAGATGGGGATGCTGATAAACCTCTTTGTTTTCCTGGTTCCGGGCTGGCCGTGAGCTTCTGTGTCCTCTGGTGAGTCCTCGATCTGATGGGCCATGAACTGGAGCTCTGTGGTCGGGGTGCTCACAGCAAAGGTCCGTTCAGAATCTCAGTTCAGGCACATCCTGAGCGGAGTCCTGCAAGGCAACCCAGCCTGCACGGGACTGTGTAGAAACCCACCTCTGGGCAAGGCACTTGGGCAGCAAGGGGCTGATTGCTGTCTGTCTGCCAGCCAGTTTATCGCTTCATGCCTATGGCAATAAGTGTACACCCGAGCTAGAGGGAAGGTGACAACCAGAGGAACCCACGCTTACAGAACCTCCAGTCTCAAAGCTGTTGGCTTTAAGCATCTTCTGCTACCCTGAAAGGCCACAGCGAATGTGACGGTGTTGTGAGCTTGGTTCAGTGTCCTTCCCTTAGCTGCTCGCAGCTCCCAGCACTGAATGCAGATGTGCTTAGGTGCTGCGGTTGATGGCTTTAGGGCTGCCCAGTGAGTGAGAAGTGCTTATTGCTCCCTGCATGTCCGTCCACTCCAGGAGCTGCACTTCAAGAACCGTTACTGGCACGACACTTGTTTCTGCTGCGTCAAGTGCCACAAGTCCCTGGTGGATGAGCCCTTCATGCTAAGGGAGAACAATAAGGTTTGGTGTGGTGACTGCACTACCACTGAGGATGCACCCAAGTGTAAGGCTGCTTCAAGCCTATTATTGCAGGTACTGGTGCTGGGATGGGGTTATAACTGCTCTAGGGCAGAGCCATGGTGGGCTGTCAAGCTGTGGTGGCTGCAGTTGGGGGTATGGGCACCAAGGGGGAATGCTGGAGCACCACAACATGGTGAAAGTTCTCAGTGTTGCTCTCGTTTCGTCCATTTCATTCAAGTGCTGAAAGGCTGCTTTGCAGTTAACCCTCATGTAGAGAGCTCACCTTAGTTAAAACCACGTAGTACCAAAAGGTCTGCTCTGTAAATCAGGGCCTCTTCTCAGGCTCCTGCCTGACAAAGATGATAAGCAAACCTAGAAAGCACAGAAATGAAGAGCTCATCCCTTGTCCTCATTACAGTTGAAGCCATATGGCCAGGTCTTGCCTATGGGTATGTCACTGCCTACTGTGGGGAGTTTGCCACGAGCCTGAAATCCCACGTAATGAGTTACTTCTGTGTTGTAGGAGACCAAAACGTTGAGTACAAGAAGATGGTTTGGCATAAGGACTGCTTCACTTGCAGCCAGTGCAAGAAAGTGATTGGATCCGGGAGCTTCTTCCCCAAGGGTGATGACTTCTACTGCGTCTCCTGCCATGAGAACAAGTTTGCCAAGACCTGTGCTAAATGCAAGAATGTAAGTGCTGCCTCTGCAAAGGCAATGCCAGAACTCGCTGCCCCACGCCTTTTGGAAGCTAGGAGAGTACAACAGGAGGCGGACGTACCAATGCTGATGTTCCTTCCTTGAGATACTGGTGCAAGCAGCTGGCGGTGTAATGCTGTGTGAGCTAATGGTTCTTGTGCAGTGCAGTATCTGAGTATCTGATGGGGCAGCCACAGCTTCTCTGGGCACCCCCTCAGCACCCTCACAGGGAAGAGCTTCTGCCTAAGAGCTCATCTCAATCTCCCCTCTGGCAGCTTAAAGCCATTCCCCTTGGCCTGTCCCTACATCCCTTGTCCAAAGCCCCTCTCCAGGTTTCCTGGAGCCCCTTTAGGTATTGGAAGACTGCAGGATTTCAGGCCAAAGGAACTCCAAGTGTGCTGCACCATTTAGCTTTCATGAAGCCCCTCCAGCACCATCTCTCTTCCTTCCTGCCACCTCTAAACCCACCCCTGCTCTTTGCCCCCTAGCCCATCACTTCTGGAGGCCTCACTTACCAGGAACAGCCTTGGCATTCCGAGTGTTTCATTTGCTCCAACTGCAAGAGGCAACTGGGTGGGAAGCGCTTCACGGCTGTAGAGGATGAGTTCTACTGTGTTGAATGCTACAAGGAATGTGTTGCCAAGAAGTGTGCTGGCTGCAAGAACCCTATCACAGGTACGTTGGAGTAAATGCAGCTTGAGGGCAGTGGGGGCTTGAGGTTGGAACAGGGATTGCCACAGACCTGTTCACACCAGAAGCAGGTCCAGTATCCCAAGCCCAATCCCAGCAATTCACATGTGATCTAATGATAAGCCATGTGTTCTTGCTGGATGGAACCTGAGTTGGTAACTGAGCTCTTTACCCTTTGCATGCCTCAACTTCATCTCCTTCAGAACTCCCCCACCTAGAACTGTTCCATCTATGTCAGTCTGGGAACCTTATGTCTACAAATGCAGTGTTTTACTGCCCCAAAGTGACACTTGCTTCACTTCCCATGTATTTTACTGGATTACAAAGCTCAGCCCTGAAATATGGGGCTGCCTCTCCTGTCAGTCCCGTAAGACTTACATATTCCAGTCTGAGCCCATACCAACCAAGCTGGATGCTCAGCCCAACCACTCCTTGCTCTTTATCTTAATCCTTCCTTCAGCTTGACCATTCCCTGGAGAAAGGATCCAAGGAGAAAAGCTTATTGTAGAAATGAACCACACAAGTCTTAAGCTACTCAGAGCAGTGATACTGAGCAGCCAACAGTGTACTTCCAGTGCAATTTTGGCTACTGTTTTAGCCACACAAATACAGCTCGTGAGACTGCAGGAGCATGGGATGCAGTTAGAATGGGAGTTGCTGCTTGGTGGGCGATCCCAGCCACGGGAACAGCTACTATCGCCGTCCTATAATTGTTTTCTCTCCTAGCAGGATTTGGAAGAGGAACCAGTGTGGTTAACTACGAAGATGAGTCCTGGCACGATTACTGTTTCAAATGCACAAGGTGTGCCCGTGGCCTGGCCAACAAGCGCTTTGTTCGCCATAACGGCAAGATTTACTGTGCCGAGTGTCCCAAACGACTGTAAGGAGCAGACTAGAGCAGAGTGTAGAGCCCTGCTTTCCAAACCAGGCCTGGGAAAGGAGGTTTTTGCATGTTAAGCATTTAAACGTTTTCCATTTTAGTATAAAAACTAAAGTAGCCTCAATAGACTGGGTTTGACTTTGGAAGCTCCTGCAGTATAAAAGCACGTAGTGTTGCGAAGCTCTAACCTTGTTTCTAACTAACTCGTAGTGTAAAGACTTGAAATGCTGTTAGATTTAGCAATCCACACACTACATAACCTGCGTGTGGCTTAAACTAAAACAAAGCTGGTTTTAAAGTTGCCTGCTGAATGTTTAAGCTTGGCACTGAAATGAAGTGGGTTTGACAAGACATGCAGTTCGGAAACAGAGATTTAAAGGTTGCACCTTGGCTCAGAGATGATGATTATGATGCTTTTACAAGTACATCACATACATACATTAATACATTATATACATCATTAATAGCAGATCAATAATGAATCCCTTAGCTTAGCTACTGCAGCAAACTGCAGCATGTGTACGGAATGGCTTCACCTCACATATAATGATGTTTTGGCAGTATGATTTAGCTGTAGTTAAGTTTCAATCAACTTGTTTTAGTCTTGCTTTCTGCATGGTTTGCCCCCAAGTTTTACTCCTCAGCTTTTTTATATCCTTGTTTAAATGAGGCCGTCCAGCTACAATTATTAATCCATTAACAAGAAGGAAATCTTTACACCAAAATGCACATGCAGTTAAGAAATGCCTTTAAAACAGCTCAGACAACAATAGCTCTCCTGTCAGTGTACGGTTTATGATTTAATAAACATGAGACTTGTGCCTGCTTGGAGTCCTGCAGTCTGGAAAACTGGTTTTTCACTTACACAATTGACACCTCTTGGGGCTGAGCTATTGAAATCAAGTCTCATGCATTGATACTGGCAAAGTCAAGAGTCAGCTGTTGTGCCATAGCACCCTTAAAGAGCTGAGAACCAAAGCACCCATTTCCATCTACTTATCTTTTGAATATAAAACTGACACTGGACCATCTGCCAGGAACAGCCTGTGTGAAAAAGCCCCTTGGAGAACATATGTGCTGGGACTGTCAATGCACAGATCTGCTACCCTTCTACTACCCTTCAACACTGGATAAGGTTGAGGTTTTTTCCACAGTAATGAAATACAGAAACACTTCTCAACTGGATGCTGTTCCAGTTCTTCATCCCCTTTTGTTCACAAGCACCTACCAGAAACAAAGAGTCCTTGCAAGAAAACACAAGGCAGCACCTTGCTGTATTCTTGATGGTCACTGCTGGACAAACAGCCTTAAGTGTTGGCGCTGCAAGTGAAAGGCAAGGACTTACAGTGAAAAGCAAGTTAAAGAATTCAAGTTATGACCATGCCCTCAGCACGTACAAACACAGCAAGGTCCAGAGGTGTTTCTTAGGACAAATAACTTTCCCAACCACACAAACACAATCACTGAAGAGGCTACTACTAGTTCTGGGGCTCTGCAATGTGGAGTATTTACCAGAGCACATCCCAAGGCAGGGACTGGAGACTCCTAGTCGGGTACCAATTAGCATTACAGAAATAAAGCATTGTTCAACTGCAAAGTTTATTTAACAGTGTGCACGTATTTACACAGAGCTGTAACAGACAACGAACAGTACCAGCACAGAGGAAAAATCCCAGCATCTCTGTTGTTAGAATGATTGTCTCTGCCAGAGGAAACAGCTATTGTACAAAAATACATCTGCCCTTTTACCTAAGGCACTGCTCTAAAGGCTAAACCAGTTCTACTGCATTCAGAGTAGCAAAGAGAGTAAGAAGGCTCAGTGAGGGCTTCCCACTGCAACTGCAACATCAAATGTGTTTAGTTCCAGCGAAACCGTTTGTGTTTCACCACTGCAAGCACAGCTGCCTCTTGGCTGTTTCATGGGAACTGAAGGATCAGCCCATGGGTTAGAGCAGGATCTGAGACAGCTATTCTGTAATCACTTATCCAGTATTTCTCTTACAGGAACAAGGCTGCATTCTTTCTTTTAGTAGCAATTTGTCAGGAGATGCTTAGTCCATCTCTTCATGCTGTAAAAAGGCAGCCCAGCTGAGGTTAAACATTACTCAATGCAGGCTTCAGGGGAAGTGACATACATTTGCAGCTTGCAGCCGCTGTTACAAAGCTAGAACAGGAACACATCAAATAACTAACGTGGACAAAACATGACTTCAGTGGTCTAATACTGTTATGTACACAATAAAATAATACTTCCATAAGTGTAGATAAATAAGGAATTCAAAAGGAAACAGTTTTAAAAGCAGGACATGTTAAACTGCATGATGACAGACATCTCTAGGTACTCAATGCAATACATTAGTGCACATGCTGTAAAATGTTCTGATGTTTGCCAATAGACTAAAACGTATCAGTGATGGTCCAACAGTACATTTGAAAACTGCCAATATTTTCACACTAGGAAATAAGGAATTTTGCATCTCCATTCAAAATCGAAGATATTTAATTCTGCAGTTTTAAACAGCACCTGAACCAATGAGGAACAACATTGTTCGAGGATGCTACAAAGGGAGTTCAGCTTTAACCACGCACTGAATGAGTCTTATTTCACCAAGTGCCAGTTTAGGAAGATGCAAAATGCAGCCAGGATCTAAGTAGAGAGCCTCCAGTGGCACATTGCTGTACATGACAGGAAAGTAAACCAGAGACAGGTTACTGGGAAGGGGAACAAGTGGTACTGGAACAAGGAAATCTTCTCAAGCACTTAGCTAAATGAATGGAAAAGGAACATCAGCACGAGTTTCCCTGAACTGTTTCAAGGTGCAAAGCAGAGGTTTGGCATCCCTCTCCCTGGTGGTTTTTGTATGGTTTTGCAAACTTGAAGTTGGCTAAAGGTAAACAAGCAGCTTTTCAAAACAAGGCCTTCAGTACTTGGTGAAACACTGGGTTACTGAAGTGCAATCAGGTTAGTTCCAGGTCTCTAGTGTGTGTTCACAGTTCTGTCCAAAGAGCAAAGAGAAGAAAACATTTAACCATCATAACTGTGTGCACACCACATGGTCTGTCAGCACTGGTACAGGCTACAGCCAGGCAGTAAGCACTGAGCCCCTTGGTTACTTACAGTTCAAAACCAGTGCAGTAGCTCTTCCTTCTCTATATATGCATTATGTATTAAACCATACCATGTCTAACCATTTCCAAGTTCACCATTAAAAGGCAACACTTACTTTCTTTACTAAGAAGATAATGACTGATCAGAACAAAATGCCATCAGCAGCATCACACTGAATCCAGTTAGTCGTGGCCTCAAGGGAAGTCTCGCTAAGGCTGTGCCCATGGGATGACAAGACGCAGAGTGACAGAGGAGACTCAGGAAACAGTTCAGGCTAGAAAAGTGCTACACTTTAATCAGAGCCAGTGCTACACATCACTGAAAGAAAACATGGAGAGCAAGTCTTGCTTCTTCAGCTACCGTTCATTTCCACTGTTCACACAGTCATTTCTCTCCTGGAAAGAGATCTCCTGCTGTGAGCACGTCCGTTTGGGCTTTAGCTCTAACACCAGACAAGTTTAGTCCTACATGAACTAGCTTCCTGAAGCCTCTCTGAGATGTTATGCTGTACTGCATCAGGGTTTGGCTTCTCAAGCACGTGGCTTCAGATGCAGCCCTGCTTCTTTCAGGAAAATCAAGAATATCCAGAATATGCAGCTTTACTGCTCCTCCCAAAAAGTAACACAACCGTCTATGGAATTTAAGGTTGGTGTTACCCCTCCTCAGTGAAGGGGAAGGCTATTCTACAGTAAGTAGAGAGGACAGCTAAAACCTTGCCAGAGGCCTTTGTAAGGCCATGCATGTCAGCATCATGAAGTTACGGAACATGGCTAGGAGGGGAAAGGTCTTGTCTGTAGAGTTACATCAGACACCTTTCAAACTGTTAGCATCTTCAAAGGTAACACGTGCCATTTCAGGTATCTTAGAAGCAGCCAAAAATACAACGGATGGGCTTGAGTGCTGGTAGGAGATATAGGAGCTCCACAGGGGCTCAGCTGTGTCTTTGGAAGAGCCTTAACAATGGGCCTTAGTTGCTGTCTAGACCAAGTCCCTAAAAAGGCATCAGTTGGTGACTCCTTTTGCCAGGATTCCAGTTACAAGCACTAAAAGAAGAGCTTTCCCTCCAGTCTACACAGTGGAAAAAGTGCCTTGAAAATAGGAAGCTGTAGTTAAGGCAAGGAGAGTAAAAAGCAAGGAAGTTAATTACCTAGCGAGAGGAAGAGAGAGACAGGGAAGTCAGCTTGGATTACCTGATGAAGCATCTATAGGTTTGGTCAATGAATTCACTGCACCATCTTCCTCAAAAGCCAATTTGGGACTAGAAGGTATTGTAGCAGCATCATTCAAGTTTTGATTACAGTTACCAGCAGAGATGCTGTCCGAGCTTAGTTTGGGTGACTTGGAATGTACTCCAATGTCAATAAACTCCTCAAAAGTCCATGAACTGGCTTTGCCATTAAGGTTCTGAGTCACTCCAACTGTATGATCAGCTTCGTTAACACCCAACTCCACCGAGGCATCTATAACCATTTCTTTTGCAGGATGGCTAGGGAAAAGAAAGAGAAGGGATACTTGTATTATCATCTCCGCATGTTTAATCTTTAGATTGATTACAGGCCAGCCAATAGCAGCCTGCATGCTTTGCAGATCCCTGAATATGCTGAAAGGCAGTTCCAGACAAGCTGTCACATAGGATCTCCCGTTCAAGAGCCAATGGGGAAGAACGACTCACCAACACAGAGCCACGTGTTACTATGCTGATAGCTCACAGGTAAGGCCTGGCTCCAGAAATTTCCTATGAGAAAGCCCTGCACCATTAAACCTCTATTACAATAGTGTCATTTTTGACTTTCTGCTCCAGTTAAGACTTTTTAAAGACAGAACTGAGCCTCAGAGGATAATTTAAAACAGATTCAAAATCTGACCCCAAATCAGAGTGATCCATTTTCATTCATTCTTCAAAAAAATCATGAAAATGGCTTTATATTGCATCACTGAAGGAATGAGATTCGTTTATCATCACTTAAGAGTTCACAATGTCATTTCTAAATCATTAGCATTTAGATAAGCAACTGAGACGAGCATCAGAGGACAGATCTTCCAGCAATAAATGGAGATGCTTTATATTCAAGAAGATAAAATTTGGAATACTAAAACCAATTCCAGTTAAGGGAGGTTTTTATAGTGTATCTATCTGGTGTTTCAGCACAACTGAAGATGTTTTAGAGCTTTCTGTAGGTTATTCTTCCTTTTCAGGTTTGTCCCCTCCTTCTCGTTCAATGCTTTGTTAAAGATAGAGGGGTGAAAAATTTGAGGCAAGGCTATGTACACCACATTGAACTTCCAGAGAGAGATGTTTCTTGTGTGACGGATAACTGCTCTGACAGTGAAGCAGCCACCTACATGGACTCACCTGGAATCCTTCAGCTCAGGAACAAGTAGAGACCTCTCATCATTTTTCAAATCACTTCCATTCATAAACACTTCACTGGCCTTCACCTCGGACACCTCTTGCTCCTCAAACTCTGCACAGATCAAGCTATGTGCAGTCTCTAAGCAATCCTCTGCCTCCCCCTTGACTTCCTGGAGCAGGTAAATGCCATTCAGCTTTCCTAGAAGTGGAGGGAAAACAAAGAAGAGTTAATAAAGAGCTTCAGTAACAGAACTGCTATTCTACATGAATAAACCGCAAGTGCCAAATGACCTTTTCCAGGCAAAACTTGAGGCACTTGGCTTCAACAAGCAGCCTTTAACAACATGAAATTAACTGTCCATCTTTAAAAATACACTTGTAAAATGAAAGCATGCTGCCTGCATTTCACTCCCAAATCATTGTTGCATTTAATTCTTTTGCCTGTCTCATGAGGTAGAGAACAGGCAATGATCTACTCTCTGTTCCAGTAGAGCCTCCCTGGCATTGCTGGGGATGTGGGTCTCAGATGGCTACAATGCTATTACACAAGTGACCTTTTAAACATCACCAAGACACTGACAACCACTTATAACTGGCTCATCAAATTTCCTTACCTGGTTGATCAGTCTTCTCCAGACCCAGCTCTTCCTCCTCTTCAATATCCTCTCCCTCCATAGCCTCCGAGGCAGACTTCCCTTCATTCTGCAACTGAATTGCCAGAGTGTTACTCGGAATAGCTCACTACCCTCTAGTGTTTCACAGACAATTCAACCATAGCTCCTGTCCAAAGGCTAATAGACACTCAGGTCACTCAGCAACACATCCTGCAAAGGAATGTGCGGGACCCATTCCACCTCCTACCCACCAACAGGCTCCCAAGCTCTTTTCCCCTCCTTTCCCCAAGGTGTGTGCTAAATTGACTTTCAGCTATCTAAAGACTTGGGTCTTTGAATGTCCAGAGAAAACCAGCTACTCCTCAATGTAATATGCACAATTCAACACAAACCTTAGGTCACCACATTAAAACATATCCATTAATAACCAGATTTGCTTAACCAATCCGCAATTGCTAACATCAGATCACACTGTTTTATAAGCCTTGAACAAAAATGCAAAGACTCGGTGAGAACAAACAAAGCAGAATGTGTGCAATGGGAAGCTACTGAAAAGTCCTTTTGGTGCACCAGGACTTTGCACTTCACATGGAAGCCAGTTAGGGTAAGGGTAAGAAAGGAAGACAGGGTACAAGGCAAAGCCTTCTTTGGAAGTACCTTGGATTCATTTTGATCTGATTTCCGTGTTCTTTTCATTATTTCTTCGATTCTCTGTTAAAAGAGGGAAAGGATTCACAATGACACAGAGAGCTTTAGATTTCAGCATTCAGGGTTCAGTTTTCAATCATACATTTTCCTATTTCATACATTTACTGCTTTATTCCCCCTTTTTAAAGCTCACAAGCCAGAGCTGGCTTTTTTCCCAAATCCACATTACTTCTATTTAAATTCACTTTAACACCTCAGCCATCATTTCAGGCTGAGGAACCTCTCTGTACTTTCAAAGTGGTTGTACCTTTTTCCTTTCAAGCCTTTCCTGCATATTTTGCTGCATAATTCTCTCTCTTTCCAGCCTTTGTCTTTCAGCCTCTTCTTGAGCTTTTGCTTCAGCTTCTTCTCTCTGAAAATAAAGCAAAAAGATGAGAGCAAGCAATGCACAACTCACTTCCAAGAGCCAAAACCAGAGATTCTGGTTCAACAGAGACAGGAACATCAGACAATCTCTATTTAATGCTCCCATGCACTGGAGCTAAATGCCAACTACCCAGCCACTGCCCTGAAATAGAGATATTGCTATGACATTCACAAACTCATCTGAAAAGAAACATTATGTGCATGGCTGTATTATGAGTATGCAAATGTTCTGAATATTGTTGAGTTACTCAGGGTACCGACTATGCTGCAGGAGGAAGATCTGTGCCCAAGTGTTCAAGGCCAGGTAGAACAGAGCCTTGGGCGACATGTCTAGCATGAGGCGTCCCTGCCCATGGCAGGGGGTTGGATGATCTTAAGGTCCTTTCCAACTCAAACCATTCTACGATTTGTCTAAGAAGGATAATTTATAAAGTAACAGGACAGTGATTAAGCGCTAAATGTGGCAAAGCTAACTTAAAATTCGTGGCAGTCAGGTATTGCTACCCAGATGCTTGGTGCTGAGCATCTTCTGGTCTTTCTACATAGGAAAATCTGTTCCAGTATGGCCAGAAAGAAGATAGAAGCATAGCTAACACCAGACAATTGTTATAAACTTACACATAAGCTTTTACAGAAATGTTTAGACACATCTCAGTGCCACCCAGCTCTTGAAACACAAAGAATTTCATTGTAAGGCTGCTTTAATTTTCAACATTCATCGTATTTAAGGGAAGTCCACCTGCTGTAAACCAGCTTCCTTCAGTTAGGAGTTAGTAAAGGTACTAGTTGTGGATGACTATTTAGCAACAGGAAAAGCAGACTTGGAAACACTATCCATCTTTCTTTTAAAGGAATGGAGCAAGCCAGATGACTTTTCAGACAGACAGCCCCCTTGTAATCCACAGCAGTAAGCTGGTGAAGTGGGCTCAGTACAAATACTCAGTGTGCACCACATAGCATCCCACACGGCTACAAACACTTCCCAAATACCTGCTGCTGCCCCACACCTGAATTCATGAAATGCTGAAAGAAATATAAATCAGATCATATACCCTAGAGCACAGAAATGACTTCAAGACATTCTCAAATCCATCTCAGACAGGATGAACTCTGCTTTACATCATTCCTGACAGGAGATTTGTCAAAACTGTTCTGTGAAAGAGAATCAAAGCCACCCCCTTCGAACATGCATCAGCAGCTTGTGTGCAGAGCACAGCTGGAGCCTACAGATAAAGCAGACCTGGTGCTGGAGCTCTGCAAGTTTCTCCTGCTCTTCCTGTTCTTGGCGGATCCTCTCCTCTTCCGCTTGTCTCTGTTGTTCCTCATTAGCCAGTCTCTTCTCTTCCTCCTGCTTGCGGAGCTCCTCCTCCCGTCGTGCTTTTTCCTCGGTTGCTCTCTTGGCCATTTCTTCTTCTCTGATTCTAGTGTTTCCAAGATACAGGTTACCAAGGGGGGATTTATCTCTTGGAAAGTGTGCATGCACATGAGAGAACAGGAAAGCGAAACAGTTCTAAGTTATCCAATCACTAAAGACCTGCGCAAGGATACTTGCTGGTGTGGATTTACAAATGCCACCATCCAGACCGAAGGAGAAAGCAGAATAACTTGGAAGAAACCACCTCTGAATACATAAATGCTCTTTGCTGGCGAAGTCAATGTTGCTCCCATAACAGAAGTCTGACTGAGAACTGGATTAAGCAACGACTACTTAATAAATACCACCAGTATCTATGCCATGAATGAAGCTTTTAATCACTGGCAAAGACAAATTTAGTTGGATTTCCTGAAAGACAGTTTCTTCTATAGTCTGAATTCCAGAAATACACTGGAGGTGTCCACTGCCTGATCACAGACATATCTGATACAACATCCACAGTAGACTATATGCAAGTTTATGACAGCTTTATACCCACGAGGGAAACACAGACAAAATCTGATGTTCCACCCTGTTCACAGAAGCACTGATTGGCGACACCTGATCTGAAATGAAGTTAGTCAGTACAAAGTTAAAAATTGCTTTTTAACAACGTCTATGCAGTGAGCCAAATACCCACTGATTTATCACTCGAATTACCCGGCTGCAACACTTCTGATTCAGATTTTGGATCACTAATATGAGATTTGATGTACATCAAACCTCTGCCCGAGTTCATCAAAGGAAAGTTTAATGCAGAGAGGCTGGCTACTTCAAGTCAAATGCAAACAAAACAAATACCAGTGGTGTAAAAAGCACGTTCTAGTTTTGAAATAAAGGCACCACTGGTGCTTGGAAGGAAGAAGCAGCAGTGATTTGCACAGCGCCTATGCATTACATATATACTGAGATACAGATTAACAACACGCAAAGCAACCTGCTCTATCTCCAACAGTACCAGCGCCTGTGCCTGCTTCAGAAACTGCATGAAGACTTACAGGAACTTAAAGCTTAGAAAACACACAGCTGTGTGTTTTCCAACCACATCCCAGCACCGAAAGCATCCCTTCCTTCTCCTGAATTATTACCTTTCCTCTTCCTGTCTCTGAACTCTTTCTTGGTCTTCACGCTCTCTTTGCTCCCGTGCCAGACGCCGTTTCTCTGCCAAGATTTTAGCAGCTTCTTCAGCTGTGGTGGTCCCTGCTACTGTTTTGCTATTGGATTCTGCAAAGGTGAAGAGAAACTGATGTTAAAAAAAGCCCCAGAAACATCCAATTAAGATGTTATCACTGTGAGATGAGATCTTTCTTTTGACCACTTCACTTATCTTTTCAATCAGTGCTCATCACTCAGCCAGTATGCCTCTTACCTAAAGGCCCACAAGAGCCAAAGGGAGTCTTAAAGAGATACAGAAACCACAATATCTCACTGACACTCACATGATAATAACTCATTTCAACTACACTGATCCAGCCATTTTCCAGATGACACAGTTATTGTCCAATTACCACAGTATTTAAAACCATGTTTCTGAAGAGACACGTTTATTCTGTAATACTTACAAACACTTTAAAGAAAACTGAAGAAAATACTGCATTAGGACATGCACTTAACTGCCTTCTAATAAAACTGAACACACATGACCCTAAAGAGCAAATATTTTCTTCTCTGGTTCCGTAACATTATCATTCATGCCTTTATATTGATAGAGTAACCTAGAGTGCAAACAATCACCATTTCATCTGGCCCTGAAGGCACACACTGATGACTTCAGTAATACCACAGTTCAACACATTTTAGCAACAAATCAATTCCCAGTTCACATGGAGGCTGAAACAGCTCCAACCACCAGGCTAGCAGCTATTTGCACAGGCCTGCAGTTTACGTTTCATCTTGTCCCGCCTGGTGTTACGGTGTCTGAACATTAGAGAGACTGTTATAAATTAACATTAGGAAAACAATAAACACACACTCTTGCCATTAGTCGCTCTCAATATATATTGGAAGAACTCTGATTTTTATCAGTTATTTCCACTCTTTAGAAACTGTTTACTGTACAAACTCTATTACCGTTTGTAATGTGACTTAAGAACTCACCTGAATGCCCAGAGTATTAACTTTTGCTGTCAGTAGAGCAACAGCATCACAATGTTGATGAAGACCTGCCTTCCTTAATATTTCACCAGTCAGCACATATGTATTTGCTTAACACCTACAAAGCCTTCAAGTTAAGGTAATTTTAATGAACAATGACATCAGGGTTTGATCAGTTATTTTGCTTCTGACCTCAAGGCAAGTCATTCAAAACACAATGCCGTCATTAGGAACTTTAATACCTGAAAAGCTGCTTAAGCCCCACAGATACGTAAACACTGCCTGCAGCTGTATGGCATAATTACAGAGTGAACCCTCAGTGGCTGAATCACAGCAGTGTTTTGTGCTTGAACATTGCTCCTGCAGCCCTAGGAGAGGCAGTCCAGCACTAATGGGTTACAGTCACAGAGTTGTTTTCTACCATTTAGATTTATCCAATGCTGAAAAATCAGCACCTCCCCAGAACACACATTCTGATTTGGGCAAAAATACAGTCATGTTGGTGCAAACAAGAATCAGCCACAAGAGTTCCAAATCTGAACTCCGCCAAAAGGAGTCGTGGTCCTCCCTGAGCAGGAAAGGCCACTCCTTTGCAGTTATAAGAACCATCAGCAGGATCTGCCTACTCAAAGACTTGCATGTGCTTTCCTTCCCACGTTCTGCACCTTCCACTGTTATTTAAAGAAGAGAGGTTTCATTTAGTGTTGCCAGTATAAGCATGAAGAAATCAAGCCGCCTCTCTCCTCCTCTATCACTTGAGTGTCTTGTCAGTTTGGACAAGTCACTTTTTACAGCAGAGGTCATCTTCTATAGTGTACTTCCACAGGAACCAATGCAGTAGTCCTGTTTTAACACTACTGCACAATCAGCTGTATCAAAATTGGCTGACATTTTAAATGTCAGGTTTAATCTATTTTCCCCCTCCTCAAAATTGGACCTAAATAAGACAACTCAATACTCAACAAGAAGCCTAAAGGTTTTAGGCTTTTAAGTTATAGGGTTGTAACATGATAATGATAGCTTGAAATCTCTGGTATTCAAAACAACAGAAGAAAATTAGCCACAACTATTCAGAACACCTCAGATATGGGAAGAACAGGGAGCACAAAGACAAAAGAAAGGGTAGGAGACCTCAAGTCTATGGGGAACCTTTCCATTGCATGTTGACTTTTGAAGCTTTATGGATGTTTTCCATATGGTTACTTCAGTAGTGCTTTCATTTCCAAGCACTCCTTGTACAGTCTGTTTCCACAAGGCAGGACATGGGACTTTCCAATATAACTGCTATCATGCCTTAAGCATTTCATACTCCGCTCTATCTCCCTGGCTCCCAGTTGTTCCCAATAAGAACTGTCTTTTTCTCAAAGGACCTTTTAGTGATGGAAGCAGAGAGAGGGAAGCAGGCAAGAGAAATGTCTCAGAACAATTGTGAAATGTCCTATTAATTGGATGGAGAGAAGATTCCAACACATTTCAAGGCAAGTCATTTATTCACAATTAATCTAGGAATCATATTCCAAAACCTTCACTACCCCAACACAAAAAAAGCAAGGCTCCATGATAGTTTATTACCTATCATCATGCATAAGGTGAGAGCTCATGAAGGAGCACTTCTTATGCTTTAAGTTGAAACAAGCCTTTTAACTCTGAGAGAAGCTGCGAAAGGCTGTGCCAGAAGTGACAACTGCTCCAAGTCACTGAAAAATAAGAAGTGTTTTACTGCAGAACAGCGTATTTCAGTTGGAAGACACAAAATCCAAGACATAGACTTGATTGCTGCCTGTCAGCAACAAGCAATCAAGTTCAGTTTGAAGGAGAAGAGACGGTATGAAGGTACAAGCGCACAAAGCTGAAATCAGGTTGAACCTACAGCACCTAGAGACTGATTTGCCACATGCCATACACGGATGTACTCTGACTTCAGAAGCTGCCTGGAATATGGTACTGCACCAATCCACAGGGTAAACTGCCTGCATAGGGATGTAAAGCCAGAATAGGCTTGAAAATTGAAAGCAACTTTTAAGAACAAAGATTTTTGCTTCACTTGGCAATATTTCAGTGTACCATAACTTTCAAAGAGATAACGAAATCATCTATGTTGAAGAATATGCCCGCTATTTCCTTATCTTCTATGTGTCAAAGAGCATTGCCAGCCCCAGTATGAATCACTACCAAGATGAGTAGCTTGAGGATTAGCAATAAAATAGTAACAGATAAACTGGGTTAGTACAGTTCCAGAAGTCAGTGTAGAGGAGACAAGGTGTGGCATCCAAGGAACAAGGACGGGTGTTCTTGTTCCAGAAAAACTGGAAGTTACAGAAATAGGACATATTGTTAGGGAGGTTTCAACCAACCAATGACACAGATCACAACTGATTTTGCCCCTCTGAGGCATGCAAGACACTTATCACAGTCATGGAGCACACTGAAGGATGAACAGTCTGACTGCAGAGATAAGCGATGTTACACTGAAGACAGATGTGTGACTTCATACAAACATCTACATTGGGCTATGACATCCAGGCTTCCTTCTAGAGGAACACATGCTCAAAGAACTGTATTATAAATGAGTTCTTCAGCTGACTAACACCACATCCTGAGCAGTGTCAGGAAGAGCCTCAGAAACAACAGACAACTGCAGCAGCAGAGGAATGCACAATAGGAATGTACATGCAGTAACATGCAGCAAGCGTGTGTTCCCACTTACCTGCTGTCTGAAGGATTTACACCCCCAGTACTGCCCACTGGCTGTAACTTACAGTCCAGAGATCCCTCCTTTTCCTGTTAAGTCTCCCCTAAGTTCTCCAAAGAGAAACCTCATCAGAAGGCTCTCCCAGATTCTGTTCTGGAGATAGTAGATGGCATTCTTCCAGTAAAAGGGACAGAGGCTGTGCTTACTTGTCATGATGACTAGGAAACTAATTGCTTATCTGGTGTATGTCTCTCCTTAACCTACCATGATAATCTCTCAGTATGACCTGTGACCTGGCCACTGTTTCCTGAGGCAGCAATGATTATAGGAACCAAGACTGAGGCAGCCTTGTAGCTTTGTGAGAACCAGCTCTGAGCCTGTCACGCACCAGTAGCTGATTTCTCCTCCAAGCAGGTCCTCTACATAAAGAATTTTAAGAACTACCAACTGGACCTTTGCATGGTTAAATCACTGTCTTTGCAAACCTAAGCCAGGAGATCCCTCAGCCAGTGCGGCTGAAGTCCAAAAGGCAAACAGGATTGCTGCTTTTCCTTAAAATTACAGCGCAAGCAGTAACATTGAAAGCTCCTGCCTTAAATCTCCAAGTGCTCCAACGACTGCGCTAAAACCCATACCCAAACATCAACAACCACATAAAATTATTGTATAAATAATTAGCAATGAACAGCTTCTGCCTTAAAACATCTTTCCCTCCAGTGCTCTGCCTCACAAGCCAATGATTTCACCAGTTCTAGCTTACAATGGAGATGTCTTGAATAAGGTGTCAGTCATGGAGAAACACTCACCTTCTTTGGTCTTTGTGCTAGCTGCTACCGCATCCCTGTCCACGGCTGGTGAAACACCTTGCTCTTGTCCTGTTCCTTCTGCGCTCTTGTCCTTTGGTTTGCTCTCAGCTTCAGTTTTCTTTTTGGTAATGTTCATGACACCAGGTGTGAGAGGTGGACGTTGGACGGGTGCTGATTTAGAGACTGGGCTAGGAGAGGGTGGCCTCTGTTTTGACATGCCAGGGGAAGGTGGGCGAGTCTTCTGCCTGTTGAAATAAAGCAGTACCTTTCAGGGCTAACACACAACTGAGGCCATGAGTCTACTCTGGTTAGTTTACATCACCTACCTCACTTCTAAATGTAAATCCACCTACAAACTACTGGTGCCTTCCTCACAAAACTCATACACAGGATTCCAAAATACCCTGGGCACCCAGACTCACTATTTGTGGGCCAAGATCAAACCAGGTTTGCAAGCCCTGACATCCATTTAACTCCACATCACCCTGTGATTCCACTCCAAGAACCTTCCTACACTGACAGAGGCAGACGAGTCTATTCAGAAGCTTACACGCTTTCCATTGCTTTTAGAGCACATACTGGACAGAAAACCAGGGTGCATGCTGTCTGCACAGAAGAGACAAAGGTTCAAGTCAGAGCTACAGCCCTACTGCGGAAAAGAGAAATCGGACCAAAAATGAGGTGCCTATGTGTGTAACATGGCATCGGTCATCCACATTCTAACAGCACAGCTGTCTTGAGAAGGAAGCATCCTTCCTTTCGCTCTGAATAAAAGGAGATATTTAACCTGGATGCATACCTAACTGTAGAAGGTGATGGAGGACGCTTCACCAGATTAGCAGGAGAGGGGGATCTTCTTCGGGCAGACACAGATGGCGAGGGAGGGCGTCTTAAACCAGAACCTGAAGATGGTTTGTCTGTCTCTGATTTCTAAGGTGACACATCGAAACAGAACAATGCTCACTCTCTAGTGCACAGTACAGAGGAGCTGCTACCCCCAAACACATACAACTTCTCAACAAGATGTACTTCACATTTTTCTTTATGTCCCAAAACACAGACCCAGTCAACATGTTACCTAAATTAAACTCTGGAGCCATAAGCAGCAAACACTATGCGTTAGGATACCAAAGAGATCAAGGACCATAAAATCCCAACTTGATTTTAATACTGTGGTTTTTTAAGTCATTGAATCCCCGCCTGGTTTGGGTTGGAAGGGACCTTACGGCTCCAGTTCCAACCCTCTGCGACAGGCAGGGACACCTTCCACTAGAGCAGCTTGTTCCAAGCCCCTGTGTCCAACCTGGCCTTGTACACTGCCAGGGATGGGGCAGCCACAGCTTCTCTGGGCACCCCCTGACAGCGCCTCAGCACCCTCACAGGGAGGAGCTTCTGCCTAAGAGCTCATCTCAGTCTCCCCTCTGGCAGTTAAAGCCATTCCCCTTGGCCTGTCCCTACAGGCCCTCGTCCAAAGCCTCTCTCCAGGTTTCCTGGAGCCCCTTCAGGCACTGGAGCTGCTCTCAGGTCTCCCCTAAAGGAGCCTTCTCTTCTCCAGGCTGACCCAGCCCAGCTCTCTCAAATGCTACTGAACATTTCAGTAAGCAAACAACGTATTGAAGCAGGATCCAATCTTGAGCTGGTTTCCCCCCTCCTGATTAAAACAAACCTAATTCCTGTGGATTTTCAACAAACCTGGGTAGAATCTGGTGAACTTGCATCAGATGAAGATACAGAGGACTTCAATCTGTCGATGCTACGACTGCGCACGGGCACTTTAGGAGCTGGGACTGGGGAACTGGCTGAAGCTGAACGAGGACAGAGGTGAGATTCTATAAAAGTTAGGAATTTGACAAGACAAAACGAGAACCAAGTGCACAGCATAAGAACAGGAGAAAAGGAAGAGGGAGAAAGAGAGAAAGAAAGATTGCGTGTGTTAGAAACCATACAGAGAAACACCACAGGCAGCGCACATTGCAATGGGTCACGGACACAGACACCACCACCACCACACAATTAGTACTTTGGAAGCAACAGCACCAAGAATCAAACCGTTCTGAAAGCAGCAGTCTGGTGTAGATAAAAATAAAATGCTTTTCCAAAACTTGCTGGAATTTGTATACACCAGTGTTTAATCTTAGTTAGGCTGCACCTCATCACAAATACTTCAGTTTTAACGGCTTAGCATACTTCTTTACAAGTTCTTCGTGACAGGTTCAAATGTGAAGCATGTTTCCCTCACGCTCAGGGAGAAAATCTTCCTTCTTTCTAATAAGTATATACTCGAGTAAATCACTGCGATTATTGCAATAAAGCAGCATTACGTTAGGAATCTGGGCATTACTCTGCAACCTTTTCTTGTGAAATAAGCATTTGTGCAACACTGCTCTACTTTCTGATCCTTTTATCACTATCTATGTGTGTGCCCTTTATCCAAGGCAACAAACCAAAATAGGTGGTGTAAAAGAAACCTATTGAGAAGAAAATATCGGCCATTAAACTAAACTACCTTTCCTACCTAAAGTACCTTCACACATAAGACACTGAAAGCAACTGTACCTTTTAAATGCTTTTTCACTAGCATGACATAGATAAGCATATGCAGATGTAAAACTAGAGACTGGAGTTTTCGACAGCCTGAGTATATTGTGACAATTGCAGCACTTCATTCTGCAACTTGGAAAATACATTTTATTTTTATATGTACAGCACTTGTGCAAGAACTGCATTCTGTGTGTGCAGAGCCTGTGCCAAAGCACAGGTACTTTCTACTGAAATGAAGAAAGTGCCTTTAAGTAAACTGATGAAACCATGACAGTGATCTTTAATTCAGCAGAAGTGAATAAGTCACATGCTGTCAGTAACACTGAAAAAGATGGGATTTCCCCACATGACATGAACTGAACATGGTAAAATAAAAGTGGCACAGAGATAGGTGTGCAAAAAACATGACCACTGACCACAAACCAGTACATGGAAAACTGATGATTACACTAGGGGAGCAGTGCAGAAATGGTCCTTGGTGGTATCAGGGAGAAATCAAGTGGCATAAGATCAAAAATCAAGAGGGAATAACATACTTCAGAGGAAACAAGCAAAACTGGAATGCAAGTTGTAAGGTAAGAGAGGAGAAAGGACTCCACATTGGTTCCAGATATGCATTTACTGGGGCATTATTGCAACCAGTAACAATTATCAGACATGTGGGATGCAGCTAGAGCTTGCCCATGAGGCAGATCCTGTGCTAGTAGTAAGCTGAGCCACACGGTGGGCTTATCAGCTCAGTCTGGACCACTATAAAATTGCTTGAGCCAATGAGGCCTTCTTTATGATACCTATAGGATCTTCTCCTGCTAGTATACCTCTACTTCTACAATCAACTTGAGTAAAGCCATCGCAGGGCTCTCTGTTAAGATAAGCCCTTTGTCATCCTCCTACAAGAGTATTCCTTGGAGCCTCCTTTGAAATTATACACTTGTTTGGGTTTTTTCCCCCCTTTCATTTCTTAGCACTGATGTCTGACCAGTATGTCTCAGATTCACCTGAGACCACACCCAAGTGCTAAAGTCAGCTGAAAACCCCAAAACCCAAACCCAACACCAGCATCTGGTTCTCTGCAGATCAGTTAAACTGGCACTGGAGTTTTAAAGCCAGTATTACTCTGTAGCTTTGTAAACTAAACATGCAACATAGCATACGAATTGGTTATTATATTGACTAAAGAAAACCTCGGGTAAGTTTTATTACACATAACCATGTATTAAGTGTCTGATTCACACTGAGGTGTAGCACGGTTAGCAACTACCATGCAAGTTCTTTCAACTGCATAGGACTTGGAGGTTTTGCTGCCCTCCTGTTACCTGAGGGATCCTGTCCATCAGCCGATAATGTAGCAGCACTTTTACTCCTAGCTAAAGAGGCCTGTGTAGGGGCGAGGAGGCGACTGAGTACGCTACTGTCCAGAGGACTGAGCTGGGAGCGACGAGCTAAATGATGGGAACAAATCAAAAAGGATCCAACATGAAATCATACAATGAAAAAGACAAGCAGTACAAAGCAAAGGGAGGCTGTGAGCATTGCTGCAAATCATAACAGGTTTGGAAGAAAAATACTGAAGTCATGGAGAGGGAAATCCAAACTGAAAGCACAGCAGGGTTAAACACTGCAATCTTATGTTGCATTTCTTGTCTTTGGCTTGCTTAACACTAACGCGCAAAGACTGGCATAAGTACAACAGAGGCGAATGCTGAAGTCGGTCAAAGCACAAGAAGTTTCTGACCCAGCTCTTCAGAGCTATATGCTCTAAATTGCAGGAAAGGCTGCTCTGGCATCATAAACAGAAGACTTGCAAGTCAAAGTGCATGGTTATCGTCAGGCATCAGTTGCACACACAGATTCACAGAGACAGCACCCATCACCCTCCCATACAGGAAAGATTTTAAAGCAGAATATCATTTCCACTGTTGGCAAGGGCTGCTGAAAGGAATGTTTCAGAATTGTTAATTCAAAGGGAAAAACAAGTTAGAAAAGTTGCTAGTCTTCAGCTTTAGGAAGAGTTCCTAGAAGAGAGGTTATCTGCAACCTAGTGGGGAATACGCAGAATAAAGGAGACTGAAGTGAGAACAGGTTTCTTCCTTTATGTGCATGCACAAAGTTTAGGCCAGCAGCCGGGACAGAGAAGTTGCTTTTAAACTGAATAATGAAAGAGGGCTTAAAAGCAAAGATAAGATTTAACTAAGAAGTGTACACAGCAGTGACATTTTTACTCTTATATTTAAACCTATCGGCTTTCAAATACATCTCCCTCAAGCAGAAGACATTTTGCTCTCTGCTTACAGTGCCAGTTAACAAAGTCTTTGGTCCAAAGGGAGAAATTTATCTTTTACCATTTACAATTCTATCTTCACCACTGGGTAACTAAAAAGCCATTAAAGAGTCCTAAAAATGTAAGAACGAAGCAAGCCAGTGAAAGGAAACCTATCCAGATTTTACTGTGAATGGCTTTAAAAAGAAGTAGTCAGCTTTAGGAAACAGCCACCTGGTTTTTCTTCCTTTTTCACTTTTTCTATTTCTGGAGAGGACTGGGGTTTACTATTCACTCTACTCAAAGATGTGCTCCTCTTCTTGTCTGTTCCTCCTAGAGACCAAGCGTAAGGAAGATTATTTTTAACAAGACATTTAGACATATGATTCTCTAAACTACCATCCCCATCCTTTCCTTTTGCCAGACCAAACCCACTGCTCTATCATTATGAAACACTACTTTCTCATGAGTTAAATGGTTTGCCTACCATGCGTCTACTCTCCCCCCACCCTTCCACTTTTCAGAGGAATAATGCTGCTTTATAGACACAGCTACCCAATATCAGGCATTGCAACATACATAACAGTATTTATGCCACAGTGCACAGACTACATGCACAGCAATGAAAACCTGAGTAAAAACACTTATAATGAAACTGGGACATAGTTTAAAGTCATAGAATCCCAGCCTGGTTTGCGTTGGAAGAGACCTCACAGCTCCGGTTCCAACCCCCTGCGACAGGCAGGGACACCTTCCACTAGAGCAGCTTGCTCCGAGCCCCTGTGTCCAACCTGGCCTTCAACACTGCCAGGGATGGGGCAGCCACAGCTTCTCTGGGCACTCTCTGACAGCGCCTCAGCACCCTCCCAGGGAACAGCTTCTGCCCAAAAGCTCATCTCAGTCTCCCCTCTGGCAGGTTAAAGCCATTACCCTGTCCTGCCCCTACAGGCCCTTGGCCAAAGCCCCTCTCCAAGTTTCCTGTAGCCCCTTCAGGTTTTGGAAGACCTCAAATATCAAAAACCTCAACTTCAAATATCCCATTTACTGCCTCCCAATTCTCAGAACAAACTGGTTTCTAGCACCTTTCTGTTCCACCTGTGCACCTTTGAGTGCTGACTGCTGGGAATGTGGAGGAACTTTGTTATTCAGTCTGTTTAATGAGGCACTTCTCTTTGTGGTACCTGGAAGTGAAAGTGCATTTAGTAAGCATGTTGAAAAGCCCAGAAGTCCCCTCCAGCACCGGCCCCACTTCCCTAAGATGCAGAGTAATTCAATCACTTTGTAGTATGAATCCTTCAGAAGAAGGAAAACTAGACAGGGGAAGAGTTACTCTATATAAAGCATTAATTCTGAGAGCAAATTTTTTGTCATCTGATTTCAGCCATCTTTTACCAACTGGCAATTTCTTCTTCAGTGCCAGAGCAAGAATCACTCTAACCTGTGGATGATCTAAATGACCTCTACATCCTGACCATGTGCATCAGTTGAAGTCCTGTCCAAGTACCTTGTATTTCAGGTCACCTGGGATTTTTTTCCCCCAAAGCAAAAAAGGATTCAAAGGATTTCAAGTAAATTTGAAGGCAATCTCAATTAGTTTATGATTAGTGACTTTGTTAGCAGCTTCATTTGTATTTTACAGCCCTGTTTCTGACTCATACTCAGATCTGAACCTTGCAGACACATGATATGTAAATATCATTTGAAATCAAAAGCAGTCTCCAGTGACTCAGAGCCCTTGCCAGTATAGATATAGTCACTGATTTCCCTACCAGGCCTACAGAGCAGGAGGACAAGTTTTAATGCTGCATCACCTTCCAGCGTAAAGCAGCAAAATCACTGTGAGCTGTGGCCATGGCAGGAATTCTTCAAGCACACCTCATTTGATCCAAGGCCGCAGATGGGCAGAACACTGCAGCACAGACCTAGGTGAACTTGATTTTGTATTAAACACGTCTTGGCTTGTTAATGCTCTGCATCGTTTTGGAGAAACAAAACTAAAAGCATTTGGGATACAGATGAAACATTGGGAAAAATCCCCATAGGGAAATCTTAGGCTAAGACAAACTGGTACATGCTCAAGCAAATAGTTTTTAGCTTTCTTAAGTAGATTAGGACAATTCCTTGTGTTTCCTAATTTCTTTGGGGTTTTATTTGGAGAAGGCAAATTGCCATGATTTATAGAATGTATTGGGATGGGCACAGGGGAGAAAGCAGAGAGGACACGCACATACACAGGGTGGGAAAACCAGAGCTCTCATTCTCTACATCCCCGTTTAGTTGTGTGATGCTGTTTCAAACATAAGAAGCTGCAATCAGGAGCTTCATCCACCCTGAAGCTGCAATTCAAAATGAGGCTGGAAACCACAGAAATTGGTAAATGATCTCTAGAGTGCAAAAGCTCCAATAAAAGTAAAGAAATTGATGGCTTCCAGGCCATTTCTAGCCCTTGGTAGTCACTGCCACACAGTAAGGCACCCAGAATGCTTGTAAACAGGGGTGTGCACTAACAGTTTGAGTATCAATATCAAGATTACACTCATTTATTGGGCCAAGAAAGGGTGTCAGAGCTGCATGCTACAGCTACAGTCATGCTAGAGTTCCAGGTCACAACAAAACAACCTCCCACCCAAAACACTTCCACAGGTATCAGGGCTTTTCCTGCATCCTTGATTTGGTTAGGGTACAATTGTAGTATGAAAGTGTGTGTCTACAGAGTACAGGGCTGGCACAAGAGAAAGATGTCAAACCCAAGTTGATTTTTAACTTCCCCCAGGCAATCAAATGACTGAAGCTAACAGAAGGCAGCAAACTTCATTTTTGTACTATTTCTCTTTTGCTGAGATTTCAGGGTGTGATTTGAGGCATGCAGATCCCTAAAGATGATGTGAAATGATTAGTGGATCGATATTTCACCCGGATTTTGACTTTAGTAAAACAACTGCAGATATAAAAAGAAAAAGCCAGGAGTTTTTACCGTTGCTCTTCTCCTTTAACAGAGATTCACATCAACTGGGTCAAAGCCCTCAACAGTTCAAGCTGGATTAACAAACTGCATGGAACGCATTTGAGATCAGGAGATGAAGTGAGTTACACAGCAAGGGAGGAAGAGAAGTGTCACTCCACCTCCTGCCTCCTCCCCAGTAGCAGCTCCCCTGCTACCAGGAGACACAGAAGCACTTACTTTGATGAGAAGCATTTAAAAGCGCAGCGGATGACGACAACCGTTTATCCATGACAGCTTCTGCCTGTTTGAGGTTTGCTGTGGAGGTAGACCGCTTGCTGGCTGTGTGAACAAGTGCTTGCTTTAGAATTGAGCTTCATACCTCAGGAAGAACCTTTCACATGTTGCTGGGAGCTCACTTGGGAAGTGTCACATCCTGAAAGCCAGTTCCACTTTTGCTTAAGGAGAAACACGCATTATGCGTTTTGATCAAACTAGCGCCAGTTGTAACGGGCACAGAAAAGACATGTAGTTCAGTGGAGGCATGCCAGGGTTTTGTGCATATGTATGAAACATGGACCTTAAACCTTGCGCTCCTAACCTGTAAAGGCAAGAGCTACTGAGATTGTGTGTTGCTACCAGAGAAAGTAACGACAAAACCTTCATTCCTTTCACATGGAAACGGTAGAACAGTTTTCCAATCACTAGGTATCAAAACCAAACCAACCGCTTTTGGAGGGAGAAAGGAAAAAGGCATTCCCATTTCGGATTCCTTCCCAAGGGTTGCTGGGAATATTTTAGAAATCTCCAATTCTTCCTGTTATCGAATCCAGAAGTTCATGTTCTCCATTAATTTTGCAACTTTTTTGGAAAAAAAAACCCTGCCACAATAGGCATTAATTGTTCCTTTGTATGTGTATACACACAGACATATATATCCACAGAGAAATCATCTCTCATGTAGCACCACAAGCCAGACAAATACCTGCTTTTTAATGTCAAATAATGCACTTTCAGGATGAACACTACTCCAGAGTGTAAAAGCCTCGCAAAGCATATACCCGTTGCTGGGGGAACTCAATAAGCAGAAAACAGTAATGCACACAAAGCAGGGAGGACTTAGCAGGATAACCACAAGGAATTCCATATATCAAAAGCAATTAATCGATTTACCTGGCACACTGCACAGCAAAGAAGATTAATGTGAACTCATTAGTGCATAAGTACCAAAGGAAAAGCAGCACTACTCACCACAGAGGCAGCACCTTTTCCCATTGGCCAGCATGCTACAGCATCATTACAGCAAGCACAAGGACGAAGGATTCCTACGTACAGCCCTGTCTCTGTATCGTACTTTTGACACCCATACCCAGCCTTCCTGAGCTTGGGGCCTCCTGCAGAACCATGTCAAGTGGAAACCAGACTTTGGAGCTGAAGCCACACAAGTGGCAAGCTCTTGTGCAGTGAACAAGAGCCAAACTCCCATGGGACTTATCCCATGGAGAAATGAGGGATTGTCATGGGTTCAGCAGCAGCAGTCGTTTTTTCTCCTTCTTGGTAGCTGGTGCAGCGCTGTGTTTTTGATTTTGGGCCTGGGAGCAGTGCTGATAACACCAGTGTTTTCAGTTACTGCTTGGTAGTGTTTTGGTCTGACCAAGGACTTTCTGAGTCTCATTGCTATGCCAGGGAGGAGGGGGAGCCGGGAGGAAGAAGAGACAGGACACCTGACCCAAACTGACCAAAGAGGTTATTCCCTACCACAGCACGTCATGTCCAGGATGTGAACACGGAGTGCAGAGACCCAGAAGGGTGTGGTGGTGGACTGGGGGTGCACAGCATGGTCAGGTTTTTGGTACTGTGGGGGGTTCGCTGCTGGGGGGTGCACTGGCTGGGTCGGGCTTGGTGAGCAGTTGTGTTCTCTTTCTTTGTATTTCTCTTGTATTATTACTGATGGTAGCAGCAGTGATTTGTGTTATACCTTAGTTACTAAACTGTTCTTATCTCAACCTGTGCGAGTTGAATTCTTTTGATTCTCCTCCCCATCCCACCGGGACTGGGGGAAGAAAGAGGGGGAGCGAGTGAGTGAGCGACTTTTGTGAGTTTTAGAGACTTAAACCACGACAGGGATCTAATGAACCAAGCTAAGAAACAAAGACCTGAGCTTAGCTTACCTTCCCAACACAACAAAACAGGGCATTTTAGGAATGAAACCTGAGTACTGGGATAACTAAAACAGCCTTGAGAGGTTTTGCATATACAAAAACCAGCAAGCTCCCAACCCATGTATATGGGTGTTTTGGAAGGCAAAGACTACCCTCTAGTGTCTGCTCTGAAAAGCAAGCCTGGCTCCTGCCTCAACTCAAGCGTGCGAGCTTGAGGCCTCTGAACATCATGGAGATGCTTCATACAGGTTTCCCTTGGCTCAAATGAGGACTTCTGCACTTGCATGAAAACTGAGATTTCATCTACCCCCTGCTGAGACCCAGAGAGCACAAACGTAAATCACGCAGTAGGAAAAATTACACTGAGCTAAGGAATTCTGTTCCAGCAAGTTCTGGGGTGGGGTGGGCTGTGCTGTGCGCTAGAGACAAGGGATGAAACTTCTAACACAGTATCATAGAATCCCAGCCTGGTTTGTGTTGGAAAGGAGCTTCAAGCTCATCCAGTTCCAACCCCCTAACATGGGCAGGGACACCTTCCACTAGAGCAGCTTGCTCCAAGCCCCATCCAACCTGGCCTTGAACACTTCAGTTTGCATTAACTGCCCAAGACCTTGAGAAGTCACAGCTTTTTTGATCAGTACATTTGCAAATGTATGATCAATGATCTCAACTCTTCCCCCTACCTCACCCACAGGATAGCTTCTGCAAACTTTAAGCTTTGAATAATTCACCAGGAGGAAAAGCTTTAGAAGCCAGACAGGATGTTCTCAAGTATTAGACTGGTTACTTAGGTATTAATACAGTATCCCTTGAAAAAATGCCCCAAATGTCTTTTTTGGGAGAAAGAATACTTTTATCAAGGGATTTGAGATGCTGCTTGCTTCCACACAGCACCAATCCCATGTGATACCAAACAGAAAGGGGGAAGCAAACTGCAGCAGCAAAGACGGCCTTGCAGCAAGGTTTGCCATGGGGTACGGAGCTGGGAAACATGGTACCCTAAGAAAATCATTATGAGAGCAAGCAGCTCTCAATCCTAGCTTCTCACTGAGCTTCACTGAGACAGGTTCCTGCAGCACTGCCTGTTCGAGGTTGGATAAAATGAAGCTAAATAAAGGAAGATTACCAGCCTCTCACTTCCTCCCAAACTTGTACTAGGACAAGGAAGCTCTTTATTTAGAAAGGAGAGACTCTGGCAGCCCAATTTCCATTCTAATCGCACGTCTCCACTACAGATGCACATGAACATCTAGTTTTGCTTAGCAGTCATCACTAAACCTCCCTCATTTACAAGGACTCTGTCATCAAAGATGCTTTACTCCCCAGCCTTGCCATTTCTCCTGGCAGACCCACACCCTGCATGTTTCATCTCAGCACTGACAGCAATGCCATTAATGTAATGTTTGACTTGGGGGCTTCCATCAGTTTCAAGCCATCAGTGGAGTACTTGGTGCAGCCTCAATGAATCACATTCTGTACATAACAGAGAATGGCTGATGGCAGGGGAAACGTTCACTTCCCAGAGCACACTGCCTTTATCACCCACAACTGCTGCTTTACAGGTCCATGCTCCTAAATATTACTGTTGACACAGCCAGTTCATGGATTCAAACACAAATCTCACGCTGTGTGGGTGCACAAGTCTTAAACAGATACTGGAGTGTTTGACTGTCTCCATATTTTCCAAACTGGTGCCAAGTTATCCACACTGATCCACCACAGATGAACGTATCTGCTCCTCCTCTCGTCACTTTATGATACAAAAGGTACAGCTTTAGTGTCTGTTGTTACATCAGGAGAATGTTGGAAGACACTTTAATGCGCTTCATGGAATGGTTTGGGTTGGAAAGGACCTTAAGATATCCAATTCCAACCTCCTGTCATGGGCAGGGACACCTCACACTAGACCATGTCACCCAAGGCTCTGTCCAACCTCAGCAGCACTGAAGATCACCTTCAACAATCAAAAGGACAGACAGGACTAATTTCCTCAAGTAAATTGAGACAGCAAAGGACATTATGTGTGTTATAAAGTTTAGCTTTAAAATTAGATAAGGTAGAGAAGAATGGAGGAGGGGATAAGAAATAGTGCTTTCTATACGTTAGGCCAATGTCATTTCCTAGATTCAAGGTTGAATGGCATTTGGCAATGTAAAATAAAGTAATTGGATTTATATACGTATCCAAGCAACCCATGTTGAACAGGTAAATCAATCCAGTCAAACTGGCTAATTCTGAGGAAAATTAGGGATTCATGCTGCGCAGAGGAAGGGAAGAGAGAAGTTAAATAAAATACACATGCTTCTGCTGTGCTGCCAGGATAAGCCACAGTAGTTAAATCATACTCAGTCCGACTTTCATTGCATTTTCAAGTCCCATATTGTCAGCATTATGAGGCAGCTGGATTGAGTTAGTAATGCTGTGAGCATGCACACATTGTCACAGTCCACATTTAGCTGGGTCTCAGCTATCATCTTAAACTAGCTGCAAGAACCAGTTTCAGTTATTAAACATAGAGCCTTGACAGATACATCACTGATCCAAAATGCTTCTCTGAGCGATGCACTGGAAGTGCCAGAAATCCAATGAAAACGTAGTTAACATCTAGAATGATGCTTAGATAATGGACAGATCTGATTTGACATGGAAGGAGTATTAAACTGCACAAAGGACCCATTCCCTTACACGAAGTTTCAGCAAAACACCATTTGATTTTGCAAATGTTACTTCAGTTACTGGTGAAACAAAGCAAAAGGAAACCAAACCAAACCCTCCCATGTACTTTTTGCAAATTAGGGAACAATGAAAGGGTTCAAAATTGCCCTGAAAATAAATAAAAGCTAAAGACTACTGAGCTAACTTGTATTCAAATACACGCCACAAAGAATTTCACTTCTCCTCCCCCATGCTGCATCCAGTCATCTTGGAAAACCCACATGCACATATCCTTTCCCTGAAAATTCCCTCAGGATGCCATGACTTAAGCTGTAGTTTAATTAGCTGGGAGGGGAAGTTCAAAACATAGGGGACTGCTTTCTGCTTAGGGATCACAGTTGCTGCACAGCTGGCCAGGGTCCAGGAAAAGATCTACAAGGAGATGGTTTTCCTTAGTTTCCGAGACATAAGAACTCAAGTTTAAAAGGTTAGTAGTGAGCGTAAAGCAAAAGAAAAAGAACAGTTTAGAAATCAATACCACCAGTTCCACCTTCAGCTGTGGTCTGTTGCTCTGCAGAAGAAGAAGGGTCGTAAGCAAAGTCACAAGGTCAAACAGGAAACAATACAAGTTAACCAAAAACTGGGGGAGCCAGGTATCATAATTATAACTTATATCAAAGCACTTTCAAACATGTTGTAAGTAAACACTTAAAAGTCAAGCAAGCAGACAGAAGACAACACTACTAAAACACACTTAGTACCAATCCACCAGTTCAGAAGATAGGCTGAACCAAAGCATTTTATGTTTTATTTTATTCCTGGACAATAACTTACATGAAGTTACTTATTGGTGGGCTCTTCTAGTTAGCTAATAACAGGAAAAGATCCCTTCCACTGCAATCCTGATTTGCTGGTCTGATTTCAGAATGCTTACAAGCAGAAACAGTTACTGCATGAAACGGGAAACAATCTGAGCTCAAATAAAGAGTGTCAAAATGCATCACCTAATATACAATAGAATCTAGTGTCTGGACACTCCCTACTGCATTTCCTTACCCATTACTGGTCATTCACATCATCAGCGAGCATTCTGTAACCCTAAGGGTGTGTTTAAAACATTTTAGATGTAATATTACAGTACAACTGGCTTTTCTATTCTGTTTATCATCAGTCTTATCACACCATTACACGTGCTGCATTTTAAGGACTCTATTTTAGCATTATACATTACAATTCCCCTTATCTGATGACTGGGGGCTGGCAACACAACGGTGCCAGGTGTTTTCCCACATGGCTTCTCTCAAGCTCTTCCCAAAGTTAAAAATAGCTTTAAGTCAGAGCAGCATTTGAGGGCAAACACAGAGAGGATCCTTTCCCTGGCAGCTAAGCATAGATCCCGTTATAAGATCCAAGACAGAAAAGGATGCCCAGGTCCCTGTGAGCAATGCTGCACCTGCCAGTGTGTTTTTAGCCACTTACCTGTTTTGCTCTCCGAGTCTGGAGTTACAGATCCTCCCCAGGACCATCTCTTCTGTCGTGTTTCCAGCCGCTGATTCCGTTCCAAGGTACGATGCAGAACTGCTTCATATCGCTCCTATCATCAACCAACAGCTCTATGAAGCTTATAAATATAAAGTACAGCTATGCCAGAAGACAGATTCTCCCCCTCCCAGTATAATTTGAAATCTGTTTTATCTATACTGCCTGATAACAAGCTTTTGTTACAAAAACCATGATGCAAGGAACATTTAGGGCAATTAATGGTTTCAAAACAGTACAAGCACGATTAGGTTGAGCTAAAGCACAGATAATCTATTCTACTCTTTACTTAAAATAGCCACCCAACAGATTTCCTATTTGGTAATCAGCATGACTGATTTTCTAAATAGGGATGAGCCCCAAAGTGAGCAAAAATAAGTGCTTACCCTTTAAGCTATTTATATTGTGAAGTTAGTTCTAAAAGGTGGAACGAATTCTCCATTATAAAATAACAAGTATAAGGTTATTTGTTTTTCAGACAACTATATAAGCACTGACCCAAGTCTTAACAGATACTGGCATTAACAGACCAGAGCCAGCAAGACACGAAGGCAAAGCTGTATAAAAGGCCAGTCAGCTCCAGACTTCAGCAACCACTGCGGGCAGGACAAAGAGGATGGAAAAAAGCTTTTGTTCCCAGTCTCCAGGACTAGGAACTGCCGAAGGGGGCACTTGAGCTCTGAAGGTGAGCTGTAACCACGCCAGATTGTTTCTTCTCAGCCAGGTTTCCATACATATGTCAACAACAGATTTCTCTTATGGAATAGTCCTATCCCAAGTGATCTTTTGAAGCAGTATTTACTGCTGATGCACTAATGCAAGATGCCAAGGGACTCATTATCCAAACTTTTCTCCCTCTTGAGGACACAGGACTTTTGCTGTCTTTCAACACCATTTCACAACACAAACTACAAAGCAAACTTGGAGGGAAGGGAGGGAGGAATGATTCTGTTCCCTGACAAAAGATAAATCTGTTTGAAATATAAAGCTTATCTTCCCCTCTTACAGAAACCTGAACTGGAGCTAACCTAAGTGCCAAAGTACCCAGACATTAGCTAATCTGTAGATGATATTTCCATGGAGGTATCTGCAGTATGGTAATCTTCAAAGTCCTAGCTAGAGACATAGGCTTCACTTTACAAACAACAGAAATCAGCCATCAGCTCAAGACAGACACAGAAAGTTGCACAGCTGTACAGAATAACTGAGTTAACTGTTAAGACAGGTATCTCAATCCTAGTCAAGATTCTCTTAGGCAGACAACCACTTCTTTTTCCATAGGATTTGCTATTGAAGATGATTCACTTGGCTGAAGTACCAAACAAGAATGTTGGAGATTTATGTATGGTTTGATGCACTTCTATCTACTAAATTTACAACTGTAGATGGCATCTTCCTGGCAAGTACTGCCCTAAGATCACAGAATCATTAGGGGTTGGAAGGGACCTCTGGAGATTATCTAGTCCAACCAGGGAGGTTGCAAAGGCAGGGCCACCTAGAGCAGGTTACACAGCTTAGCTGTTTTGAAAGTGATAGTTTTCTAATGTCAGAGTACCAAAGCCAAGATCTGCTTCCACTTTCTGGTTGAAAGCAAGGTTTACAGGTCAAGTGCACACTATTTTTCCCACCTGCTGGATTCTTCACATGCAACTCTATGGACAAGGTCACCTTCCTCCAGGGACTTAGTAAAAGACAAGGTCAACATCACTCACTCATCAGCTACTCCTTTTCTTCATCCCAGTGGCCACTTAAAACATGCCCACCATCCTCCAAATTACATAAATAAACATATTATATAGCCTGAGGGGTAACACGTTTTGAAGCAAAAGGGATGCTTTTTACTTTAAAGTAGTTGCTTAAAGGGATGAGACTGCGCTGGACTGCAGTCAAGGCCCACCCAAACATTTCTGCTTGTTCTCCAGCAATGTGAACTATTCCATGAAGTCCAAATGGAATATCAGTCTGAACACACCCAAAAGCCAATTACAAATAACCGAACACCAGTGCAGAATAATGCCAGTCAAAAAGGGTAAAACAGATGTATTGGTAGAACAATGCGACAATGGCTGGACTCCAAGGGCATAGCCAGCCCCTTCATCAATGACCCACAGCAACTTTTTACAAACCAGCCTAAGAAAGCACACGTGCATGTCATGCCTTTATTGCTGACACCCTGCAATGAACCCTTTCAGCACCTGCATCACATTTAACACACACTAGCAAAGCTACTCTTCAAAATGGATGGCATAACTTCATACATTTCCTTCTACTTTCAGCTTCCATCAAACTGCAATGAGCTCTGCAACTCAAATACCTCTCTGGCGGTCCACATGCAGTCAAAGCAAAGGCAAACTGCCAAGTAAGAACAGTCAATACACAGATCAAAGCAGCAAATGGTAACTACACATATAATATTATCAACTGCTCAACATACGCAACAAATTGTACCTGAGAAGTGAAAGAACATGAGCCTCTTGGACCACAATGGGGCTCCCAGAAGCAAGACATAGACGAGAAAAGCCTGAGACCTGCCAGCCATGCTGATTTACAAACAGGATCTACAAAATACACTGAAAGCGATCTAAAAATCTAGGAATACGGGGTGAGATTTTTGCGCATGTGAAAAATAACCAGTGGCCAAACACAGCTCCTGAAGGCCTGAGTGCCTCAGGTGTAGCTAAAGCTAGGCCTGGGATGGGGAAGGGTGATGTGTCTACACAGCCCACTGCACAGATGTGGACACACTTTTATGTTCCAATACATCCCCCATTTCCATAACTTCCGATTTCAAATCTCTTCAGAGCACAGTAATGTAAGAAAACAATGTGGAAGCTTCCTTCCAGCTACAAAACTTTGACATGTAGTACCTTTTCCTCCTCGATTTTTTGTTTCCTCTTTTCTTCTACTGCTGCCCTCCGCTGTTCCTCTTTCTGCTTCTGTTCTTTTAGCTTTCTCTGCCTTTCTTCTAGCTGTTTTTCATACTGGAGTTTTGCTTTTCTCTCCTTCTCCAGGATCTGTGTCTCTCTGGCAGCTGTAGGTTTTTAAGACAGAATTAGAATCAAACTTAACTATTCATTGATATTACAACACAACTTACAGGCAAGAGGCTACCAAAGAAAATTATCACCACTTAAAGCTAGAACATACAGCAAGATTAGCTTGCAAAGCTGGATGACACTGCACACGGCAACAGGAGTCTAATTCTGTCCCCAGGTTAGGCTGGAATTAGAACCTTTCCTGCCATTAGACTTTACTGCCTAGACAGGAATGTCAGGATACACATACACCTTGTATTAAGCATGTATTTTTCTTCTCATCCTAATAGCAAAGTCTTTGTCATTAAGTAGTAAGTTTGGTATCAAAAGGCAGAATTTTCTATGTTGTGTTTTTCTGTTCTTTTTATAGAAAAAAATACATTGGAAAGCTTTAGAGCACTGAGATAGATAGGAAAACCCCACAGTTACTACATGTGAGTTCAAAAGAGTTGTGCCACTGTTCTCCACAGCCACCACCTAGGAGCAGCTGCGTGCAGTTCAACAGGAAGCTTCAAGTCCTGTGACAAAAAGCTTGTGGCTGAATACACAGTGGAAGTATTTTCCATGGCTATGCAGATTAAATGACCCAGGAGACCAGATAATTACACCAACAATGCAGTACCTAGATATAAGATACAGATATAAGGCACCCAAAATACTTATGTATCTTTGCCCTAGTTCTAGCCTCTCTCCATGTTAGGATAACTCTATCATTCTCACTGCTTGGCTTTCATGTTAAGAAACAAACATACTGGCCAGGGAGAAACCACTCCTTACAAGCTGAGAGACTAAGTACCAGAACTGCAGGGCATCCTGTGATCCTTTCATCTCTTGCTGCACATACATACACTGATTCACGTCACAAACAGCATAAAGCTGGGCAAGAAGTTTATGCTCTTCTCTGGGTCTCTGATTCTTTGCTAAGATAAAGTGTATACTGCTGACACTTCAATCCAGGAGCCACTGCAGCATGCTAGGAAACAAGGGAAACAGTGTTCAAGGCAATCAGGGCATTCAGCTAGCTGAACCTTTTTGATTTGCTCTGAATCAGCATTCCCCAAACCTCAGTCCTCAGGGCTACAGGAAGCAGTTCTAAAGCTAAAGGTTTTACTTTGAGAAGTGTTTCTGGTAAGGCTTTCAATCAGAAATTGGCTAAATTTATTTGCTGGTCACTCAGAAATGGAAGGTCAGAAGTGACATTACAGCTTTAAGAAGCCAGAAATCTCTAGTGTTTTCCTCTCAAATCTAATAGTTCTTCATTCAGGTTCATAGATGGTCACTGATGCAAGACCAAGAGCAGACCTTGCCTCTTGTCCCCAGCAAGCTGGAAAACGTGACTGAACAAGGAGTAAGAAAGTTATTCCTTTATCATGGACATTGAAGGTAATGGTGTTTGAAATGAAACATGAACATACCTTGCTGCTTTTCCCGCTCTTCTCTACGCTCCCTGGCCAGTCTTTGTCTTTCTTCTGTTCTTAGAATGGAACCATCTATCACTGCCAAAAGGAAAAATGAACACACACAATTGTCAGTCATTTCAAACATTCAAATTAAATAAAGAAAAAGATGAACATCTTCACTGTCACGGGGATAACAGAGCTTCCCAAGAGGGACATACAGCACCAAAGCACTGCACACTCTATACAGACAGAGTCAAGATGTAATCTGGAAAGTTCATAGGAAGCTGAATATCTTCCTTTTTCTCTTTTCCATTCCCTCAAAACAACCAATCCACTATTCTTAATAGCTACAGCAGAAAGTAGCCACAATATTAGAAGGCCTAATACATACAGCCAAAGAAAGCCTGAGCAGAAGTCAGGTGTGTGAGAACACACCCATTCCAAAGCCACTTCTGATCCTCATTCTTGTACATATTAATTCCTGTGATCAAGAATCACAGGAATCCTGGACAACTCAATTTCAGAACAGATAGCTCACCCAGAATAACCAACTCAAAGTGCTGTGGGATAGCTTGTTTGCAGGCTAAGCAGAACCAAGATTCCTTAAGTCTTTGTAGGTATGAAGACTAAAATTTCAGCAGGAAGTGAACTGGTAACCTAACCAGAGCACAAAACCAACCCCATTTGTCTTTGCTGTTATGCTCTGCTGAAAAGACAGGCAACTTCACCAACTGAACTGTGAGCAAGTCAAGAGCAAAGACCTTCAATGAATCCCCAAACTACTGATGAGGTGCTCTGTGCTCTGATGCCTCCTGAAGAAAGAGAATCAAACTTCTTCTTAAAAGAAGTTTTATTCATTCCCTTGTGAACCCAGTACTCCATTAAGAACAATGACCAATAATTATACCTGGTTTAGTTGCTGTCTTTATATTTATTGAGGTCTGAACTGCAATAGGACTAATGCCACTTTGGCTTCTTCTTTCTTCTGCTATGGCTTGGGCGGCAGCAACTGTGAGAAAGAACAATTCCATAGTAAGAAAAGCTCTACAACCAAAACTGATGAAATAGATAGCTAAAATAAAGACATATTTCTATCTGAGGTTGCAAATACTTTTATTAAGTAACTATCCTGGGGCTGATCAACTTGTAAGAGGAAAAAACATGTTAAATGAGACTTCAGACCTGGAACAGCTTTTCTATGTTAAAAACATCAGTTACAAACCCTTATGTTTGAAGATGTGTAGGAAAGGACTCGAGAGTTTCCAAAAACCCAAACTTATTTAATAACTTGTATAAAGAAACACTATTTAGCAGTTATGAGTCTGACTTACACTTAATAATAAAAACTCTTTGCTACCATACACGTATTTGCAGACTGAACACAACAGATGTAACAGTCGATTAGCACCGGTAGAATCATCTTCTTCTGAAGACCTTTCATTATTTCATGCCATGAAACAGAAAGTGGCTTAGCTGCATAAAGTAAACCATTAAGGGATGCTTACAGTGGACTTCTACACTGGATCTTCAAAAATAAATTCTAATTATAAATTAAGACTCCAAAACAGTAATTGGAGCATTTATGCAGAGACCCATTCACCTTAGGGGAGTTTCACCAAGGTGAGTACATTGAACTACAGCTCACAGTTCATCACAGAGGAATGAAATGCTGGCAACATTAATTCCATTAAATTAAACCCTTTATTAAGTCAGAGAGACTGATATATATATCATTTTCCACAGATTTTCTTTATTTTTGGCATCAACTTTCACTTTAACTGGTCACCTTTTAGGGTGTAAAGGTGAAGTGTGATAGGGAAAGCAGGCAGGGCAAGACAGCACCACCCCATTTTCCTGTACAGCTTTGTCTAGGAACATCCTTACAGCAGTGATGCCTTGTCCTCCCCTCGGCTGACAGATATGGGGAGATCAACTTGATTCTTACAGAGGAAGCAAGAGAACGCACCATGCAATCAACGAACACAAGAGAGCAGAAGTTGATGCCTGTCTTAAACATAAAAGGCAACCCCCAAAAGCTACCCATAACACGCTAGGATTTAAACCATCATGCGCAGGAGGAATAGTAGAATCTGGAGTTACATTTAAAATAAAAGGACAGCTTTGCCAATGATCTCAGGCTTCCATTTAACAGAGTAGTGCAGAACGCAAAGGAGGAAGGAAGAGTCTCCCTCTTCTCCATGCATTGCCATGACAACTAGTTGTGACATGGTAATAACCCTTCTGAAGGCTGTGCCCAAGAACAATCACCTCAAAGTGTTTAATCCCATGTGATGTCAGTGATAAATGCAGATTACAATGCTTATTCAGCAACTCTAAGTTGTCACCCACAGCTGTTGCCATGTCTTGAATTCATTTTTCATTGCAGCACCAAACAAAAGTCTTCCTCAGTTCCATCCCATACATCTCAGAGCTCTTTTCAGACAAGACAGAGACCAGATACACTGCGACACACTATGATTACCAACTGGCAAAGAGAACAGCTATAAAGGCTCACTGTAATTTCACTATGTAGACCAAAAGTCAGTCAAAAGGCTGATTTACACACTGTTGCATGTCACATAGATAGAAATCTAGCTAATCTTGTTACCAACAAGACTATGTATTCTAAACACAATTAGATGTGAAAACAGCCTGAGAAAAACTGGCCTACTGCAGGCTTTTTTGAAAGCAAAACCATACAGCCAGGGCACTTACATCCAATGGCACCTGTATATATCAAGACAGCATGAAAGAACATAGGCTTCTTCAAATTCCATTTAAAGTGAAGCCAATCCCAGAAACCCAGTTGCATCTTCAGTGTCCAGCACAACGAGAGGAGACTGAGGGTGTACAGGCAGACAGAGCCAGCCTGACCGGGAGAGGAGCCCAACAGAAGGAACTCAACCTACACCTCAACCACGCTTAGTTAAGACCAACACTGGGATTTTGCCTCAACTCTCCAAGCTTAAACATCCAAATCGACCGCAAGAAGCAAGCTGCAATTTTAAGAGGTGCAACATTCACCTTGTTTTACTTGCAGAAGCACTTTACGATTAGAAATCTTGCTGAATAAACCAGTCACAAAGGATGTAGGGATTATGTATTTATTTATTCATTTAAAAACAAACACGTGACTAATGTTCATGATTAGAAGGCACTCATTTAAAAATGTGTCATATCTGCAAAGCAATTAGGCAGTTCATCTTAATTAATTAAGGTTGCAAAAAAGTACTATAGAACAGGAAAGTGGGTTACGGAAACAGTACAGCTCGCTAAGGACACAGAGGTGAAAAGAGGCTGGAACCACTTAGCCAAAGGATTTTGTATGTCAGGGTTTTTTTGTATGTCAGTCAAAATAGTCTGTGTTCAGTGCTTCATTATTTGCATAGAAACAAGGTGCTTACAAATTGGGAAGGACCAGATTTAAAGGCACCTTTGTGTCACACAGAAGCAATCCATAAAGCTGGAATGAAAAACGAACTGGGAACTAGAAGAAAAGCTTATTAAAAGGGGAACAGCCATCCCCCAAGATAAAAGAGCTCAGTTTCACCAAGCCTCGGGTCAGCAGACAGGTTTTACAGCCCTTCTCAATTTGATGGTAAATTTACAATATGAAACGGTGATTTCCAACCTCCACGTTCTCCTACAGCATGAGAAAATGAACTGCCCACTGCTGTACCCTGCAACCTTGAAAAGAAGACAGATTTTGGTTTGCTTTAATAAGATAAAAGAAATCTGCATTTTTAATACATTTAAATATTCTTTGGCACAGATGCCTAGTTTTCCATTAGGAAAGTAGCATTTTCCGTAATGAAAGTAGCAGCCTTCAACTGAGCAAAGCTTCCCTGCAAAGAAATCCCCACAAACTCTTAACTATCTCTGTAAAATAAGCCTAAGACTTCTGTACTTAAACAGGATAGCCCAGGATGGGAAACCAGTTAACAACCACTCCACTACAATCTGTATTACTGGGGGTGCCTTCAAGGCCATACTCAGCAAACTTCCTGAAGAAGTCTCTTAGAGGCAGACATAAATCTCACTTCTATTCTGAGCCGCCCCTCCCACAGCATTCACTAAAGGCTTTCACAGCTATAATTTGTGATCTGTATAATGTGTGTGTCTGTTTTACCATAGCCTACCTTTAAATACTGATATTAATAAAAGTACAAGCCACAAGCGGCCAATAATAATATCTGTATTCATGCATAATAAAATAGGCATATAAAAAGATCAGGTAATTTGGGAAGCAGTTTTCCTCCTGCACCCTCAGCCCTGGTTAGCGCTACGTGTGGGGCCAAGTGTATCATGGATAAACCAAAGCAAGGGAAGCAGCAGGAACTGGCTGCTGCAGGAGGCAACGTGCCAGACAAAGCTGACTCCCAGTTCCACCTTTCAGCTCATGCTCAGGCTGGAAGTCCCACTCAGGTACAGCAGTGCATCTTTCACTGAGCACGCCAGCACTTCCCTTTGCTGATCAGGTTTCCAATATGCCCTAAGAGACCAGTGCTAAAAATAAAACTTCATTCCTATTTCAATCCTTGTACTGAGTTAATACCCTTGGCCCTTGCCAAGGCTGCCAAAGGACCCACACAGTTGCTGTTCTTAAACCTCCTTAAGGGCTGAAATGGCTCCATCCCTTCATCTAGTGAGATTTAGGGCTTCCATCCTGGTCCCCAAGACCCAGCCAGACACTGCTGCCCCTGCCAAAGCAGAAGGGAGAGCAGAACATGCCGACTTTCACAGCAATTCTTCCGGTTCTTTTGATTTAATGACTCATTATGCAAAGCAAACAACCAAAAAAATCCCAGACTAAGCCTTTGAAACAAAAGGTAGGAGGTCTCCTGAATGTAAAGCACTGTTGTGAATCTAAGTGCTTTCATAAACGTTGAAAGCAGGTAACAAAAAGCCAGTAAGAAATCCATAAACCAAAAGTAAGCTTCCAAGCAAAATGTCTCTTGATATTATAGCAAACTGATAACATTTTCATCTTGCTCCACTGCAGCAGCTAATGCTTGTCTAGCCGATGGCAATCCTTGTCAGTAACACTGTTGAAATCCTTTTTCTTCCAATCATTTTTGTCCATGCTTTCAGGAATGATGAGGGAAGTCAACATCCAACTTGGAGATTTCTGTGTGCTGTCTTTTAAGCTGATTTCCACTCACTAATTAACACCCGTTAAGACAAATGAATGCAAGATCATGTCAGATGCTATCAAAATCGGGTACCAGTTTTACATCATTACTCCTTGTTTAAAGGACACCAGAAGAAGGGCGCACTCTCACCTAAGGTGGACAACACCAACTTCCTAATGATGAACAGCAAAGCCCTCTCTGCACGCACTCCTCCCTGCTCCCCCCCTTCTTTCCGAGTTGATCCTCACATCCCATCATGGGGCTGCAAGGACTGACAGGCTCCATACCCAAACACGTGAGCCTTCCAGTAGGCACCCTCTGACGGACCAGCTGGAAGGCAGATGGTTCTCCTGTTTTGTCTGGGCAGTCACCAGATGGAAAGCACACAGATCTCCAGAAAGCAGTGCCTGCTGTCTCTCAGCTTCAGCAGGCCTGAAGAGCTTCCTGTTGTCTCATCCTTACTCCAGGCCCCATTCGCACACTTCCATTCTATATATATTCCCTGCAGGGGATACCTGTTTTGTACCTCTCTTTAAGCCAACGGCTGCAACTACTTCTGTACAAGAATCTGGTTTTCTTCCCAATGTCTAAGGCAGTTTGGTACGGTTTCTTCACTACATCACAAGTATCAATCCCACTGGAAAACTCTTGACACAAGCATTCCCTTGTAGTACATGAATTAGCAGCTCCACAAATAAGTACTTGAGACCTATTTGCACAAATGTAAGTTCTTACTTAAACATTCACGCTCGGATTAAGAGCTGGAAACATTTAGAGAAACCCCCACATCATCAACAAAACACACCATATTTCCAAGAAGGAAGCCTACAAAGACAGAGCTGAAGCAATCTCAAAGCCACATTACTTACATTCATTCAGCCTAGGGCACAATCAGAGAGGCACCAGGAAGGTTGCTAGTTAATTTGTGGGTTGATCTCTGTACAGTTTTCCTTAGGGGGAGCGCATAATCTAAACCAAACTTGAAAGTAATACAAGCACAGCCCAAAGAATCACAATTTGTCCTTGGAAGAATTGGCAGTCACCTCCAAACACTCTGTGCAGTCAGAGATGCTGTATCACCGTCCAACAGCCACATTAGGTGAGCACCATCCTTAGTCCATATGCTAGTCTCTCTACTTAATGGGAAAAACAACTGGGCCTTCTGCTGCATTCACTTTCCCACACTCTTCTTCCCCAGGGCTCTTCCTCACCATCTCAAAGAAACACGGAAAGGCTTTGCATCATCCTGCAGGATCCACTCTTTGGGGTTTTTAATCTTTCACCATCCGTTTTGCTGCGATCACATCACCTGTATAGAAAGGAGCTCCAAAGGAGCCACTTCTCCAATTCACACATTGCCAACTCCCTGCGAGCTTTAACTCTGATCATTCCCCTGTTCTACCTGGCATTAGTTAACAATCTGTTTATTGCATCGTGCTTACCAAGCTTATCTGCACAGTGACTCTGTTTCCTGCGTGAAGGACATCCAAGCCTCACAGTCCCAAGTGTGTTCTTTAGCAGCCATGCACTGCTGTCTTGTCTTTGCTGTCTGGAAGCACAGCCTTACTAAGACACAGCCACAGGGAAGCCGGAGCTCTGGAAAGGTTGGAGCGCTCATTATGTTTCCCAGCGAAAGAGCAAGGCACTGAGGTTGGGTAAAATTCTCCACCAGAATAAATTAAGGCTGTATTTTAGATGTAAAGAGAATTATTTCTGCACAGTTTCTGTGGGTTGGCAACTACAAACTCTTCTCACCAAGTGAAAAACAAACAGAAATTGCTTTCATCCACCTCGAGTGACTTCTTTGAAAGATATATTAGACACTGACTGCAATGCTGATGCAACATATAATGACTAAAACTCCCTTGTGAACCTTCCCAAGTGTAACATAAATCAGTAGTTACCTGCTTCTGCATTAGAGGAAATTCCAAAGTAGCCTAATACACTGGACTGAAATGAAAGCAGCTTATAGAATAAATATGGTCTTCCATAATTTCAAATGGATTCACTGTGAAACTCAGTCGCTATGTAAGTTAAATTCTTATATATGGGTGTATACAGATTAAACACTCCAAGACTAACAGAATTAGACACAGGTTTAACAGCTACAAAAGGATTAAACAGGAAAAATGGTGGCGTTTTAAAGACAGTGGAAGATTATTAGTACCCACTCTGATGCACATGTAATATTGTTTCTTTAAAAACACTTTCTGATGCCTCGGGAGTGTGTGTTTTGTCCCTCACACTGGACTGGTTTAACACACGTCAGAGCAGTCTCACTTCTTACCTGCTCTGAGCAGTTTAGTTCTATCATTCCAGCCCAAGGGTCAGCAAAAGCTGGACAGACAGAAATCAGAATCTCTGCTTTACTCCTCCAACTCTGGAGGCTGCCTTCAACTGACTCCTGTTCATCCTCCCGCACTGCCACTGCAAAAACTCAACTTCAAGACAAACTCCTGCTCTTGTCTCCTCTTTCACATGTTTTCCCCATTGTATTTCCTTCTCTTACACTGCACTAGCCCTAACACTGGAAATCAGCTAACTTCTATCCAGTACTTCCCCCTTTCCTGAGCAGCCTGACTGCTTTTGTCCTCTTTGTTTGCAGGCTGGCTATTGTTTAATACACACAGCCCAAACAATGCCATCAAAGAACACAGCCCAGCACTACAAGTCACAACAAGCTTGAGACAAACTCGGTGAAAAGACCATTTTGAGATTTCTTTAGCTGGAAGGATAATAGCTTCTCCACATGACAGCAGTGAAAACTACTGCTTTTGCCTTCTGCATTTGATGAATTTCTTATGGCAACTTCAGAGCTCATTCAAACACTGTCTCTGCTTCAGAAGAAGGGACTGTGCTGGGGCATCAACCCCAAGAAACCAGCCTCCAGACTCAAATCAAACCATTCAATGCACCAGAACAATGATATAAGACACTGATAGGGTCTACAGCAGCACGTAATGCAGCAAATGCACTGTCTAAAGCAGAACAGTGGTGCAAAATGGATACAGGGCAAAAGAGACCAATAAAGAGACTCTGTTTTGGCTTAATTTATTACCTACTGGCAGAGCTTTTCAGAGAAATCTGAAAGTAAGGTGACACTTGCTGATCCGCTCTGGAGATGACTGTCCTTGGTTTTGAATGTCCGGAACCCAACCTACCCATCACTGATCAAAATGCTGTGCTGCAAAACCAGAGTCCTTTAAGAAATTCTCTTGGTAAAACTAAGCAGAGGACAAACTTTCAAATGAATAAATGTGTTCTATTAAATATGTTCTTTAAGCATAAAATCTCTATGGGATTTCTGTATTTTTGTAGCCAACCCCTCTTGGACTTGGGAGAGAAATTTTAACACTTGGAAGCTTTAAATCGCTTGCCCAGAGAAGGCAATTCACAAGCTACTGCAGCATCTTTGCTTCCTCCCAAGATTCAGGTCAGTGCATTTAAACAGTAGAGGGTGTCTGTAAATTAAGCACCAGTTGAGTACTCACAAAGCAGTATTTTCAGAGTTCCCTGTGAATTATGAAGGCAAAAAACACTATAAGGAAAGACCACTTGGCTAGTGGCAAGTGTGTTCTTCAAAGCCAACTTCTGGTGTGGATCCTTCATCTGAAAGCAGAAGTTTCCAACTGACTGGAAAATAAAAGTAATTTAGAAGAAAACAAGCGTCAAGCAGCAGCCTTCCTGAAAAGCAAACGCTTGCGGCCATTGATGTACACTGCGAACATCACATGAACACACGACTATGAGAGCAGCTGAGGCTTCGCTTTCAAACAAGAACACTTGGAGCAACATTTGATTTTTCTTACGTGGATCCCATAGTCCACATTCATCCCCAGCAACTAGAACAGTCTGAATTTACTGGCCAGGCATATGCAAACACATTGAAAGCCTATCATCAAGTAAGAATTACCTGGTTGTAAGATGCACAACTGGAAGCTACATGGCACCAAGTTATTTGCGGCAGACCAGGAATTTGAAGACCCTGGTTTGTTTTTTAAAATATCAGTCAGATGCAGAGAATATTAAACCATCATTAAAATCACATGCTCAGAATTGTATGTGTCAGGGCATCCTTTCACAACAGGGCTGCAAGTATCTCTAAGTATTTAATGAAGTTTAAAAACAGAGAGCAGCACTTGACACCCTTAATGACTAACCCAGAGTATTTCTTCCATTTATCTCATAGTAACCCAGGGCTTTTCTTATCTCTCTTATCACTCTGAACCACTGAGAATTAATAATGTCATAAGTAATGATAAGTACTTTAAATACTCCTGTTTTCTTTTTCTTTTATACACCAGTGTATAAAGAAGCAACAGTCCTTAATTCTAGTCACATTTTAAGGCTATTCACAATCAGGCATAGTACAAGCCACAGTATCTCTGGGCTCTCACCATTAGAGTTATGATCCTTACAACTCATTATTTGTTGAATACTTCCATCTGAATTGAAGCATGGAATCCAAATTTATCTTTTGCCATTTTAACACATGAAGAACTATGTCGAGAATGGAACATTCTGTATAAGCCATTTCAAAAAACAGGCTGCATACACACATGGTTTTGATTTTTCTTTCCAGCAAGGAGGATATCTTTATCTTTCCGGGATGAATTTGGAGAAATCTCAAGAATTTAAAGTTCTCAATTAGAATAAAACCATTTTTATGAACCATTTACAACTGGAAGTAGACTACAAAACATTAAGCACCTAATACGTAGCATACATCTTCATGAATCAGCATGAAAATATCCCTACTCTGTACTACTGCATTTCCATAAACAAGAAGAAAACAAAGTTAAGGCTCGTAGCCATTACAATTACATTAAGTTCTCAGCCTGACTTGGGAATGTTCTCTCTCACCACTGGGATCTACGTGAAACCCAACTGCTGAGCTGCTCTCTGCATTTATCACCTTGGCACTCTGTAAAGCACACTTAACTTCTACTTCCACATGGGGGAAAAAGACACAGCACAGAAAAACCTTAAAGGCCTTCAACAAAGTTATTAGGCGTTGGACAGAACAAGAAACTGAAGCCGGACCTAGCAAATGTCAGCTGAATGTCCCAGTTACTGAGCCCACTTTGCTCCACAGATAGATACGTACAAGTCATTCACACAAACACCACCAAGATGATAACCCAACGCCTTCCTTCCCTCTCAATTCTGCATATATGTTTTTGGTAAAGAAGTTACCAGGAACTGTGCTCCAGGCAAGGCAGACAAAGTCAGTCTCATTGACATAGGAAGAAACAACTGGTTAGATGGAATGAAGCTGTTATTTTATTATCCAACATAACTAGGCTAGACCATGCAGGTCATGGGAATGACGCCTGCAGCTAGGTTTGTTGAAAAAAAACACATCGTTTTTGTCCCATGTCCTGAGACAGGTTTCCCAAAAGATCATTTAGGTCTTGGAAAGGAGAATATACATGCAAGCACTTTAATATACTCTTTTGACCAACCTTCACAACAGTGATGCAGTCTCCTAGTGGAAATCCTAGCTACAGCGCAGCCGAGCTCTGGCAAAAGCCAGTACACATTCCCTACTGTTCATACTACAAAAGACATAATCAGAGATTTTAGTATTTCAGTGAAAGTGAAGATAAAACAATAAATGTAGGCTACAACAGCCTAAATCAGAGGTGGTTTTATTCTGATTACCCATATTGTTCAAGAAAAACCACTCACTGGGTAAACCACAAGTAAATGCCTATTCCCCTCTTCTCAAATCTTGACAAGCTCAGCAGTGCTTATGGCATTAGAACAGGAGTAGAAATTCCTCTTCATCCCTGAAGATGACAGCAGCAAGCATGGATCACAAGAATAGAGTAAGTAACTGCTGTTTCTGCACTGCTGTTTCACAGCATACAATCATAACTCATTTCTAATGTTAAGTGATGTTAATCATGCATCACTGACAGAAATGTTAACTGGCTTCTAGTTGTAGTAGGAATTGTACTCTTTGTAGAATTTCTGCTTTCTGATATCCACCTGAAGGAAATAAGACTGGACAAGTGTGTCAGAGCAGAAACTTACTGCAAAGGAATCACAGAACTGACACAGCAGGCATGATCTGGCCTGCAGAATCTTAATTACAGTTGATATTTGAGAAAGAGAAGCACCATTTCCTTACTTCAACAGTAGCTTTAAATGGCAAGAAAAAGAGTCTCTTTAAACTTACCACACTGGTGTGGAAGTTAGTAACAAGTGGTACCATGGGATTCCACACTTTCAAGGCCTAAAATCCTTAACAAGCACCACATCGAATCCGTATCAAGAGGCTGCTAACAGAGAGTGGAGGCTGAATGGTAGAGTGGACCAAACCAGGTTCCTCCTGCTGTCTTTTCCCATCTCCAAATAGCCCATATCAGATTTGGCTGCTGCTTGCAACTTCTCTAAACAGCAGCAAATATAGTGGCAATTATCTTGCAAATTCCACTGTTAACCACGGGATGGCAAGGACCATTTCTAAACATCATCTGTTTCCCCCAGAAAGCAAGGGAGTGCTACTGACAAGCAGTCTGGAGCAGAACTGCAGCAGCCCGTACTCTCGCAAACAGCATTGCTTCACATCAGCAGTGAGTTCATCCTCTAGCATGTAACTGCTAGAAATGCTTTTTATGTAAGCTGAAGTTCAGATTCTGGTTCAGTGACTTCTACCCCCTCAGGGGAAAAAAAATCAAGGTCTGGCCTTGCCAGGATCTAGTGAGGGGGTTTGGTTTTGGTTTCTAACATGATGTGCATATTAGAACATATGCATATCTAAAGGGAGATGGAGCTGCCTGGCTCGAGGAACATTTCACCTCTGGTTTTGGGACTATATCTAAATCATGACAGCTGTCAGCAAATGTGGGTGTCCACTTTTAGAAGAGCTCAGGAGCCACGATGCAACTGCACCCAATGCGCAAAGGAAAGCTCAGCAGTTCCAGCAGGAAGGATAAGGATGAAAGAGACATGGCCTGTGCAGGTGAGAAGTGCTATCTTTTGGCAGTGTTCCTTCTGGAGCACTAAACTGGCTTCATTTGGAAAGAGAAATAAAGAGCAATTCAGTAATACTTCCGACAGACAACACACTAAAGACTAAAGGCTGCCAGACAAAGTTGTGCATTCAGAACCTTTCACCAGCACTCTTCTTTATGTAATTACACAGGTACATTGAAAAGAAACTATCAGAGCAGCTTCTGTGCATAGTCCAAATTACTTTAGATTAAACCACACTCCTCTTGCCTGATTTTTGTCTCTGATAAGAAAACGTTTATCTTTGCTAATGGCTCACCCACAAAGGTAACGTGTGGAGATGCGCCATGAAATTAAGCTTGGAACACGTATGAAGGATGCACAATACTCACTTATGATATTAAAGGGCCTAAAGTATAAACAAGCACATAAACACACCCAAAGCAAGGTTTCCTTAGCTGCCTTAAGACACCAGTTAAACAAAAAGTAAAGGTATTATCCAGTCTTTGATTAGGAATCAATGCCGCAGACTGCCCCTGCCTCGCACACCTGGGCTCGCAGCAGCCACCGGACGCGCCGCCGGTTTGCCCCGAACTCAAGAGCCCCCCAAGGGATCGGTTAGTTCGGACCGCCAAGAAGCGGTGAAACCCGGGCTATCGGTGTAACGAAGCCGTCCTGCAGCCGCCTCGCTGCTGCCCACAAGCTGCAGAGGTCCCAAGTCAGCACTTAACGCCCGGAGGAGGAGAGGAGGCTCCACCGCCCCACAGACCCGCCCGGGCGGGCGAGGGGCCGGGGCCAGGCAGCGCCTCTCCCTCATCCCACCGGACACAAAGACCGGCGGCTCGCGGGCCCACATCCTGCTCCCGGTGCCCGTCCACCCCGCCCCGGGAAGGGGGCCGGGCGTACCGCGCGGCGGAAGGCGACTGGGGAAGTGGGGGGGGACGGGACACCCGGCCCCAACGGCGGGCTCCGGGACCGCCCCGCCGGGACAGACCCCCCCCAGCGCCCTTCCCCTGCCCGCTCTCACCCATCTGCTCCCGCAGCCCCTTCAAGGAGGAAGGGCCGGAGTGGGGAGCCGCGCCGCCGCCCTCCGCCATCTTCAGCGCCGGGACGCGCGAGTGCCGGCCGGGCTAAGGGGGACGCGGGAACGCAGTGCGCAGGCTCCGCGCCGCCCGGCAGCGCCGCCGCGGGGCAGGGCTGGGGACGGCGGCGGCGGGCGGGGCCTGCCCTGCCCCACCGGGGCCTGCACCGGCGGTAGCGGCCGGAGGGCTCCGGTCCGGTCCGCGTGTGGCGGCGAGCGGGGATCGCCGCGGAAACGGGCGTCGGAGCCGTCGTGGGCCCGGCACTGAGGGGGACCCATCGCCGGAGGCCGCCTCAGGGCACCGCAGGGCAGGGGATGCTCGCAACTGGCCCACGTGCCGGTGTGTGGCGGCTGATTTATGGCCCCACAACGACTGCAAACGTTATCCCGCCATTAAAGATGACGGATCGGCTTCTGATCACCTCCGGCAGCTGTCTGGGGCAATGAGACACGGTAAACGGTAAAGTCACTCGTCCAGCAGAGGCTCAAGCGGAGGGGAAGCAGGCTACATCCTCAGATCTCCCAAGTTTTGGTCTCAGCTTGGGTGAGACTAAACCAAGTTTAGTCTCAACTTGGATGCACTGGGGATGGTTCGGCGGAGTTACCTTGCTGTAGTTAATGCAGTGCTGGCCTGAAGCTGTGAAAACACGCACGGTTGGATGAGCTCACATCGGTTGTAGCTGTCAGTGCTGCTGGGTGCTGCAGCTGCCGGGCTTGAGTGGCCCGCGCTGTAAAGGTGAAGCGCATCCCGTGTTTATTGGTCCTGTGGAAATTGAGGATGGCTGGATTTGGAAGAAAGAAGCAGCACAAATCTTTGGGTTGAGCTCATGGAACCCCCGCCTGGTTTGTGTTGGAAGGGACCTCAAAGCTCCTCCAGCTCCAACCCCTGCCACCACCAGGGACACCTTCCACTGGAGCAGTTGCTCCAAGCCCCTGTGTCCAACCTGGCCTTGAGCACTGCCAGGGATGGGGCAGCCACAGCTTCAATGGGCACCCCCTGACAGTGCCTCAGCAGCCTCACAGGGAAGAGCTTCTGCCCAAGAGCTCATCTCAGTCTCCCCTCTGGCAGTTAAAGCCATTCCCCTGTCCTGTCCCTCCATCCCTTGTCCAAAGCCCCTCTCCAGGTTTCCTGCAGCCCCTTCAGGCACTGGAGCTGCTCTGAGGTCTCCCCTTCAGGAGCCTTCTCTTCTCCAGGCTGCCCCAGCCCAGCTCTCTCAGCCTGGCTCCAGAGCAGAGCTGCTCCAGCCCTGGCAGCAGCTCCATGGACCTCCTCTGGCCTCGCTCCAGGAGCTCCACATCCCTCCTGTGCTGCTGCCCCAGAGCTGGATCAGGGCTGCAAGGGGGTCTCCCCAGAGCACAGCAGAGGGGAAGAATCCCCTTCCCGTGTACTGCACCTGCTGTGTAGTCCTCGCTGGCTTGCAACAGGGCTGGGAGTTGCGTCCTGTGCATCAAATACCCCCGGTTTTGTACATGTTTCCAAAAGAAGGACAAAAAACTCCCGAAGGTGAAGTGGTTCAGCCAGTCAGGAAAAGCATAATGAAACCCCACAGGATGAAGTCTCACATTCTAGTCTATGTTAACTTGAATTTGTCACTAAATTGTTATTGTGCTGCCTCATTGGTTATCAGTGAATCCTGGAATAGTCCTTTCTCTTTTTGTCTCTGGTTTTCTGCTGCACAAAGAGTCAGGATAAAACAGTATAGTATGGCCATAGTAAAGGGTAGATTCTTTGGGCCTTGTACGGAAAACTCCCTTTGAAATCATAAATGGGAAGTTTACCTGTTAGCGAGCGGAAAATATACCCCCAAGATGAGAAGAATCAGGGACACAGTAGCACTGAGGTCACTTTGTGCTTCAAGAGAACAAAAAGGAACCTTAGGAAAATTCAGAGCAGGGCTCCATTTTAATTTGAATCTTCAGACCACAGATTTGCCGTGTTGTTTCTTCTTTGTTATATTGGCTTTCCCTTCTTTAGCGTGTGTGTACAGAGAATCTGTTGTTTCCTCTCAGTGTTAATAGAGTGCCAATTAGTAGTAGTAGTATTTAAAACAAAAGGTAAAAAACCCTGAAGAGTTGGTGCCAGATTTCCCAAGTTTATTGTTATACTCTGCAGGAATAATACCTTCCCTCTTTGCAGTCTCAATGTGCTTTATACGCGTGCTGAAATTGAATTTCACCATTCCACTGAGAGGCGTTCAGATGTTATCCTCATTTTACAGATGAGAGAACTGAGTCACTGAAATCCAAGTCTCCAGTTAGGTCATGGACAAAGCAGCACAGCAAAAAATAACCCCAGCCCAGAGTCCTTGACTCCTTGCTCTGTATCCATGTCTTTTTCCATCTTCCTTTTACCCCAGCTATCAGAAAATACCACCAAAATGGTTTATATTGATTCTGTACAGCATGAAGTGCAGTAGGTGAGGTACAAATAAATGGTCAAACTGCCTAACAGAATGTAATTCTGATGTTTTTTGCAAGCTCCATAAGTACTGTGTAGTTATGACACTGTCCATATCTGTAACAATAAAGTGCTCATAAGTGGTTTGGGTGCCTTTGAATTTTGACTAGTTTCCATCTATTTTCTGTAACTCACAGTATTTCTTTACCACACTGTGCAATAAAAGGTGCCAGTGCCTATTTATCCATTTTGGTTCCTCAGATTATAAATGAAGACGATTGGCATGGGAGCAATCACTGCTGAAGAGAACACTTACAAATAGAACGGGCAGCTAAACTCAATCTTCAAATGAAACGGTATTTGCTGTTCTTTCTATTTCAGCAGACACATATACAAGTGGCCTCAGCACTTGCAATGTAACACGTCTGATATTCTGTACATGCAAAGCTCCAGAGCAGAAGGTATAAATTACAGGAAGGAAAATAAACCTGGTGCTGCACACTCGGGATATTTGTGGTAGGACAGTGGAGGCTGTAAACTGAAAATATAAAGGCCAAGCATATACAAATTCATGAGAGATAAAAGCACTCTGGAGGTAGAAGTGGGGCACTGTCCCTTCCTGCTCTCCATACATATCCATATTGCTTGATATGCATAGCTTTTATCTTTAGGCACAAGGGAACTGGGCTGGGAAAATCTGCCCCAGTGTGGAACATGTGTTATCTCTGTCCCCGATGAGCAGTTTAGGGAGGTTTGAGCTAATGTGTTAGCAATTGTAACTGTGACTTCCGTCTTCTTTCCTGTTTAACCTTGTTTTGCAGATTTTCGGTCATGCAATTACTGCTTATGCATTTCCAGAGGAATTTCAGTCCAGTTTTGACCTTGCAGCACTTGTAGTCATCCTTCAGTTCTGCAGCATTTGCAGATTTGATTGCAGGAGTGATTTATTCTAATCCTTTAGACTGCCTTTTTTTCCCGTTGTCCCTGTGGAAAAGTGAGGAATTGAATTTCACAGTAATTTCTTCCGTCCTTTTCGTTTTCGTATCATAGTTTGTGACAAATCTCTCAGCAATGTTTCAGGCCAAATCTCTGATTGGCATTATCACAATCCCATATTGGCATTATGAGATGAGAATCAATAGAGCCCTGGCACTGCGTACACTCTGAGATTCCAGGGGTTCTACACTAGCAACTTCAGTTTAAGAAACGCCAAAATCAGTTGAATTAATAGTAGCTGAAATTAGTCAAGCAGAAGCTTGCACATGTGATGACCCGGATGGAAAAAACCAAGCTCAGAAACTACTTGAGCCATTGGTAGATCTGGGGAGGGTGTTAGAGGAAGAAGCATCCCCCATCAATCTATTTCTTATCCTGTTTCCCAACTGTCCAGTGTTGCACAGTATTAGATGTTGTGCTTGACTGGACTGAGTCTGAAATCTGGTATAAAAAATGAGTGCCTCAGCTTACAGATCCTGATTGCTTTGATCACTGAAATGTCTAATAGCAAAATGTTCGTGTGTATTCAACTTCACTTACGTCAGAGTATCGCTGAGTAAGAGCTAAACCAAGAAAGCAGGGAAATCAGATGGACCTGTGTATTTATATCTGTCCATAGGAGGTTGAAGAATGGGCTAAATCCGAAAGCTAAGGTGTGTATTGTGACAGATTACAGTGGGCTTCCTGTGGTGAATGGAACTGCCATGGCCTGTGGAAAGAAAATGAGTGGCATGAAAATGACTGTAGCTGTCCAATCTTCTTTCCAAATGGGCTTTAACTGCACATTCTTGTTTAGTACCCTCCTGCTGGGGTAAGTACTTGCAACAGTCTGTGTTACTAACGCATTTGTACTCTAAAGGGCCTCATTTCTCTGTCCCTGCTCAATCTGACTTGTATTTATATGGCTGAATAATTCTTAGATGGAAAGTTATGTACTCCCTGAAGGGAGCTACAAGACACCCGGAAAGCGGCTTTTGACAAGAACATAGAGTGATAGGACAAGGGGGAATGGCTTTAAACTGAAACGGGAAGTTCAGGTTAGATACAAGGAGGAAGTTCTTCCTTGTGAGGGTGCTGAGGCGCTGTCAGGGGGTGCCCAGAGGAGCTGTGGCTGCCCCATCCCTGGCAGTGTTCAAGGCCAGGTTGGACACAGGGGCTTGGAGCAACTGCTCCAGTGGAAGGTGTCCCTGCCTGGTGGCAGGGGTTGGAGCTGGATGAGCTTTGAGGTCCTTTCCAACTCAAACCAGGTTGGGATTCTACGACTGAATACTGCTTAATATAAAAGATACAGAATCAAGCCTTTAGTTAGTCCAGTGTATTTATTAGTTACCAGGGTGATGGATGGAAGGCATTCCTACAACATTTGCGTGTACTGATTATATGTTAGAGGGGAAGCTTAGAATTCAAATTGATCTAGAAAGTTAGAAATGTAGTGCAGGAGAAAATGGGGATAAAAAGGGACAGATGCAAGGTGAAGCATTCAGGACAGGAATATTTAACTGCAGAAAGCCAAGCCAGAGAACAGCCTGGGAAACAGCAGATACAACAGAAAATGATCTGGGATGTCACGAGCTGAGCATGAGTCAACAGTGCCATGGTACCAGGAAAAGGGAAGCACCCTGCCTGCGAGAAGGATAGCCTCTTGGACACACAGCAGTCCTCCACTCAGCAGGGACTTTAGAGTTGATTTTAATCAGGGAAGATTAATGCTTCACTTTAAGGAAAACATTATCAGGTAGGGATAGATTGCCAGGGAAGAGGTAAAGGTCCAACATGGTCAACCTGTGGCTGGATGTGTATCAGCCCAGAAAGGCAGGTCTGATTAGAGGGCAGGAGAAAGGACTGCATGACCTCTTGAGGTCTCTTCCAGCTCTGTGTTTCTGCAATCCTACAATTCCTGCTTGTGGGTTTGGGGAATATTGGCCAGAACAAGTATTATTCAATGCGAGGATTGCAGAACTGCCTGCTAAATTTAGATAGAGTGCCCTAAGCAGTGGCAGAGATAAATGAGTTCAAGGGAAGATGCTGCGATCATGGAGCTACCTTGGGTGGCTGTCAGAAAAGGTTTGATGCCTCAGTGCATGACACCAGTTCTGTATCTTAGATCATCCTTTGTTGTATAATATTTTTGTATGGACAGGAGACCAATTTGTACAGGAAGGGATAAAGTGAGAAACAACATGCACAGGTAACACATGTGGAAACAGGTCCACTCCTTTCCTGTCTGTAATCCCGTGCATGCCCACCAGTTCTCATTTCATAGAATAACACCTCTGTGTTGCCTTAGCGTGTGTATTCCGTCTAAATTTTAGCAATTAGTGGGGTCAAAATGGGGATATAAAAGCCTGTTCTCATCTCTTGTCCTTTCAGTGTCTATGTATCTCCTTATTTATTCCATGGCTTTTCATCAAGCAGAAGCTCTGAGATTGACAGTTGTTGTATTTATGTGTATATGTGTGTATCTGGTAGGTTGAGCACACTGAAGATAATGAAATAACAGTAGATAATAGAAGTTAAGCTCTTGGGCCTGATTTTGTGAAGGTCATCGCCTAAAGAGTGTGTGTAAAAGCTGCATCTGTTCAACTAAACTGAGATCCTCTGTGCTCAAGTGCTCGCTGCGTGTGTAAACACCTATTGCTGTCATCACTGGCTATTTATTTGCATTGCCACAGAGTCTAGGAGCCTACAGTAACAGCAGCTAAACAAGGCAGTAGTCTGCTCCCTGCCCCAAAGAGCCTAAATGTGCTTCAGAACGTGGGATCTGTGAAGAAGCTGACTAATTGTTAACGTCGTTTTATTGCTTGTTTCTGTCTTACCCTGCTTTGATTTGGAGCAGTACATCTAAAACTCCTTCTGATTGATCCTTGACTGAAGTGAGTACTGAAGGGAAATTTGAGGATACAGAATCGTTTTCCAGTTACCTGAGCATGAAAATACTTCTCTGTATCTGAATGCCGTGCAGGTATTTCTCTTTCTAACAGCTCCAAGGTGGCTGCTGTTGAAAGATCAGTTTTCAAAGAAGTCTCCTTGGACACAGAAGAAGAGCAGTCAGTCAGTCTGACTGTATTATGTACAAAGCTCCTTGGCAGAGCAGGGGAGAGTCCCTGAGAGCTGCCTCACTGCCTTTGGAAAAGGCCAAAGTAAAGAGCAGGTTGTAGTGATGGTTCCTAGCGCAAGGATGGAGGCTTTGTCTGAGCTCTTTGCTTTCCTAAGCTGATGTAAGGTGTTTGCTAGGAGTTTGAGTAGTGCCTGTAGTAAGAATGAGATTTGCTGAGAGGAGCTTCCAGTTCCCAAGCTCCACATGGGCCTCTTGCTTGATATTGCCTCCTGCTCTTGCTAGATCTATTGGCAGGCCTACATTTAATAGCCTCATTGCGTTGATCCCTTGTGCAGTTTCGTTATAGGCAATGTACATTTTCCTTTGGGAACAGCCTTTGCCTGGCAAAGGAGAACCAAAGCAAGAACCCAGGCAGTGAATGCTTATGCTGCACCACTCGCAACGGGGAAGGGAGAGAAGAAACTGCTTTTGAGCAGCAATGACAAAACCCCCCCAAAACCCCAAAATCCCATACTGATTTTACAAACACACTTAGTAACTGGAGCTAATTTGATCCAGATTTCAACTTCCTGCAGTATCTGGGGATTTACCTGCCTGAAAATCTTTCCTTTATCCCAATGCCATCGAGCTGCTGTTCCAAGTGGCTTGTAAGGGATCGGGCACCATCAAGTTGTGGTTTAAGATGGCTGCATCTACTTTGCTTTCCTCTCTGTCAAGAGCCAAAGATGCTCTTGGTGTGAGATGGATGCTGTTAGGGCTGCCCAGTAAACGACCATATGTGTGTCTGGCACAGATGGGTGCTGGCTGCATTCACGGTGTCGAGAAGCTGTGCTTTCATTTCTCGTCTGGGAGTTTCAGTCTGTTAATTCTGCTGCTGACTTTGCCTTTCCACATTCAATTGGTCCAACTTTACCAAGTTCAATAGGGGTAAAGGCTGAGGTATCAGCGGTATCAAGAGTTTTAGTTCCTGGATTACTTAATCCATTTTCAAAGACCAATTTCATACTGAAATAACACTTGGGCCAACACTGTAGTTCCTTTTGGTAAGAAAAGTATTTAAAGAGGCTTTAGGAGTATGGTTGTGCCTGAAATCTATGGTGTTCCTTCCTGCTTTGCTGCTTTGGCAATTCCCACTGGCTTCTTACATGGCTTGGAAAGACCCTGGTCTCACAGGCTGCTTCACCATAGACCCTACCTTGTCCTCCTGTGAAATGGGCCCTTACTCCTGAGCAGCTGAACAAACTGGAGTGGGATTCTGGAGGGACACTGGGAGGCCCCTGCCACAGTTTTAGGCTGTAGCACTGTGAAGCTCCTGTATTCCAGCGCAGAAAGAGGGCAAGGAGATAAATGACTCTAGTGTTTGTTTGTTTGTTTTGCCTAAAGAAGCTTCTTTGTGAGCGTATTCCAGATGAGTATTCTTCTGTCTGTGTAAAATAGATCCCTTGTGTCTGAATTTGAGCCTCCGTAGATTGTTACTTATGCAATGGCTTAGAAATACTTTGGAGGCATTATCTAGGAGCTTTTCTGACTTCTTTCACATATTTCCTCGGCCTCCCTGCACCCACACATCCATGCACACATAACGAGAGAGGCAGGGTCAGATTCCCGTCAAACTTCTGCTCATTTTACACAAACAAAACTCTCTTTTTGCACCTTTTTTTCCCCCTGAATTTAGCCCAAAAGTCCATTTTGGACAGATTCGACAGCTCTTGGTAAACACCAGCCCAACAGGAGGAGTGATAAATGGCTAGACTTGGAGCTGAGAGCCTTAAAACGCATGCATCAGCCCAGCTGTGGCTCTGGTTTTCTGGGAGTTAATGGCTTTCAGTATAACTGCTGTTAGCAAAGGTGCTAATAGAGCCCCATGACTCCTGCTTTCATGTGTGAGGGTTCCTGGTTTAAGTCAACAATGGTGAGCCTTAAGTGGTTTGAAATCCTGCGGTAAGTGGCCTAGCATAAATCACTGTGAACGCACTGTGATAATACCCATACGTGGAGCAGCTCGGCTGCAAGCGTGTCTTTGAGGTCGCATGGTTTGTCCAGTGAAGAAGAAAGAGGGAGAGAAGTTTGCTCTGGGGGTGCAGCCCAGCACACGGGGGGTTCTGGGCTCAAGCGCACAATGAAGCTAGGCCATGGGGAGCTTCTCCTCACCCAACATCCCCAAGTCCTTCTCCTCAAGGCTGCTCCATCCAGTCTCTGCCCAGCAAAGAAGCACCCAGTGCCTTGGTGGATCTGAGCATTCAGTGCTCACTTTCCACCATCAATACTTAGTACGATGAGAACCTGCTCAGTGTACCAGGTGGGCAGCTCGCAGTGGGTTCCTGGGGGCATGATTTCCACCACCCCACCGACACAAGGTGGTATTAGAGCTGCATAACTCGTGTGAAAGGAGGCGACAAGTCCCGCAGTGGTAGGTAGCACTTCAGCTGTGCCGCTTCTGCTGGCAAGTGGGTGGAAGAGTGATGGGGCTGGGGGGATTCCATCGGAGGTTTCCATTCAGACAGTGACATTTGCCGGTTATTACTGTTCGGTTTGCATCTGAGCAAACCCAGTTATTTTGGTGTTCCACACCTGGAAATATAACTACTGTATTTCAGACCTCAGGGTAAGAAGTGTTGGCTGCTACTTGCTTTTTAGCGGTAGCTCCTTATCTGCTTAAAGGTGATGCCATGAACCTCAGTTAGTTAGTGGTTATATGGTGCTTTGAAATCTACCCTACCCTATCTAGCTTTTTAGTGTTATAACAGTTCAAAACAAATTGTGACAGTACACAGCAGCGCACTCAGCTGGTAGGACTGAAATGCTTCCTAAGTGATAGAATCCAGCACATTGTGTCCCCGTGACACAAGGAAATGAAGGAAAATCTTCATCAGTTCTACATTTACATTTAGAGCATGGAAAGCCCAGCTCAGAAAACCAAGCACAGTACAAATAGCTGTGAAATAGAACAGTGATGGGTATAGCGCAAAACATAAGTACAAACTGGTCAGAGAGCAGAGTGCTTTGTAGAGCAGGACAGGAGGAGGATGGGGCAGGTAGAGCATCATCAACCTGCTCTAGTGGAAGGTGTCCCTGCCCATGGCAGGGATTTGGAACTCAATGAGCTTTAAGATCCCTTCTAACACAAACCAGGCTGGGATACTATGATTTCTATGATGTATCTCCAATTACTTCCTCCAATGTCCAGCCTAGGAGCTCCTGATTGCTCTGAGCATGACTGTGCAGTGCTATAGCTGTTCTTTTACTTTGATGTATTGGAGACAAGGGTGAATGTGACTCCCTCATTTTGCTCTTCAGCTAATGCTGCCAGTGGTGAATAAAATGCATTGCTAAATTAATAAGTCATAAAGTTTTTGGGCTCGGGCCACTAAGCTGTGTCTCTGCTTTGCACACAAGTATGGGAGATATGTTAGCCTGGGGATAGAGTAGCAGCTCCAAAAGGCTGCAGTGAAACGCAATCTGGTTCTGACACAATGCAGCCGGTCAGGCCATCTGTGAGAAGGAGCACCCAAAAAGGTAACTGGCAAAAGACTGATAATCCCCAACTGAGCCTTGAAAACTCAAAGCACCCGGCCTAGCTGGAGGGGGGCTTACGATGTGCAAGTGTGAGAGTTGTGGCTGTGGCACTGAGGCTTTATAGCACTGGCACATGGTTAGGAATAGGGGTATTTAGTTTGTATTTCCACTTTTAGTGGGGTCCACTTTTTGTCCTGAGTCTTTCCCCGGTTCACCAGATAAGGAGATGTGTGTGGGTGAGCCAGAGCTATCACGGAATAGGACTTTGGTGTGGTCCAAGCACACATCTGTGCAGACCTCTACTGCTCAAAGGATGCCCTGGCCATATGGTACCAGCCCTTCAGTGTGTCTGAGGGATTAAATCAGCAGAAAATTGACCCTGTGCAACATAAAACCATAGAATGGTTTGTGCTGGAAGGGGACCTTAAAGCTCCTCCAGCTCCAACCCCTGCCACGGGCAGGGACACCTTCCATAGAGCAGCTTGCTCCAAGCCCCTGTGTCCAACCTGGCCTTGAGCACTGCCAGGGATGGGGCAGCCACAGCTCCTATGGGAAGGGCACAGCTTCCTGCAGCAGGACAGGGTGGATGATGTGAGGTGTGGGGATGAGGGACCAGTGATGATCCCCCCGCCTGGCTGCAGCAAGCTGTTGGCTTCCCTCAGCTGTAATCCCATACTCAGTCATGCCACTGGCTTGTGTCCAGCCCTCCCCCTGGCAGGGGCTATCTATGCCTCGCACCTCGGTTCCCACTGCAGTCCCGGAGACAGCAGGGATTGATGGGGAACCACTGACCAGCTGGGGCTGGTATGTGGGATCCTGAGGCTGGAGAAGCGCCCATGTGCTGTGCAGCCCCTGGGGGTGTGCAGATGGACAGGGTACTTCATTGCAAGAGGCTCTGTGCCATGTAGCACAACAGGCTTGCCTCTAAATACCCTTATAATGTGGTTTCTCTACCTCTGCGTGCCTCGCATTACACAGGTACGTATCCAAGAGGGAAGGCTGCACTGCTTCATCATTCCTCCCACTGTGCCCTTCATTCCTCTCCTCAGCCAATGTAAATGTGATGTTTTGATCTCATTCACTCCTCATGGAGAAGCTAGGGCAAAGCAGGTCTCACCAGTGAGACCTGTCCATGATCCGACTGACACATCCCAGCCATGCACGGCTGCGGTGTTCATCAGTCAGGGAGTGCTTCTTGTGGATGTCAGCTCCCAGGGAGCAAAGCAGAGAAATGAGGGCCTGAAACTAAGAGAAAATCCAGATTTTGATGAATAAAACAGGGCTGATGAGGCTGTACAAAGAGAAGCCTGCAGATAGGACTGGGGACTGGCACGGAGCAGAGAGCTGGTGGAACACATGCTGCATCACCTCAGTGAGATGTACCTAATGTCACCACCATCTAGGGATGAGGGGACATGACATACCCTATTACCTCGCCTATGCATCATTCTAGTATATACATTGTGATACGGGAAGGGCTGGTAGAATGGCACAGAGAGCATCTTTCTGCTATTCAAAATAGCTTGAAAGGAACAAATCTGTTTTAGCACTAAATGCTTGGTGCCACCTGCAGAACCTGAGAACTGCTCGTGCCTATTTGCTGCTTTTCTGACAAATACCTCATTTCCAGAGAGAAGTGGTACAAGCACAAAGCTGTGGTCTGCATTCAGGTTTCAGCCTGCTTTCCATAAAAGCCTTTGATGCAGTACAGCCCTTGAGAAACCATTCACTTGAACACGCTCCACAGTTTAACACTGGACATGAAATCAGGTGCCAGCCTGTGGAGTGACTGAATGTAGGATACAACCCAGAAGGATGCTATGTAGCATCTGAGCTGGAATTTATCTCCAGCAGGCTGTGGCGGAACAGGATAAATCATGACTTAGGAATGCTTCATGTGTGGTGGAGGGTGCATCAACGGCAGCCTTGGTTCAAGCTGGTGGTTCATTTACCACTGTGCTCTTGGAAACTGAATACAAAGACCAATTACCACCTATTTCTGTGATGGCAGCTAAGGGTTGATGTTTCTCTTTGGTTTCCCAGCCAAAGCAATGGGCTGCATGTCAAAGCTTGCACTTGCACAGGTAAAGGCAAGAGGATTTGAGGCAATGGTTTGTGTGTCACTGAGTGAAAGTCATCTAATGGGCTCCTGAACTAACAGAAGCCTGTCTTGGGCTCAGGCCATGCTAATGACCCTGGTTTGGAAATGGTGAATACTAGAAGCCCTGCTTGGTTTTCTTCTTCTGTGTTCAAGGAGACAAAGATCAATATTGCAAATGTCTGACTTCTCTTCCCAATGGGAACAATCCAGTGAGGTCCTGGATGCTGCCCGCTCTAAACCAGCTGAGCACACACAGTTCTGGCTCAAGCAGGGTCTCTCCCTTTCCATCACCGCTCCTCATGCACAAATGTGCAGCAAAACTCAATCAGAAGTGAGCTGGGAGAGCCCAGGTAAAAGCTCCTGCTCCGGCTGCCCCGAGCAGCGCAGATCCAACGTCCCGAGGGGCTGCAGAGGTGCATCCCTTCAGCAGAGCTCAGCTCAAGGGTTACATTAAGCATCTCCAGCAGTTCCAGACACACTTTTGGCCATGCTCCGAGCAAGGCCCTTGCCTGGAAATGAAACAGGGTCACCTCTTCCTTACAGCACCTGGTGAATCCCAAACTCCCTCTTTACCTAAACCCAGGGCTATTTCCCCCCCCAGCAAAACGATTTTGATTGCCACAGCACATCTGTCCCTCTGTGCAGTTCCAGGGTCTGGGCTTTCACATACTGCAATTGTGGTACCTCTTTACAGCACCCCCACCCCCCCAACTTTGTATTAGGACAGTTCTAGGTGATAGTTTCTGTAACCTAGTGTAGGAAAGTGCATCAAAACCTTGTCTGTCCTGCAGGCATCTGAGGCAAGTGCAAGGATAGCACAAAGCTTTCATCCCTTCAGTCTGTTTTTCCTGCTCTGGTTAATGCCAATATTATTTCTTGCCTTGAGACTTCGCCGTAATCATGCAACTGGAAATGGGATGATTCTGAGGAAGAGCTGAAGGAGATCTCTGGGGTGCCAGCATTGATTTTACAACCACCCAGTGCAATCCTGGTGCTATTTTTGACCGCCTGCCTCAGTTCAAAAGGGAAAGAATAGCAGAAGATGTAGAAAATGTGAAGAGGAAGTTCTGCAGAGTGAACCCAGAGGGCTGCTCAGGGAGGAAATGAGTCAGGCAGTTGCTAAGTTAAGGCAGTTGCCTATTTACAGAGGAATTACAAGAGTTAAAGGGGTGCCTTATGAAATTCCCAGTCAGAATATGCTGAGCAGAGTGCAGATGGCATGGGGATGCACTTAGAATAAATGTGTGTGGATTAAACCACTCAGGTTTGCCCTGTGCTAGCACAGATAATGCAGTCAGCCACAGGCATTGATGGGGGTCAGAAGCCACAGGACAAACTCGATTCGAGCCTCAGCAAACACTGGTGATGTGGTATAAAGCAAGCTCAGTTGAATAAGGTGCAATCTTCCTTTTCTGCCTTTGCAGGCCACTCGCAACCCCAGCCTGGAGGAACTTCTGTTGGGAAGGGGCAGGCATGGCTCATCTTTCTGGCTTGTGAAATGGGGAGTGACAAGGATCTGCTGGCAGAGCGGTGCCCACCATCCGCAGGAGAGGTGCACCAGCATCACCAGCATCTTCAAGGCAAGGTGTTTCAATCTGCCAGGCTCTACCTCTGCATGGCTGTTCCCCATTCTCACCAGGTACGCGTGGTTAACTAGCTGGAATGGAGAGAAAACAAAAGTTCTTGCTCCCACTCGCATCTCCTGCCCACAATTAATGGTCAAAGTACATTTCTCTCTGTAAGCAAGAGGCTAAGTAAAAAGACTCCTAATATTGCTCAGTGATAGAATAAAATCCAGTAATAAATCACAGCCTGTAAGAGATGTTACAGAGCAGGGCTGCTGCCTCTCAGCAGCTCAGGCTGAGGTGACGGTGCATTCTCCTGCTGTCTCTGTGGTTTGGGTACCTGCCTGCGCTACCAGGTCTAGTGTAAGCAGAGGGAGGAATTTATATCCGCTCAGGTGAAGTAACAATCACATCCTATTATGTTGAACTGCAAAGCTTCTACAGGGCTTTGGTTCATGTCGAGTGAAAAGGTTATTATCGCTTTAAGACATTCCCCAGTCACAGGGAATGAGAAAAGCAGCGATGACGTGACACTGAATTCAGGCTGTGGAAAACATCTTGGCTATGACACTTATCTGTTGGAGCTTCTGTGTCATCTGGACTTCCCTAGCAGAATAGTTCACATAGCACAGGCAGCTGGACGGATGCAGTGGCTGCAGAGGACACCCTGACACTGGTGGGCTACTCTCTTCCACATCTGCAGCCGTATGGCCATGAGTTGTTACGGAACAACATTTCTTCCTACTGCTTTTGACTGGTTTTGGCTCCGGCTGATGGTCTGAAATAGCCTGTTATCACTGAACCGCCCAGGTTTGGTGGCTCTCAGGGTAACCAGCACATCATAAACCGCATAGAAATCCTCGAGTGATGGAGGTTTCCAGCATTTTAGTGACTTCTACATGCGGATCAGGGTTTTCCTCCATTCACACGCATTGAGGGAAGCTGAATGGCCAAGGTTGGACGGGGCTTGGAGCAATCTGCTCTAGTGGATTGTGTCCCTGCCCATGGCGGGGAGTTGGAGCTGGATGAGCTTTAAGGTTCTTTCCAACACAAACCAGTCTGGGATTCTTTGATAAGCTGTAAATGCAGGAGACTTTATGAATCCCAGCAGGAACCCTGTTTGGGAATACCACTGATCAATGCCCTTTTGCAGAGTGGATGGAGCAGACGGAACAGAAATGTCAGGAGGGAAAGTCCTGCGGCACGTGGGGAGGAACAGGCAGAGAGTGGTCCAGGGCATGTTCCCAATGCAAATGGTCCAATGCAGGGCAGGGGATCCTTTATCCTGAAACCACAACCACCAGGCAGGAAAAAGTGAGAGAAGACTCAGACCTCAGTAACTTGAAGGGAGCTCCTTCTACAGGCTGTTATGGGCGTCCCCATCTTTCCAAGCTCCTCCTGCCTGGACATGGGTGTTCAGCTCAGATGAGAACCATTACTCCATCCTAGTTATGTGAATATTCCGAAGATAGGAATGGGGCATCTACAGCGTAACCTGGCACAGATTAAAGGCACAGGGCCTGGTTTGTGGTTTTGGTGGTTTTGGTGTTCTTGTGCAAGAGAGACTCTGTCTCACCAGCGCAAATGATGTTAGAGGTAACTTAAGAGATGCCTGAGCCCAGTTTATGGTTCTTACTTCTCTTTGAGAAGGTGTTCCTGCTTTGTGGAGGAATGAATGAGAATGATCAAGCATGGGACAGTGTTGTGTTTGTCTGGTTTTGTTCCTGCACTGTACACGTGGCCAGAGCCTAGTCAGGACCATATTTAAGAAGGAGCTGAAGAAGTGGAGGACTGAGCGATGCTGCAGATCAGCTTTCCTGTTGTGCAGATGGATTAGAGCGCACCGTGAGCCGTGCTCCAGAGCCTGGCGCTCATCCATTAAGCAGCAGTGTGTACCTGACAGGGATGCAATCCGGCTCTCCTTCCAGCTTGGCACACAGTGCCTTCTCCAGGGCAGTGTGCGAGTGCCTGGCTGGGCTCGGAGCTCCCACTGCTGCAAACCCAAGGCGATGAGCTTGGGTCACCCTCCGTTCAGCAAAATTCCCTCCCTGTTCTCCTCTTCCTTTTTAACGCTGCTTTTGAACAAAATAAGCGGCCTTCTGCCCTTCTCTGCTGCTTTTACTCGGGCTTCAGAGACAGCGTTTTCCTTGCAGGTTCATCAGCCCAACTTGTGTGAGGCAACAGTGACATCCAGTGGTCCCCATGATCTGCAAACATCTGCAGCATCGCTCTGAATCATGCTGGGATGGGCAAACTGGGTCCCCCTGACACAAGGGATGCTTTTCACTTCTTTAATAGAGTCGTTACATGGGGTTCTTCAGTGTAATTAAGCCCTTGCATGCCTTGTCCTGGCTGGAACATGATCACACCTTTGACAAAGGAAGGATAAGAACTCGTGCAGAAATAAAGATAGCAATGAAATTCCATGAGAAATATTTCCTCTTATGTCACAAATACCTTAAAGAAGCTGTGTTGGTGGTTTCTGTGCACAACTGCTGTGGGATGTGGTTGTCGGTCCTTCTGCTATCATACGGTTTTGCTGTGCTCACCTAGCAGGAGGCTGAACCCTTACTCTAATGTGCTTTGTGCTTCTCAAGCCAAAGTTTACAGTCACTGAGTTCAGAGGCAAAAAGTATCTCGGGTTGTATTTAACCAAGTTTTGTGGCAAAAAAGAACCACGACTTCTTAGCTCCTAATAAGTACATGCCTGGGATGGAGACTCCGGGGGGAAAACTGAAGAAGCCAGGGAAAGGAAGGAATAGTCCCTCCATCCCGCTCCCCAGGCCAATCTGTGTGTGTGTCCAGAAGCATCCCCTTCTCCTGGCAGGCAAGGGAGCACTAAAGGCAAAGATAGCTTCATCAAGGGCAGCTAAATGCACCCAAGCACTTCACATGGTGAGGACTGCAGTGACAGAGGTGAGGGGGTTTGAGCAGTGTCCCTGTCAGAGGCTCACATAGGGCCTTTTGGATATGCCTGGGGCTTCTGATCCATCCTGTGCTCCAGTGTGTTAAATCAGCTTGTGCACAGCAGCCCTTCCAGAGCAGACCCGGCGTCTTTAACAGCACCCCGCTGTGGAGAGAAGCCAGGTTTGAACAGGTCATTTGAGAAGCTGTCTCTTCATCTCACACAGGTTTTGCTACGAATCTATTTCTCCCTCATTTAAACTCCCACCACAGCCACTCATGCCTACCTCAGCCTGTCTTCCATTTCCCCTTTCATTACTCACACATCCCACAATGTGAGTCTAGCACCACATTAACCACTCAAGCCATAAAGGACCTGTTCCAAAGTCTCATAACGCCAAATCCCTTTCGAGGCAATTTTCCCCATCTGTAATTCCAGAGGATTAGGAGGCGACAGCACTAATAAAATCAGTTCTGAGATTGACACTGCAGTCTGTGTCCGTCTGTGCTGCAGTCACTCTGGGGCCATTAAACCGGGGAGTGGAGTGTAGGTGTGTTGCATGGAAGTAGCACTTTCCATCCCAGCAATTCCAGGTTGTGGAATCAGGATCACTGCAGAACAGATGTCCAGATAAGCTTTTACAGTTGCGTCTTTTGTGGTCGTGGAGGAAAAATGAAGGGCTGCTAAAGAGCAGTAGTAGCATCACGGCAAGGGTATGGTGATGAGGTGGATAACAACTGGGGCGCCTTTCCCCCAATGACAGACATTAAAAGCCTGTGCCCAGGGAATGCTGCCAGGATAATTTAATCTGCTGGAATGAAACGTGCCTCATTCTAGAATCGGCCTGTAGGAAAGGGCCTGAGCACATCTGATGCTGTGCTTGTATCCTTTCGGTTGTAGTTTCTTGAACACCCCTCAACATCAGAAGGGTTTTCCCAAGGTTTCTGAAATCCCCACAGCATGATTCAATAAACCATGCTCAAAAAAACGATTTTCTCCTTGCTTTGAAATGAAAAAGGAATGAAAAAACTCAATTCTGCATCAATACCAGTTTGTAACCTAGGGGTTTGTATGGGCTAACTGTCACCTGCCTCGGAGAATACATGGAATAGTTGCATGCTTCAAGCTGCTCTGAGAAAGGAACTCATTCGCGGAGGTCTTGGGGGGATGGCAAGAAGGTTGTGTAGAACCTATGAGCAGCTGTGAAAGGCACAAGGAGATGAATCTGTGGGGTCTGTTTCAGAAGGAAAATGGCTGGTGGGGAAACATCCCGAAGAGTCAGCCACCCCCGTTCTTCCTCCCAGGAACCAAAGATTCCCAGCTCATGGGCTTTGGGATGTAATTACAGGATGAGGAGGTTTGGGAGAGCTGAAAAGTCGCCATAGCAACCTCCCGGCAAAAAGCTTTGCATATCCAAAGTGAAGCAGAACAGGGTGGCCCTGGTGAGTCTGGATGTGTTCTGCCTTCATCTGCTGCTTCTCATTGTGCCCTTTAACCACTGTTTTCCTGCTCTGTGTCCTAAGTGTCCTCCCCTAAACTTCCCAGGAAAGATTTGACCACAAATGGATGCAGGATGCTGGTTATTAGATCAGGCTCTGCCTGTGGCTTAGTGTTGAAGAGGAGATGCCCTCACATGGCGCTCCAGCCCCTTTGCAGTCCTCTCTAGTGAAGCACAACCAACTTGCGCTGAACATCTGCAAACACCAAACTGAACTGGAAACCTGAGAAACAGAGAGATGAAGATGGAGGAAGTGGATAGCTAAAACCTTCTCAACCGCTCTGGGGTTGCAGTAAAAGCTCTTTCCATACCATGATGCCATGATACTGGTTTAATGGGTGACAAAAAGATAACTTCTGAAGCACCCACCCTGGAACAAAAGCCCATGCCTAAAGAAAGGCTCTTCATGCAAGAGTTTATGTGAATACCAGAACCTATGCAGCGTGGATTTGATGAGAGAGTGCATGCCTCGTGATCCCATGAATAGGATCTCCCCATAAGAGAGCAAAACCTGCTGGCTGAGGCTGGTCGATGGCAGGAGGGTGTTTGGCTGGGGGAGGGTCTGTGCTGATGCAGAGGGTCAGGAGGAGCCGGGTGAGCCGCAGTGTTAAGCAGCCATGGGGGAGCTTTTCCTGTCTCTTTCCGGTTCCTCTTATATCCCTAACCAGACCCAGGGAGAGAGCAGAACTGCGGGGAGCCACTGCCAAAACATCATACACCTGCAGGAGACAGGAGCGTGCCCTGTGCAAACCACTTCATCCCTCAGAGCTAGCTCACACTACTCAAGACTTAACCTCTCGCTAGCCCACAAGACAGTCACACTAAACCTTGTCTGGAGCTTAACTCGCTGCATCCTTCTCAGTAGCAAGAGATATCACCTAGCTTTTGAACTTGGCAATGAGATTGATATCTTGCAGGAGGGAAGAAAGGTACCGGTTGATGCTATAGTGCTGTATGTTACAAATAGAGGCTATTTGTGGGGAAACTACAATTAGTATTCACTAGTGCAGTCACTTGAATCAGAATCAAGAAGAGCTCTTCAGTTCTGCTGTTTCTTTCTGATTTGTGTTTTATAATGCCCCACGTTGTGGACTTTGCTCTGGACAAAACTTTTTACAACCCTGTGACGTACCGCAGGCTGGGAGCATAATGATTTGCTCCTTAAACGTTACTCCAAAGTCAGCAAATCATTGCTGGAGTAATAAAGAAGGCTGGGAGAAGAGGTCTGTTGGCACAACAGCTTTTCCAGGACCTAGGAAATGCAGTTTCAGACCAGAAATCACTTGTTCTTCATTGCCTGACCCACTGAAAACATCCCAGCATCCCACCTGATTTCTCTTCCTATTTCTCTTTACTGCTCTTTTGGCATCTGACAGAAGAAAGGGAACAAGCACTCGGCAGAAATCCACCCTGCTTTTGCTACACAGGGAGGTGAGTTTTTGTGCAGCACCTTTTAATGCCTATGGTGTTTTTAGGAGAAAGCATGAGCCACCTGGAATATGGAAGAATTCCTGTTTAGGTGCCACAGGCTCGGGAGCATGATGATTTGTTCCATAAGCGTTACCGCACAAGCCAGCAAATCAGTGCTGGCGTAAGAGAGGTGCAGGTTGTGAGAAGAGGTTTGCTGGCACAGCACTAAATGGAAAACTGGGTGATGTTTCCTAACGTGGGAGGTTTTGTGAAGAGCCGTTTGAAAAGGAATTTGGGAGAGTTGTTATTAGTGCTTTTATAGCTTTCTAACGTTTATCTCATAGTCTGGATGCAAAGGGACAACTTCTATGTTGGCATTGGTCAGGGAGTAGTAACCCTTAGTGCGTTAACCCTTAGTTACTACTTAAGGGAGCCCCACGTGAGGGCTGCATCTGATGTGAAGCCAAGCAAATCCATCAAACAGAGCTTGGCCAACTCAGGCAATCTGAGGATTTAGTTCATTCTTTACAGCCCTTTTATATACCTCATTAGAGGCTGAAGATTTAATCCAGTGTGGTCCTAAACCTTGCCTTTGATGCCTGCTGAAGTGAGTAGAGAAAGCAGAGCAGCGCAGGGGAGTGTGCAGGGCTCCAGGGGTGAGACTGGGGCTGCCAGTGCACTCAGTGGCTCTGGTTTAACTGCAGTCATCTTTAAAGCACCTTCAGTCAAACTGAAGCACAAACCAGGACAAACTCTTTCCAGTTTAGAGTGGCATATTTGCGTTTTGCTTGAAGTGTTCAGTGGGTGCTTATACCCTGGAACAAGCCCCAGTGTGTCCCCAGGGCTCAATTAAACTGATGGATGTTTGCAGATAAAGCCCAGTTGGGAGAATCACAGAATCCCAGGTTGGTTTGGGATGGAAGGGACCTCAAAGCTCCTCCAGCTCCAACCCCTGCCACGGGCAGAGACACCTTCCACTGGAGCAGATGCTCCAAGCCCTGTGTCCAACCTGGCCTTGAGCACTGCCAGGGATGGGGCAGCCACAGCTTAACCTCACTGCTAGGGCTTTCCTTGTTTTCCCCACACTTGTAGGAGCCTCACCACTTCACGGATGGCCTCCTTTCCTTAAGGCAGGTGGGAAGTTGCTACCAGGTTTTCCTAGCTGAGACAGACGAAGGGTGTACATGCAGGGTGTAATTGCATAAACCTCATCTCTTTCAGAGAGAGCAGAGGGTTTGTGTAGCCTTGTTTGACCTTTCCAGAGGCTCCTCATCCACTGACTCAGCTCAGCCACGGGCAGCGAGGGCTGCTGGCTCCTGGCCGGTGTATTTCAGATGAGAGGAGCAGGCTGAACTTCTCAGCCACGTGTGTGCTAAGGCTGTGCTCACCAACATCCTTCTTTCAGAACATGCCTGAAGAATGAAGAGGTTCACGTGGAGCCCTGGACAGCACTCTTCTCACAAGGCTCTTTGCATCTTGATGGCTGCTGCTCATGTTTTCCTCCTGGCAGGTACAGTTATCCCTCTCAGGGTTAATCACAGGGATGTCTGCTGCGGTCCTGCTGTGTGAACACACGGTGTATCTATATATGAGCCCACGTCCCCCTTGTTCTGCCCCAGGGCAGCAGTTAGTCTTGTTCTGGACTTCTCCCTTCTCACTGCAAGTGGTACTGGGGTCCTTGTCCATGCCTGGGCATATGCTGGGCTGCAGACCTACCACGATGCACATCCTGCGATGCTGGTTCAGTCTGGGCTGCAGATGAGCCAGTAGAGATGAGAAAACATGGCAACAAGTGACATACCAGGTTTTGGCTGCATCGCAGGTGTTGTCCCGTGTTTGGAGGTGAAAACCTCTCGGCTTTGTCATTATTCACTTCTTTCCTCCCTGGGTGTCCTCCTGCATTCCTGTTCGGTTTCTTCTAGTTAGACTTTGGCCACTGTAGAAAAAGAGCTCTGCATTTACCCATTTCATGGTGTTCTGGGAAAAGCATGCAGCTACTGTCAGAACCAAGTTCCCCCGTCACAGTTTGGGCCCTGGGACAAGCACAATAAACTGGGCTTCACGAACACACTCACCACCCTTTCGCTCCCCCATAAATCCCAGCAAAACACTAATGAGGTCTATGTTGGGCTTTGTATTTCATTCTTGGACTTCTCCTCTAGAACAATGCAGGGTACAGAGAGAATCCATGCTTCTATAATGCACCCTGCGGCACTGGAGCCACTTCCAGCACAAACTGAGGAAAGATGAGCTCTTTCCAAGTACAACCTCCACAATAAAAGACTGAATTCATGTCCAGGTCGTGCCAAATGTTCCCACTTTCTCCAGCTTTGGCCAAAGCCCTCTAGTCTGTCTGCTATGAGATCCCTGCAATGGGGATCTCTCAGTGTGTCTCTGCTGGGGTGCAGCGATGCTCTGGTCATTTGTGGAATGAGTACCAGTTCTGCCAGTCGTAAATCCCACAGGCATTCCCATCTCTTGGAGGAACCCATGGGAACTGGCTTCTTCCCTTTTGGGCCCTGCAGGAAAGCACAGATGAAGATGGCTGCTGTGTTTTGCTGTGCTGTAATGAATTACTCACTGGTGGAGCTACAGCCACCTCCTGCATCCCTAAAGCTCCACCATGGAGCTTCTTCTGCAGTACCAGCACTGACCCTGTGATTTCGTGCACTCCCACTAAGGCAGAGGCTGGTGTGTTAATGCAGAGGTGCTAAACACCCATCCCACCCATGGGCCTCCATGGAATGGATGTTCTGCACTGCTGTTCTGAGCCCTACGTACTCCCACTCGAGGGGAAAATGATTCTCTGAGGTGCAAACCACCATCTTAGCACTGAGTTGCAGTGGTAGAAGCCAGACCAGGATGTGGGTGCGTCTTCCACAGCAGTGGAGCTGATTTTAGAGCTGACACAGACATGAACGATAGCAGAGTGTTATGTGCAATAGAAATGTCCTCTTCACGCTTCGAGTGCACGAGGTTACACCAGGACAGCAAAGCATCACCTCTGATCACCTACAGAGAGTTAGACTGTGAATAGATCATTTCCTCTTGCCTCCCATTTGAAGTGTGTGAAGCAGATGGGGAGAAGTGCCAGCTACTTTTGCAGTCCAGGAGGTATATGACCCTCAGTAGAAGTGGAGATTTATTGCTAGGTTATACTGTAAAAGTAGCAGATTTATTGCTAGGTTATATATATTTAGGGTATATAACCCTTAGCAGAAGTGGAGATTTACTGATCGGTTATACTAGGGAGGGGGTTAGAATACCTGATGTGCACGGCTGGCAGGCAGGTTTACAAAAACTTACGTTCATTTGAGGAACATACAGTAAAAAAGCCCCAAAATGCTGATGAAAGACTCAACCTAATGGCAGTTCTTATCTGGGAGAAATATACCCTGATACAGTGAAGTACATGTGAGTGTAATGATACAAGATGCAGATCACCTGAATAGGAGGGGCCTGGCTTACAGTATAAGTCTGATTAATGACTGCTGTCAGGTTGCATGTGGAGCTGCCTCACCCCTGCAGAGGAGAGGTTGGATCCTGCCTTTGGTGCCTGAGGGCTGGTGCTGATCTGTGGTTTTGTGCATGTGCACAGAGATTCCTGCCTGGGAAAGGGACTTTGCTGCAGCTGGCGGTGACCTCAGTGGGACTCTTCATCAGGGACTGTAGGAACAGGACAAGGGGTAATGGGTTCAAGCTTAAAGAGGGGAAGTTCTTTACCGTGCGGGTGGTGAGGCACTGGAATGGGTTGTCCAAGGAAGTTGTGAATGCTCTCTTCCTGTTGGTGTTCAAGGCCAGGCTGGACAGAGCCTTGGGCAACATGGTCTAGTGTGAGGTGTCCCTGCCCATGGCTGGGGTTGGAACTGGGTGGTCTTAAGGTCCATTCTAACCTTAACTATTTTGTGATTCACTGAGTAGGAGACCATGGCAAATCCAGGAGTCAGAGCAGAGATACACAGAGCATTGCACTGTGCTGCTTCAGAGCAGAAGTACGCATAGCATTTCACTGTGCTGCTTCAGAGCAGAGATACACATAGCATTGCACTGTGCTGCTTCAGAGCAGAGATACACATAGCATTGCACTGTGCTGCTCCCTGTCCAGGTATACGCATAGCATTGCACTGTGCTGCTCCCTGTCCAGGTATACAACAGACACTTAACACGGAGTGCAAATCCAGGTAGAGTGAAAGACCCTCCATAGCCAAGCTGCTCAGGGGCTGAGGTTGGCTGAATTAGAGCCACTGCAGCTACTACTCTGCAGTCAGTGGGGGCTACCTGTGGGCGAGTTACTCACTGCCTGTGTAGGTCTGTGGTTCGTATTACTCAGACAAGTTGCCTCTGTCAGCAAAGCCTTTTGAGTAGGATGCAAAGATGTAATGAGGTTATTTAAAGTAATGAAGAAGAAAGATGCGCAAACAAATTCTCTGCAGCCTGAGAAAGGAGCAGCCCTTACGGCTGGTTTTTAGCAGAAACCTTGACTTCAAACCTCACCTGGGAGCAAAGCTCTTTAACATGAGTGTGCCGAACCCAGGCCTTTGCGCTTGACAGGCACACTGATACTGGACCGTATGGACCCTGGACATGGGTTCTGTACTGATTCCTATTTGGCACATCTTGAACACTTCAGCTGTTCCTTTGCGGAATTAAACTCCTCTTTCCTGGTAGTGTGGGTGGGCTCAGAATTGAATTTCAAAGGCAGCAGGAACTAGAAATAGAAGAAACCTTAACTTTTTTTTACCCATAACTCAAGGAAGTACCCGCACGAGGTCCTACTGCAGCTTTTCCTTTGGGAGTGACATTTCCCTTCTTTACCCTCTTTCCTAATGTCATTTGCTTACAGAAGCACGTAACCTGCATGGAGAAAGACTGGATTTACTGGGAAGGAATGATAAGTTTGTGTCACTGGTTAACTTCAGCATCCCTCAGCTATGCCAGTTCACAGCATGCATTGACCTAAAGCGGACTGCCAACGTCAGCTCTTGGGCAGCCTTTTCCTATGACGCTAACAGCTCCTCCATGGACATCAATGATTTAGAGCTTGGACTCTCTGGAGAAAACAAGCAATTGAGGCTCTATCTTTTTGGCACCAAACGGGACATTGAGATTGAACTGGCCCTTTTTGTGTGGTACAGCATATGCTGCTCATGGGACACCAGGAAACAACTGCTGGAGGTCTACTGCAATGGTGAGCTCGTGCATACCGAAACCATCAGCAGCGCTGGGTGCTTGAAACCCAATGGGAGCCTGGTGCTGGGTCATCTGCACAAGAGAAAGGATGGCTTCATTGTGCGGGTGAGCAACAGTTTCATTGGCAGCTTGTACTACTTCCAAATGTGGGACCGTGTGCTGGGTCAGGAAGAGCTGCTGGACTGTGCCATGGGCAACGTGGTCAGCTGGAAGGAAGAGTATTGGAACTTCAGCAGCATCCTGCCCGTTGCGGACCATCACCTGCGCTGTGGTGAGTGTCTGCAGTGTTTTGTGTTGCTGGGGATCACACACAGAGAGTAGGGAACCCTCCACTGCTAGGGACAATAGCCTCTGAGTCACTGCTGCTGTGACTGAGACCAGGAGTGGGCAGTTGTAGCCATGCTTATAGCATTGCCTGCCCACCCCAAACAGCAGATAGAGGGGTTGTGGATGAGGGAACACTGGTTTGGGTTATCTCGTCATTCAGTCCTGGTGTCTGTATGTACTACATGGTATTCAAGCTACAAAGGGTGAAAGCTGAGGCCTGAGATTGACAAATTGACTGACTAATTTATGTAGAACTATTGACATGCCATGATATTCAGTGTTCCACAAGAAGAGTGAATGCATGTTTATTGTCTGTAAGCTGATGGCTTCTCAGGGAGAGTGGAGGCACAGTGTGAAATAATTGCTCATTTCTGGTGTCCAGCCTGAGAATTCAAGGCCTGTCCCATCAAGCACCATGTCTCCATCAAGCACCATGTCTCCATCAAGCACCATGTCTCTGCACCAAAGAACACGGGCACTCCTGACAATTGCTGTAAATGACAACCTGCCCATCTGTTTCTGGGCTTCCTGCCCCATTGCCTTTACCCAGGCAATCCTCTTCCTGCACTGTCTATTGTAGGAGCTATTTGCCCGCTTGTGTCCCTGAATTCAAGCAGGATGTGATCTGATGAGGAGGGAGACAGCTTCCCTTTTCCAATTAACACCTTTGCCCTTGGGCCATTCTCTCTATGCTTGTCTCGGCCAGGAGCTGTGAGAGGCTTAGTCATGCTTGCTGATGAACAGTTTGGCACCTAAAATCAAAGCCGCCGCTCAGTGTTCCTGGACTTTGATTTTTCAAACCCAATAACCTGGCTGAGTCTGAGCAACTTTCTAGTGAGACAAAGCACATTAGAGAGAGGCTTCCTAAGGTCAAAGCATTTTCAAAGCACTTTTTCCCTCTAAAAGCAATCCTCAAGAACCCGGTGACTTCCTCTCATTAGGATCCTCCAGTGCAGCCTGAATTGGACATTCAGTCTGGAAAATGCTGTCCCTTATCATCAGGGAGAAGCACAGCATGTCTTCCAAGTGGTGAGCTACACCAGCATGCTCCGAGGTTACTCTTGCTTACAGTGCCATGAGCTGCTGGATCCACAGTGTGTTCCACACAGTGGGAAGGGTTACTGGAGTCTGATATTTTCCCAGGAGCAATAACTAAGATGGCTGTTCCGAGGTCCTGGTTATAGAGAGTAAACTTAACCGTGTTTGGGAATCTGCTGTGTGTCAGATCTTGGCAAGACCTTTGCTTCCACTATAAATCTACTCCTTATTTTAATTAACTGAAGTTCAAAAGCTAACTGTTGCACGCTGATGATACACGAGGTAGGGATAACAGTGAGTGGTGTAAATACACACTGAGATTTATGTCCTGTTTGTCAGATAGGGGAAGCTGCACTTGGCTGTAGTTCATGTGTATTCTCCATATGGGATCACACCTATTGAGTTTGCATGTAAGAAAGAGCTGTGCCCAAGTGTTGCTATGAAACGGGATGTCCTGCGGAAGTGCCATTTCAATGCTCATGTCATGTTAGTCTTTGTTAGTGATGCCCTATAACCATTACTAGCTGCCAGGTTTGCTTGTAGTGCTTATAGATGCTGTTTAGAGAGCTGTGCATTGCTTGGTTCACCTCGATAGTTTGGGCAGTAGTGCTGGGCAGGTGGGGAACCTGCTTTGGTTTGGAAAGCCTGGGCTCATTCAGGCAAAGTGAGGGGAACTTCTCACATGGAAGTAGCAGGACGCAGCCTTAAGGAGGAGTGCGGACCTTTGATGAGCGATAGGGTTATGGCAGCGATCGCACTGGCTTTGCTTGAGAGCAGGAGGAAAGTTACTGTCCCGCCTTTGCTTTTTCCCAGAGTTCTTGAAGATGATGATAGGCTGAGAAAGTTGGGGCTGTTCAGCCTGGAGAAGAGAAGGATGCGTGGAGACCTCAGCAGCCTTCCAGTGTCTGAAGGGGGGCTATAGGGATGCTGGGGAGGGACTCTTCATGAGGGACTGTAGTGAGAGGACAAGGGGTAACGGGTTCAAACTTAAGCGGGAAGTTTAGATTGGATATAAGGAAGGAGTTCTTTACTGTGAGGGTGGTGAGGCACTGGAATGGGTTGCCCAGGGAAGTGGTGAATGCTCCATCGCTGGCAGTGTTCAAAGCCAGGTTGGACATAGCCTTGGGTGCCATGGTTTAGTGGGAGGTGTCCCTGCCCGTGGCAGGGGGTTGGAACTGGATGAGCTTAAGGTCCTTTCCAACCCCAACTATTCTATGATTCTGTGATCCTTTACTTTTCCAGCTCAGCTGGGCCTTTGCTGAAAGCGAAGTGTGTGTTCTCATTCTCTCACTGACTCACAGCCTTCAGCTCTTCCTCCCCCTGCCTCACCCACACTCTGATTTCTAACGTTCTTCTTAATTTGAAGTACTCTGGGAGAGGGATGAATCTAAAATACCTGAAAATGAGTGCTTATTCTGGAGAAATCTATTTATTATTACAGCTCTCTTACTGGCTGCCCTAATTTTGCTGCTCTTCGATTGGAAACATACATATTTATATGTATTTACAGGATGCCAAAGAAACCATTTATTAAGTTACCAAATCAAAATCCCTGAGCAGGGCTTGAGAAATGTCAGTGGCACAGTATTTCTGGTGCTTCAGACCCCATCTGTCACTATGCCTTAGCCCTTGTTTCGTGAGTGGAATTACATGCATGTGAATGGAAGCAAATGAAGTTGCAGGATGCAGGTGGCTGGTCTGCTGGGAATGAGCTTTGATATGTGAGAATAGACAGAGATTTTGGGGGTTTTCTTCAGGTGATAATAAGAAAAAGAAAGGAATGAGAATCTGCGGAGCTGTCATTGTGCTTTGTTTGTTGGGAGATGAGCACAGCGTTCAGTGGGGTGCATTCCCCTTTAGAATGAGTCTGGGCTTTGGTTTTGGCCATTTCTCTATTGTATGTTATATATGTTGTATATATTGTATGTTATCTTTTCCACAGCAGATTCTTCTGCTTCCTCCTGGGTGATAGCGGACATGGCCCCTGAGGCTATGGGTTCTGAGGCATTACACGGATGACAGGAGCGGGGTGGAGCCTGTAATCACCCAGCTCCATGCAGATTCCTATCAGGAGAGGATCTGCAGCACTGACACAGCCAGAACAAGAAGTTCAGCCCCGCTGTACAAACAGCTTGGTTATGGCTTGAGAAAGCCTAGCCTGATATCATGGCTGTGTTCCTGTAAGGAAAGAAGAAGGGATTTATTCCAGTGATGGAGCATGTGGGCCTCCTGCGCTCTCATCACGCTCCCTCTATGACAGCAGCTCTTAAATAAAGCCAGTAACAAGACGCTCATTTTCTATCAGCTTGAAAGCAGGGGCTAATTATTTGTAGGATTACACTGGAGCTCACAGAACCCATTTCTGCAGCTTCACACCCCAGGAAGGCGCACAGGTTTCCACTACACCTTTGAACCGTGGGATGAGAGTCACTGGGGATGCTGGAACATCTGCGGGTCAGGTACTCTGGGGTTTGCTCTTTGTGTTCTCATGGTAGTATGTGTTGTGAGGATGGGCAGGGCTTGGAGGAAAAGCACATCCCCTTCGTGTCAGGTCCTTCTGTTTTCCTTAGAGGAGTTGTTTCCCTTTGCCTCTAGGGTTTGCTTGCAGTTAAGCAGATGCTTCTGGCTTTTTGCTTATTCAAGTGTATGTCAAGCGGTGTTAGTGGCTACTGGTAGGAGGTCTGTGTGTTGAGGATCTAGGTCTACCTTGCAGCTCGATGATCTAACCCTGTGGATCTCTTCCAAATAAAGAACCAGCAAATACCCGTAATGTCAGGTCCTGTTTCTGACCTATTGCAGGCAATGGCTTTGGGATGGCAATGTGGCAGCTTGCTCCTGGGCTTGCCAGGGTTTTAGTGGAAGAGTAAAGCAGGGTAAATCAGTCCTCTTTTCCCCAAGCAGCTTAGCACTGCGCCGGAAGCAAAAGGCCCGAGTAAAGAGGCGTCCAAATGCGAATCTCAGCTTCATCAAGTCGCATGGCAAAGCAGGTTGGCTGCTTCCACAGCTCCCTGTACACCCTGGGAGCAGCAGGGACCGTGCTGCACAGAGCACTGCTCTGCAGAAGCAGAGTGCAGGGCAGTCTTATCCTTGGAACATCCTTCTTGCTCCCCTTCCCACTGCCTCCAGGAGCAGAGCAGCTCCCAGGTCAGCTCCCCATCAGCTCTGAGCGCGCTGCCTCTGCTGAGGATGCCATGGTGGGGCTGAAGCTGCTGTTTCCCAGATCATGAGAGGACACCAAACCACAGACTGGCGCCACTGAGGAACATTGGGAGGCCGAAGGCTGAAGTCAGAGCTTTGTCTGCAAGAGGCAACTCAGAGCTGGACTTCAATACCTTTATTGCCCTCTTGCTCTGGTTCGACTTTGTGCTGAGTGCATGGTCAATACGAAGGGTAAAACTCGTGTGTGCAGGAAGCAGAAGCTTGTGTACTGTAGCAGCAGGGGCTTCTGCCTTCAGCTCTCCCTTCTGCTTTACAAAAGAATCTGAAGCTATTTAGGATCAAAAGAGGAGGCTTCAAGTTGTTAATAGCCCCTGTACCTGTTATGTCCATGGATGCACTGTCACTGATTTGAATGGGTCAGAGTATGTCTGACCCATTCCAATGGATGGTCATTGATTTGAATGGTTTGTTACATTTTAAGCAGGGTGATTCTCCTTCCCTTGAACTCCTGTAGAGAAAACAATGTTTTCTGAAGGACAGCCTTATCCTACTTATTTCCAACCACACTCCTTATTCATAGACATCTGGCTTTGTATTCACGTGTTAAGTTTATTCCTCTTAGTCAGACCTAGAATGTCAAGTCTCTGACAGTCATTTGAGTGAAGAAAAAGCCATGAAGCACCAGCACAGGAAGAAAATGGTACCTGGAGAGCAAACTGTTGTGATCCTGCTGATCTTTCAACACCAAGGCTTGTGATATTAGCTGGCGGTTCGGTTCACTGCCGTTTGCTGTGGTACCTGTGACAAACATGACTTCTTTTGTCCCCGTCTGCCAGGTGGGGTGGCAGATTGCATGTGCAATGCAGAAGCCCGATCTGGTTTGACAAGGTGGTTCACTTCGAGGGAAATCAGCCACAAATGAGTTCTTGGAATCCTTTGCTCGGAAAACAACAGGCAGGATGGCTGGTGTCTGTAATGGGGACCCTTATGGCAGGTTACCATTAAACCAGAGACCATGAATATCACTGTTCGTCTCACATTGCATTGCTGTATGTTAACTGTTAGCACTCAGTGCTTGACAAGCTCCTGTCTTGGAGGCTGGCACAGGTTACACAAGCAAGAACGGAACAGAGAGGTAACAGCTCTCCAACACAAGCAATGAGTCGGATAATGGTGCATGAGCTCTGGTCTTGCTTGTGATCTAAACCCTGCCAATCCTGTTTTCTCCCTTGCTATGCCATAGTTACCTCTGGACACACAGAGAACTCCATGTGCAGGTGTACTTCCCCCCCTGCTTTACACCCCAACAGCAGCTCTTTGTTATGATAACCTTTGCTGAAGGACTCATGCCTCTCTCTAGCTGGGCTCTGCTCTTCCTTACACCTTTGCCACTGTGGATTCTTAGACCTTTTCATGTCCTTTCAGCAGGCTCAAGTGAAGCATCGTCCACAAGGGCTCCTACGCTGCCCCCGTTGCCTCCGACCAGCAGTACCAATGCTACCGTTCCACGTAAGTGCTAAATGAGGCCCTCTTAAGTGCTCACATGGTCACCACTGACACCATAGATGTGACGGTTCAAGACTCAGTCACACGTTTAAGCCATTGCTGTTTAGCAAGGTATTGTCTGGCAGCAGATCCTCCTATCCCTTCCTATGCATTCCTTGCTGGCAACCCGGTGCACCCACAAGCATGACCCACAACTTGTTCGCTAAGCTGTGATAACTTGGCCCTTGGGCCCTTTAATAATGTTTTTAGCAATGCAGCAGTAATCTAGATTTGGACACTTGGAGTCTGGGATTTCCCAAAGAGCCTCAGTGACCGTAGGAATGATTCAATGGAGGGGTGAGGAGATGGGAAGTGGTGCAGCCACCTTCTACAGGATGCGTCTCACTTACATTCTCTTCTTACAGTCAGCTTCTTCAGCATTGATATGAACTTCTCCCTCTTCTACAAAGCTGAGAGAGCTCCTGATTACTATGATGCAAGGAACCTCCTTGCAAACTGGGTGAGTAGCTTTCTTTTCTCACTCTCATGTCTTTCTAGCAAGTATCAGATGACGAGGACAGCTGGTGCAGCATGTAAACTGATGGGACAACACAGAAATGAGTATCCATGTAATGCTGCTGTGGTGTCTCCGAATCGTGTTATCCAGCACCCTTTGAACAGGATAGAATGGCCTTCTGAAGGAAGGGAAAAGTGCTGACGTTTTGCCAAAATTTGTAGCTGTATTCATTGGGATTTAGAATTTTCATGGCAGTTCAAATAAAGTGTCAATGAATCAAGTTAATAAAAATGTCACTGTTTCCTTTCCAGTTTGGTATCATATTCACTGGAGAAGAATTTGTTGTGACAAACTTCAAAGTCAGGTAAGTCTCTGGCTCTGCACTGGTGTCACCTCCACCCTCTGCCCCTGGAGTGAAATTGCAGGCAGGCTCCAAATGACCAGTCCTGTGCCAAGGGTGGAAACCAGCCCTCCGAGCTGTATAATCCTGTAGGACACTCACATTTTGCTTAGTGGGCTCATTCACCTCAAAATATATATCCTGCCTAATGCAAGGCTGCTAGGGCTGCTGAAGCCCTGTTTCAGTGATTGCTTGTGACTGTGAAGAGGTCACATCCATCATAGAATAGTTGGGGTTGGAAAGGACCTTAAGATCATCCAGTTCCAACCCCCTGCCATGGGCAGGGACACCTCACACTAAACCATGCCACCCAAGGCTATGTCCAACCCGGCCTTGAACACCGCCAGCGATGGAGCATTCACCACTTCCCTGGGCAACCCATTCCAGTGCCTCACCACCCTTACAGGAAAGAACTTCCTCCTTATATCCAATCTAAACTTCCCCTGTTTCAGTTTGAACCCGTTACCCCTTGTCCTCTCACTACAGTCCCTAATGAAGAGTCCCTCCCCAGCATCCCTATAGGCCCCCTTCCTCACAGTGAGGGTCTAGTTTGTGTAAGCAGGTACACACCGGCTCTTGTATAGCAGCGTCTACTGAAAGGATATTACAGTTCCCAAACCCTGCTCGGAAGCAATGAGTTGTTGCCCGAGACTCCTCTATGTCACAGCTTTTAGCCCAATCCAGCTTTATTCCATATGAAGACAACCTAAGAAACCTGGGGCTCTTCAGCCTGGAGAAGAGAAGCTGCGTGGAGACCTCAGAGCAGCTTCCAGCGTCTGAAGGGGGCTACAAGGATGCTGAAGAAGGACTCTTCATCAGGGACTGCAGCGATAGGACAGGGGGTGATGGGTTCAAACTGAAACAGGGGAAGTTCAGGTTGGATCTAAGGCAGAAGCTCTTCCCTGTGATAGTGCTGAGGCGCTGTCAGGGGGTGCCCAGAGAAGCTGTGGCTGCCCCATCCCTGGCAGTGCTCAAGGCCAGGTTGGACGCAGAGGCTTGGAGCAACTGCTCCAGTGGAAGGTGTCCCTGCCCGTGGCAGGGGTTGGAGCTGGAGGAGCTTTGAGGTCCCTTCAACACAAACCATTCTGTGTTTCTATGATTCACATCCAGACTGCGAGCAGCTGGGAGGGACATTTAGCAATTCATGGAAGTATCACTCGCACAGACATGGGGTGTTATTTCATGCATATTTCGACTTCCTACTTTCTTCTCCGACTCCCACAGTTACTGTTTGCTTTACAACTGACAACACAGCAACACATTGCACTGTTTACATGGGGTGAAGCCAATTCAGAAAATCATAAGGGGGGGATCCCGTTCTGGAAGAAGCATTTTTTGTCAGGGTGCATATCTGTTACAGCACTTGGCCTTGGGGATTGGTGTACCTACGCCTGTGCTGGGCTCAAGATGACTTCTCAGCTGCAAGGTCTGGCTCCTTGTGGTCACGAGAGAAAGTCTTCAGGTGATAGCAGAATGCGGCATGTTATATGCTTGCTCTGAAATAATGATTCTGCTCTTTTTTTGCTTGCAGGGGTAATTATCCACAAAGCAATGTCTATAACAGGGCTCATGTGAGTAATTTGTTAGTTTTGAGTTAAAAACTTACTTTTTCTTATCTCTTCAGGGAGGATATGGTAGTTGTGTGGCTTAATGCACACCTTCAGCCTGGTGGGTATACCCCATTTAAAGAGCTGGGCTGGAAAGCCAGTGTGTCCCAGTAGATACTGATATGTTCTGTGCTCTCTGTGTGAGGCAGCATTGATGCACTCTGATGTTCTCTTTTATCCTGATGTACCTCTAGAAGTCCTATGGAACAAAAGCTACTCCAGAGAGTCAGCCCCCAATAGCATTTAAAACCATAGGCCCTATTTTAAATGAGAACACTGAGTTTCTGCTGTTTGCCTGCCTTAAAATCCAACTTGCATCAGTTGATTTTAACCAGCTTCTAACTTGCTGTGTCTTTCTATGTGAACTGAAGGTGAAGCTCAAGCAGATGTCCCAAAGGTAAGACCTATGGCTATGAACTGGGTATCCATAGCTCATATTGATTTATTGTTAGGGTGAGGAGGAATTATCCTCTCCTCAGCTGTTTTAGTTTTAGAGTAACTGTGGAACCTTAAGTTGTCAAGAGCAGAAGTGGAGTCAGAGCCACAGCAATACTTGACTTGGGGGAAAGCGTTTGAGCATCCAAGGTTTCTCTCTTATACACCATATCCTGAGAGGCTCCAAGTGCTTCCATAGCAAGCTGGGAGGTTTGGGCTGCAGTGTAAGAGTTCGCTTCAGATCCTTCACTGGGGCCAATGCCCAAAAAGCTGCCAGGATGAATCCTGCACCTCTTCTGCAGGACATCCTATTGCCTTCTGACCACAGCCCAGAAAAGGCAAGGGAGCTGTGTTCCCATCACAGTTGAGTGGTTGCAAATGACTTAAAAGGCCATGCTTAGTGGGGAACAGTCGTGCAGAGACAGGAGTGAGTTGGGAACACTTGAAACATCCCTGTCCTAAGGAGATCTCACTTTTTTGCCCCAGGTTAAATTAAAGGTCCATTGAGATGATCTATCTACAACTTAGAGCTGTCTCTTTGCATCTTTCTGCCTTGCCTGAAGCCACTCAAAGGGAGAGACAGTCATTCCAAACCTCCTGAAGTCAGCAAACACAGTTACCCAGAAGATACCAGCTGTCTTGAGGAGAAAAAGCTGGAATCCAAAGGAGATACTGAAAGCAGTTCATTAAATCCCATTTTTCCAGGGACCTTGGCATCTGCCACTTCTGTTTGGATGGAGGTGTACTCGAGCACCTCATTATTTTATGGCTAGCTCACTCCAGACTTTAAAACAGGGTTGAAAAATGCTTACTTGTGACAGAGGTGTTCCTGTGCCAAGAGAACATGAACAGGAAACCTCTTGTGGTACTTGCCACGAAGCTATAAAAAGATTCTTGTAATTGTAGTCTCAATAATTCATACTTTCAAAAGCGTCTCCAGTGATAAGGTGTGTGCATAAGAAGTGACATTTGCCATTGCACTGCACTTCACTGCACAAAATACATACATAAATTATCCAATTCAAGATAATTTTCTGGGTTACTCCTTAATTTTGTAGTCACTTCTAATTGCGGAATGTTACTAACATGGTAGCCTTGTTTGTGTATCATGTTTGTAGCTACACCTGTAAGGCCATCATAAAGGCCACATCACTTGAAACACAAGAAGTGCTGAGTCTCAAGATCAAACAGTCCTTGAATGACACTTATGAAGAGGGACTATTATCCTTGTATGTGAAACCTGAAGATGTGGCTGTCAAGCCAATAGGTAATATAATACTTCATTAAAAGCTCCTTGGAAACCACATGCTTTGTAATTCTGAGGACACTCACTACCCTCACAGTAAAGAACTTCTTCCATATATCTAACCTGTATCTACCCTCTTCCTGTTCAAAGCTGTTCCCTCTTGTCCTATCACTACTTGCTCTCATAAAAAGTCCCTCTTCAAGTTCTCCAGTCCTACTCTCTTTGCTGGTTTGGTTGCAATCTCTACTGCTCCTTAAAACACAGAAGCAAGCCAGAGAGAAGAGTTGCAAGACTGTACCTGGACTTCAAAAGCACATCTTATACCAAAGACTCACAAAGATCACCTATTTATTGCGGCCAAAAAATGCCTGGAGGAAGGACACCGAAGGATAATGAGGGGCAGTGTGAAAGTACCTTCAGATAGATTAGAGAAGCCTGAAGGACGTTCTGACGTTAAATATGGTTTGTGATGCTGGGAAAATAACACTTTACCTGAGAACTGACCTTGTCAAGCAAAAGGGAAGAAGGCTGTAGAAGAACAGATGAAATACTTCAGCAAATGCTCTTCTCCAGTCTGCAGATTACAGCTCATTCCCAACAGGAAAGGAGGCCAGAGAACAGTGTGTTGGGGGGTGCTGTCTGCTTCATGGTTATTCTATCTTTTGAAAGGGATTTTATGTGTTTCTTCCTCAGCTCTCACGGATTGTCCAGAAAGCTTTTCCTGCACAACCTACAAGGGGAATTATTCGTGGCCGCTAACAAAGCCAGCGGCCAAAGCGGAGGTGAGCTGCAAGAAAAACCCTCTGCAGTCTGCTGAGAGGAGCTGGTGAGTGGCAAAATCATCCCGTTCTGGTTCCTGCACGGGAAACGGGAGGGAGAGCCCAGCTTTGAGTGGTGGGAAAGCAGATGGCAGCGTGCCGTGGGGCACAGCACCGCCGTGCCAAGGAAGATGCGGAGCGTGCAGGGATGCTCCAGCACAGGCTGCATCATATCATCACCTGCGGCAAGCACAGGCAGCACTTGACTCTCTGCTTGAGCACGGAGGGGAAACAGATGCACGGTAGCGTTTTGTGCCATCCGTTCACAGCTCTGCCTTCCAGTACCTCAAGATGCATTTCAAATTGCTCTGGCATTTGGGCTCTGCTCCCGCTCTGCTAAATGAGTGCTAAGCCAGATCTGGCTTGTCAGTCAGTTTTAGAATTGGGCTAAGTAACGACATCGAATGTACCTGAATGGGAAATACAAGGAACATCCATTAATACATATTTTTTTCTTGTAACAACGTACACTGTTTTCCTTTTTCAGTGGAATTCATATTGAACTTGAGCAAGCTTTTTGGAGGAAACCAGATCTGACTGAATGTAGATTACTGAAAGAACTCCCAGATAATATCTTAGACTTCCAAGATATCACGATAACAGAAGGTAAGGCACCAAATACTCCAGTGATACAGTGAATCAAGGTAAAACCAGTTATACTCAGATAATGCTTATGTTAGACATCTGAAGAACCGAAGCGATAAGGTTGTTTTATGTGCATCCTGCTCACCTGGGCATCTTAAAGCGGTTTTAATGCAGAAGAATTTTGCAGGTGCTTCAAAATTCTCTTGCGATCTCTTTGAAGACTTGTCTCAAATCAGAGATTAGATTTAGAACTAAGTGAATAACTGCTGAATAACATGACAGGCTTTGCCTGTCTATGCTCTGTTACTGCATTGAAGCAGTTGATAATGCTGTACAAAGAAGCACTGATTAGTGTATGGAAGTGAAAAGTTTCATGCAAGCTCTAAGGTGACCTTTAACCACCTGATTACATCTTTGCTAAGCTATGCAAACAGTACAAGTTGTTTAAATGGTGAACAAAAACAATACCATTGCTCACGCACCTACTCAGCAGTGGCATCAAATAATAGAGCCTTGAAAGAGATGTGCAGTTGCATACGGGCTGTCTGAGTCCCTGGGTGGAAAACTGCTTCTATAAAAACACTGCGCAGAGATGATGAGATGGTGGATGGCAAATACAGCTTTTCAAACTCTATCACTCAGAAGTGGCTTTTGCTGCTGTCCCAGTTAAGCAGCATTGGGGCAGATAGGAAGCATCAAAAGGAGCTTGACCAGCAGGTTAAAGGAGGTGATCCTGCCCCTCTACTCTGCTCTTGTGAGATGTCACTTGGAGTGTTGTGTGCAGTTCTGGTGTCCTCAACATCAAAAGGACATGGAACTGTTGGAACAAGTCCAGAGGAGGGCCACGAGGATGATCAGGGACTGGAGCACCTCCTGTATGAAGATAGGATGAGAAAGCTGGGGCTGTTCAGCCTGGAGAAGAGAAGGATGCGTGGAGACCTCATAGCAGCCTTCCAGTATCTGAAGAGGGCCTATAGGGATGCTGGGGAGGGACTCTTCATGAGGGACTTTAGTGATAGGACAAGGGGTAACGGGTTCAAACTGAAACAGGGGAAGTTTAGATTGGATATGAGGAAGAAGTTCTTTACTGTGAGGGTGGTGAGGCACTGGAATGGGTTGCCCAGGGAAGTTGTGAATGCTCCATCACTGGTGGTGTTCAAGGCCAGGCTGGACAGAGCCTTGCATGGCATGGTTTAGTGTGAGGTGTCCCTGCCCATGGTAGGGGGAGTGGAACTGGATGATCTTAAGGTCCTTTCCAACCCCAACTATTCTATGATTCTATAACTTGCATAAATCGGAACTCCAAACTGCTTGTAAACATGACCAAAGCTAAAAGTAAATGCTGCTTACAGGTAATCTTTAGAATCTAAAAGGAAGTGAGAATATTCTGATTCCTTTAACATACAAGCTGAGATATCCAGTTTTTACTTTTTGCCAGCTTCACTGGTACACTGAGGGCTCATTGACCTACTCTTAAGACATAATTCTGTAACAGATCGGAAGCATTATATCCGTATGGAAAGAGAACAGAAGCAGACCAATTCCTTGCTTTAACATAGAGACATGGAGCTGTATAGCTAGACTGTACAGCTAGACACATAGCTATGCCATGTAAATCACCCATACTTCTTTTTCCTCAGAGAACGCACAGGATGTTGCAGAGCAGATTTTGCACCTCTTGCCAAATGCAACCCTGCAAATGGAAGAACTAGAAATCCTCACAAGTACAGTTTCTGAGATTGTAAGGCTTGCAGATGTGAGCGTGGCACTTGCAGAGTCCGTATTGTCTATACTGAACTATATTTTGCTGCAAGAAATAGAAGATGAGAACATGAGAAAAGTGACCAATAGGTAAGTGAGACAACCCCCAGAAGTGGCTTCCTGAGCTACAATGGCACCATGGAGTAGTCTATTAAAATAGCTCCACAAGACTTAGCAATATTCATGCTTGGATCTTAAACATGTTCATGGTTCTTAGCAGTAGAAATTGGTTATTGTGTTGGCAAAGGTGCTTTCATCAGCACCAGATCTGCAGAAGTCACCATCAGGGTTGTTCTCTGTGAGCATCTCAGCCTGGAGGCAGAGCAGAGAGATTGCTAAGCTGCCATCTCATCTCCGAGGTGATCTTCACATCCCAGCACTGAGGGCTTCCAAATCTACGTTTAGGATCCTACATCCATTATGTGGTCCTCACACATGCTACAGTTGAAGTTGCTAGATAACTTTGAAAACATCTGTGTCCTTTGAGATCTTAAGGGTGACTCAACTGCCCATTTAAAGGTAACTCAACCACTCGGTTTTGAACGGCCTGTCCAGAAAACTACTGCCAGTCTTTCCAAAGGTAAATGCAAGTACGAAGTTCACCCATATCTGGTCTGAGCATGGCAGCTTACCCACTTGTCACTGCACAGACTGAGACTCCAAAGAGGAGAGATTATCCTACATTGCGCTGACCAGTGCTAACCAACAGTGTAAGGATGCTGCGTTCATTGTATGAAAGTCTCTCAGCATCTCTCATTGTAAAGACTGATTATCAGCAATTTTCGGGTTTACATGAGGTAAACCAATACTTTAATAAGAAATGTTAATAAGAAATATTAAAAACAAGAAAAGTTACCTTTCCACTCAAGTTCTAGGTGAGGCATAGGGTAGGCAGCAAGCCAGTTGTTTGCACTGGACACCTCTGCGTTGCCTTTTCAAACTCGGGAGGCTGCAAGGAGGAATAGCCAAAAGTGGCTTAGAAAATCTGTCAGGGAGAAAGCAGTGAGCAGCATCGTGATCCTTTCGGCTCTATGCTCTCCCTTCAAAGTCTACTGCACTGCAGTGTGTGGAGAGGGGGCTGTGATAGCTGCCAGCACTCAACACCTCTGCCTTCTCAAATAGGCTGGGAGGGGGTTTAAGTGAAATGTTTACTGTGATTTCTCCCATGAAATACAAAGTTTTAGGGACACAAATGATGTTCTGATAGGCCCTGGATTCCTGATCCTTGGGGGTATGCGCTGGTAGGTGCAGATTGTAATAATAGTGCCTTCACAATGCCAATCTTGAATATTTTCACTTTTCCATCAATCAGACCTTACTTTAAAGCACCAGAGAGCACGACCACTGTGATGGTGCCTGCTGAGTCCCACCATGACGATATCCCCACAAGAGCTATTATGCTGCTTCTTCCAGACCAGTTCCAGGGGCAGTTGAGCTCCAGGCTTTGCAGCTCTAGGGCAGCTGTGGGGCTCCTTGTGTGCCTGGGACTGATGAGGCATGAAGAGGACACCAGAGCAAAGAAGGACAGGAAGGTTTTCCTTTAGTCTGTTGGGGGCAGCTCTCTTGCAGGTTTTCAATAGGGTATTATCCCTTTTGCACACTGCTGGATAGCCTTCAGGGAGGCCAAACAAGCCTCTGATGCTTAATACCCATGAGCATTAAGCAACCTTAATTTACTGTTTCCTTTAGATTTTAGCCTCTTCTCTCTACTTGGAAGAAGCCCACTGATAGCAGGGCCCGGAAAGCCTGGAAATCTCCATCCTCAGTGATATCCAGAGCCTTCCTGGACAAGGCCCTGAGCAAACAACCTGTGTTTAAAGTATGCCCTGCCTGGGGGAGGCAGGAAGGTGGATGTCAGATCTCCAGAGGTCCCTTGCAGGCTACATTACTCTGGCTCTGATATTTCACCCGGCTGTACAATTAGATGACTGCAGACAACCAAATCAGCAGGTTTTACAAGTCATTGCCTTCCAGATGAAATGCAGTACTTGACTGGGTGTGAATTTAGACTTGGGTCTTCCCAGAACCACCTTATGTTGTCCCCATAGGAGGGTATCATTCACCTACCAGACTTTAAGCTTACAACATGCTAACTCAGCCATCGTCTGACCCTGTGCCAGGCAGAATGCCATCTACCCATTAATGGGCCCATTCTGCTCTAGTGATTGCTCCCTGCGGTCATAAATCAGAGCAGAGGTTTTTAACTGCTTCATTTCTCCTGGATGCATATTATGAAGCCAGGAGAACATTTCAAGAGATGTATTTTCTTTTTCTTCTTGCTGTTGCTCTTGGTAAAGTATCCTGAAGACAACTGAGGAGATGGGCTATAAGGTGACCTTCACAGAAAGAAGTACATCGGTCATAAACACTTCCATGGCTCTGTTGGTGATGCGTCCAGATCCCAGCATGTTTGGAGGACTGGCCTTCGGGGTTACCTCCTACAACAGGGGCCTGGATCTCAAGGTGAGAGTAAAATATCACCTCAGGGACCACCAACTCAACCAGACAATCCTGCTGTGTTGTACCATGACATATTTGACCTGAAGAAAGTGGCTCTGAGCACATTCTCTCTCTTTCCTGCAGGTCAACATTCAGGAAAACCCTTTCCAAGAGGCCTTGGCCTCTGTGTTTTTGCCAGAATCACTGAAGAAATTCCTCGGGATTGAGCACTCTGACCCAGAGAAGCATTCCAAGATCCAGTTTAATTTCTTTGGCACTACTTCACTCTTTGTGGTAACTACCACTCCTACCAAACGCTGACGCAGCAGGTGTCAGTTCTGCTGTTCTCAGTGTGTGCTAAAGAAAAGCCCCTATAGTTTCATCTGCTCTGGGCACATTTAGCATCAGACTGATGGAGCACTAAGGAGTGTTCAGGGAAAATGTTCCCAGCCAGCAAAACCTTCTCTGCAGCAAGGATGCTCTGAGAGGTGTCTGTAGACCTCAGACTTGGTGCTCATTGTCCATAGCTGAAGCTGTTCTAATACTTCTATAGGAAAAGAACATCCCTTAATCTTCCCCTGCTGGTGAGCCCTTGCTTAAGGAACATGCATAGCACATATCCAATAGCATTGGAATAACTTCAAGATATATGTCTTCATTAAAGTAACAGCATTTAGGGCTATTCTACTACTTGCTGTTTTCTTATCTTGGGGGGAGTGGGTGAATGTGATTTAAAAAGGAGCCATTTCTTTTGGTATGATGGAGCAATACAGAGTACTGAGCAATGCTCTTCACGCAGAAGCAGCATTCCCCATTGTGTCTGCTGTCTAATGAGCTTAATGATGTACTGAAATGATTATACAGCTTTCTCAATCCAGATGATGCATCTGAAACTCTGTTCTGCTTCAGCTGATGCAGAGCCTGTGCTTGAATATGCAACTAATTACATTTTCTAATGAAGTAGCAAGTGGCTAAATTACCTCAGACATCCCATATGTTCCAAAAAATACAACTGAAGAAAATGGAAGCAGGGAAGAGCTTGGGGTTTTACTTTTCATGTGTTTATTTCCCCACTGCAGGATGATAGCTTAACAAAGGAGAGGTTGAACACTTACGTTGTGAGCGCCAGCATTGAAAATGCATCAGTTCAGACCCTTAAGGAGCCTGTGACTATTACTCTTCAGCACATAGACCATAATACGGTAGGATGTGTTCATTTCATCAGAGACACGTTGAAGTAGAGCCTATTTCACTTGGCCTTACAATAAACCAGCAACAGGACAAATGAGCTTAGACCATTTTGCCGCCTGACCTCTCTGTGATCCATCAACCCAAATGCACACAGACCATGCGGATGTTGGTGGTTAATGCTGCAGTTAGTAAAGCTTGCGTCTCCCCTCTACTAAATCCATGCTTGGCAGCAAGGGGCATTTCATTGTTTCCTTGGTTTGATCTGATTTTTTCCAAGGAATAGTTTATTTGCTAAAGAATTGCAGGTTTTGGATTTCACTGAAACCTTTTGTAGTTGCTCGAAATGCAGTGAATTGATTTTGCCACCGAAAGAGGTAAATTAAAAGCAAAAAATCAAAACATTGCACAGATATCTTCAAAATGAATTTCTTTTGTTTCAAAATGATGTTTTAAAATGATGCTTTTAAAATCTACCTTAAGTTATTTTTAAATGGGCATGGGTCAAGCTTGGTGACTGAGTTCCCCCGTCGCATTTGTGCGTTGCCCATCTTTATGGCCCAGCCTCCACATGAATATATTGCAAACTAAAAGCAGAACCATATTAGTCCACGAGATGAATGTGATTAAAGTTCAAGTTAACGAGAGCTTGAAAATGCTGCTTTTATGGCAACAAGCTCCATCCAGTCAGTTCTAGCAGATTATCTGTGTACCCGGAGACTTCATCTAGATACCCCCCTCTTCCCTCACTTTTACTCCACCATCTGGCACCTCTCAGACTTTTTTCCTTGGCCTTTTAAAGCTATCCTAATTAAATATTTAATGGAATATCATCCCAACCTACATCTTTGGCTCTCTGCCTCATTATATTTGACAGTCTGCAGATCACAGATCTTATCAGCTTACCTGTTAAAGTGGCTTCCTGGAAACTCTGCGCTTTATCAAACTTTATTAATACTATAATAAAAGAAAATGAATCTGTGCCTTGGGAAAATCTGTTGCAGCATCATGAGTAATAAACTAGAGTGTCCCCAAGAGAAAACACAGTGTTGGATACCCACTTATATCTGCTCAGCTCTTACGTGTCTTCCCTGCCTGGCTTCAGAAAGGGACCATAGACTTTGTGAAATAGAAGCTGAGGATTATGGGGGTTTATTGTGTAGAATCTCAGGTTGTTGTTGTAGTCCTAGTCATAACTTGTGGAATTCACTGGTAATTTGGTATGACATCTCCGATAGCGCATGAAGCCACTTAGATTAGACATGGGAATCGGTCTGAACTGGACAACCCGTCAGATTTTCTGCTCTCCTTAAGTACTACGAGGTAGAGGAAGACTGCTAAAACTGGGGAAATCACTGACTCCTGCCATTTCCCTTGGTACAGGGCAAGTGAAAATTGGGAGTGGCTTGGAGCAAGCTGCGCTAGTGGAAGGTGGCCCTGCCCGTGGCAGGGGGTTGGAACTGGATAAGCCTTAAGGTCCCTTCCAACCCAAACCAGGCTGGGATTATATAATCCATCTGATCCCCAATGAACTGCTGGCATCTCCAGAGACCTGCACATCTGCAAGTACAGATGGGTTATAGGTGTGCTGCTGAACGTCACAGCCTCCTTTTTCTTTGCTTTCAGGGGAACGCAGCGGTGCACTGTGTCTTTTGGGACTTCCAGAAGAATAGTAAGTGTTACAGAGCTTCAGGCTTGATCTGCCTCCAGCAGCACAGAGCCTTTGGCTCCTTGACATGGCAGCTTACAACTTTGAGGGTGTCCTGTTGAGTCCGTGTCACTGATGTTTGTTGATGCCTCAGGACTCAGTGTTATCAGTAGGGAACACGTGTGGCACTGTACAGTGATGCATCCGCATGAATAAGAAGACTTAGCCTAAGAAAATAAAAGCAGAAATGAAAGGAAATGTGAGATGATTCCTCATAGTTACTTCAGGGAAGTCAGTGGGGCTTTGCTGGGGTTAAGTCTTGAATATGGCTCTTCAGAGAGGGGAAGAGAACTGTATTGGGTTAACTCGGAACACGTGGGAGAGGTTTTCTCTGCACTCCTTGGCGTTAGAATATCTATTTTTAAGAATCAGAAGCTTAGTTCTGAACATATCATACATGCCACGTAAATAGGGACATAAACCTTATCTTACCAGGGAAGATCTGCCTTTTTCAATGCTACACTGCCTAAAGAAACCCTCTGCCCTTGCCTTCTGTGTTTCCACATCCTGCAGTGTCACCTAGTCCAGCACACTCTTCCTTTCCTTCTTGCTTTCTCAGTGTGCAGGCATGGAAATGATTTCAAATATTTCTGCATTCACCAAAGGCTTTCATCCAAGTTTTGAGATTCTCAGGCAACTGCAGAAGAAGTGTTCCTGTGTGAAATCTCACTTGTGTGCTGCTCAATGACCCTGCAATCTGTACCAACTTGAGCTCGTATTCACACATTCTGCATGCTGCAGAGCTATAAATGACTGAGCATGACTAACTCTCTGCTTAAAACTCCCTTTTTCTCTATCACACAGATGGACTGGGTGGTTGGAATACGTCAGGGTGTGAAACGGATTCTACAGATAGGAATTATACAATCTGTTTTTGTAACCATCTTACCCATTTTGGAGTCCTACTGGTAAGTATTGTGTGAATCATCTCCAAGAGTCCCGTGGCACTAACCAAAGTCATCACTAGTTTTGGGGAGGGATGGGAGATTCAGAGCTATACAAGCTGTTAGTTATCTGCAGGCTTGTCAAAATCACCGTTAACAAACCAACCAGTTCTAATAATTGGTTATGGTATAAAGTCCTCTAAATGTCTTCATTAGACATTTAGACTTGTTGTTAGACAACAGCCTTGCTTGAAGACAAATTCATCTTACAGATGTAGTTTGGACTTCTTTTGCAATCATCAACTCAGTTAATGTGTTGTTTGCTGCATTGGAAATACTGTGTTAAGCTTACTGCCTGTCGGTGGCACCTAGTGAAGTTACATCTTCCTGCAAGTGGAATCGGTGCTCTATCAAAAAGGAAAGCTACATATAAGTATGGGAGATGTCATTTTTAATCTATAATACAGAGGAAACTGCCTCTAAAAGTTGAATGTCGAAAACTGCCTCTAAAAGTTGAATGTCAAGAACTGAGATGACTGCCTGAGAATGGGCTGCAACAAATGCAAAGGGATAGGCAAGGTCAGAGCAAGCTGAGTAGACTGAAGGTGTCTAATCCCAGCAGGATACAGCCATCACGATAGGGTATCGCCAGCCCTTTACCTTCAATGGGAATATTAATGGAAACCCTTCAAAAGTCTCAGTAAGCAGGATGGAAATAAATTTCTTTATCAATGTGAAAAGATGGAAAGCAATTTTCATTATCTGTTATGGCAAACAACAGTGATTTCTTATCTTGTTACATAGGACTTGGCCCGGACAGAGATAGATACCACACAGGATCGAATATTAACTCTGATTAGCTACGCAGGATGTGGTGCTTCTTCCCTGTTTCTGTGTATAACACTGGTGACATATCTAGTCCTTGAGTAAGTCTGATCCTTTTTCCTATGTCCTTTTCACTCCTTTAGCAATAATGAATTTGCAGCAACTATCAGAATGTTTGGTGATATTTGGTGCTGTGATGCATAGGAGGGAAGATGTAAATGTTGCTTTATTTAACCCGTGATCATGGTGAAATAAGAGGGATCCAAATACTCATGCTTCAATACAAGCACTAGTCTGAACTGCTCGGCAACTTCGATGTTCCACATTTTCAGTCATTTCATAAACTTACCCACTGAGACAAAACACTCGTGTAGATACAACTTAAAGAATCACAGGGCCCCGGGCTGGTTTGTGTTGGAAGGGACCTCAAAGCTCATCCAGGGACACCTTCCACTGGAGCAGTTGCTCCAAGCCCCTGTGTCCATCCTGGCCTTGAACACTGCCAGGGATGGGGCAGCCACAGCTTCTCTGGGCACCCCCTGAGAGCGCCTCAGCACCCTCCCAGGGAAGAGCTTCTGCCCAAGAGCTCATCTCAGTCTCCCCTCTGGCAGTTAAAGCCATTCCCCTGTCCTGTCCCTCCATCCCTTGTCCAAAGCCCCTCTCCAGGTTTCCTGCAGCCCCTTCAGGCACTGGAGCTGCTCTCAGGTCTCCCCTTCAGGAGCCTTCTCTTCTCCAGGCTGCCCCAGCCCAGCTCTCTCAGCCTGGCTCCAGAGCAGAGCTGCTCCAGCCCTCGCAGCAGCTCTTTTGTTCATCTCATACCACAAGAACCCAATCTGCAATACAACAAACACCCATTTGTGCTATTTGGCATTAGTGTATGCACCCAGCATCAGTCCTGCTATGACAACCCTGTGGATTTTCCCATTCCTTTTAGAAAGCTGCGGAGAGACAACCCTGCAAAACTCCTGCTCAACCTTTGTGCTGCGCTGCTGATGCTGAACGTGGTCTTCCTCATCAATTCCTGGCTGGCCTCTTTCAACCAGCCAGCTCTTTGTATCACCGTGGCCGTGCTCCTTCACTATTTCCTCCTTGCAGCTTTCACGTGGATGTGTCTGGAGTCTGTTCAGTTTTACTTGGCTCTTGTCAAGGTTTTCAATGCCTATGTCCCAAAGTACATCCTAAAATGCTCTCTTGCTGGCTGGGGTAAGTAAGCGCATCTCTTCTGTAGGGTGTACCTGTTGCTCCCTGCATGGTCATATGCAAGGAAAGATGAAAGTGGGCATAAGGAACTGCTTTTTCTACTCCTCCTGCCCTCTTACAGGGATGATGTATCATGGCATCTCACATCAGTGTGTGTGTCTGAGGAAGTGTGAGCTGCACACAGCCTTCACCTCTGCACTGGTGATGCTCAGAAGTGATTTTGATCTCCTCCTCTAGGCTCTTTACCTGCCATTCTATGCATGATTCCCCCAAGGGGGGTGGATTTGACTTTCATTCATAAGTCTCCTGAGGACTTAACTCGTTCACCTTTCCTCCAAGAACTGAGCATCAGAGACTGGTTTGGGAGAAACATAACCAAAAGAACCCCAAATAATGGCTCAGCTCTTAAGAGATGTTATCAGAGGCACTGACCCAGAGCAGAATCTGGTCTGTGGTTTTTGGGTTGTCATGAGATGCTGTTTTAAAGGGGTTTTGGAGCTTTTGAATGTCATCATCCTTTTCCCTTGACCTCCGGTGTCACATAATAGTTCTCAGCCATCTGTGATGGTGATGTTGGTGGCTGCCGTTCCCAGCAGAAAAACCAGGACTGAAAGAAATATGGGAAATGGGAAATGGGCTGAAGGGAAGACACATAAAACTCTGCCTGGAAAACATCTGTCTCTATTGGATCTTAACACGAACTGCTGTGGTCTGCTTATCTCGTGACACTGCTTTTTGTAATAATCACTTAATTTCATTGAACCAGATTGGATCCCTTCTGGAGCTGTTTGAACACTCACAAACATTTTGAAAACACAGATATTTTTATGCCTACTCATTTGTAATTTACATAAATAAGGAGATTAAGCCTGCTGTGCCGCACATTGAATCACACTCGTCTCAAAGGGATCCCTAGGGATAGGGTTTGATCCAAAGACGTACAAGTCTGCTGTGATTACCCACCAGAGATTAGCTGACATCTTTCCATAGTCTCCATATTTTCTTATTAATCTAAGTATTTCTTGTCCTCTTGTCTTCCGTACTAGGAATACCAGCTCTTGTCATTTCTACTGTGCTCATTATAAATAAAGACTTCTATGGCGATGGATCACACTCAGAAAGCAATCCATTCAGCAATTTGTAAGTATAAGCTCTGTGATGGTCAACAGAGTATCAACAAGATGCAAGCAATAACCAGAGCAACTCTTCTCTGGCTTTTGTCTTTTCTCTCCCATCTTAATCCTCTCCTTTTAGTGGTTCTGGTTCATTGGATCAGTTTGGATGTACAGCTACTACATGGAGTCACTCTCACATCAGTAGACTGGGCTTGAGAACAGGGAGGGCTTCTGCCAGTCGATTCCATGTTTACTTTCTGGGAAACCTCTTTCTTTACATGACATTAGCTCAGTCTGATGTATATGTCTCATTCTCATATGCAACTCAGTCTCATTTGTATCTGCTCCTGCATGCTCTACGTTAAAACCTAAAAGCAGAATAATTGCTTTGGATTTTGCACCTTTGTTTCTGTTTCTTTTTTTAATGTCAATTCACAGTCACTGTCTCTTCATCATTCCCAATTCTTTTATTTACCTCATCTCAACATCCTCCCTTTTCCAGTGGGAAAATGCTGCATTCTTTCATCCTTTTTAAAAGAGATTTTCCAGTAAAGAATGCTCCATTTTTTTCACCTGCTTTCTGTCTGGTGCAATCTGATCTCTAGTTGGAGAAGACTACCTACAGTATTTGAGTTCTATTCCACCAGAGAGGCAACACACACCCAGGATGCCTCAGAGGGAAAACTGTTACCCATCTCTAGCAAAAAGGCAGTAAAACTCACTTATGTCTGAGGAAAAGCTAACCAGGGCCCATCTCTGTGCTATGCTGGACTCCCAATGAAGTGGTATTTAACTCAGTTTTCCTAAGGCAGGGTTTCTTTGTGTATAGAATCACAGAACCCCCGCCTGGTTTGGGTTGGAAGGGACCTCAGAGCTCCTCCAGCTCCAACCCCTGCCACAGGCAGGGACACCTTCCACTGGAGCAGTTGCTCCAAGCCCTGTGTCCAACCTGGCCTTGAGCACTGCCAGGGATGGGGCAGCCACAGCTTCTCTGGGCACCCCCTGACAGCGCCTCAGCACCCTCACAGTAAAAAACATCTTCCTTATCTCCAACCTGAACATCCCCTGTTTCAGTTTGAACCCATCAGCCCTTGTCCTGTTGCTACAGTCCCTGATGAAGTTAATTATTAATATTAGTATAATAAGAATTATATTTACTGACATTAGTATAGTAGTTACGTTATTAAGTTGTGTAACAATTGCCAGGTTTATCTGAATTTGGCTGAAATATTAAAGTCTCAAAGTTATTGTATTTCTATAACATCTATAAAAAAGGCAAGTGTGGAGATTCTATGGATGTCCTCCCTGAGGGAAAGTGATTGCCTTTAAGGAATGCTCCTTACTAGGATTTGGAGAACCATACGAGACACTTCTTTTGGGAACCCGGCTTCCTGAGATTCACTGCTCACAGAGCTCCTCACTGAACACGTACCTTCCTTTCTTGCAGTTGCTGGATTCAGGAGAACACAGTGTTTTACATCTCTGTGGTGGCCTACATCTTCTTAATATATTTGATCAACACAGCCATGTTCATCACTGTTCTCCTTCAAATCCACTCCATGAAATCAAGGACACACAAGAGATCCAGGTTCTGGAAACGAGGTTTTCTTCAAGACCTCAAAAGCGCTTTCAGCTTGATGTTCCTTTTGGGCTTAACTTGGGGCTTTGTCTTTTTTGCCTGGGGAGCAGTGAGGATATTGTTCTTATATCTCTTCAGCATCTTTAACACCTTGCAAGGTAATATCTGAATGGAATACTGTTATAAATACAACAGCTTAGGGCCATGGAATAGAAATAAATATGCATCATCATGTAGTTCAAGCATGGAGAAGAGGTTATTTGGCTTTTGTGTTACAGTGTTTAGCTATTGTAATGGGAAAGCTCCATTGCAGTGGGATGATAGTGGTGTTTAAATAGTGTTGCTGGGATAGATATACTATTAAAGACACAAACTCATGCCTGTGAAACATGGGTCCCAATAAATTCATCCTTTTCAGGATGGCACAATCCTTTTCATCTGGGCACAGAAATGGTTGATAGAATCTACAGTGACTTGCAGGTTATTTTGATAGCAAATCTGCAGAAAGCTCTTCCCATTACCCTTAGATTTGTACAAAGGACTCGGTGCAGTTCTGGTCCTGGTTCCACCTATCTCTGCCCGTGCGTAACCTACTAGCAACTGAGTGGCATGTAGAAAAGGGGCAGCAGGTTGGAGAATCCACCTGAAACCCTGTGAATTTCTCTTCTTACTTCTTTAGGGTTCTTTATCTTTGTGTTTCACTGCCTAATGAAGGAAGAAGTAGTGAAGCAGTGCCGAGTACACTTCTGCTGGGGCAGATGTCGGCGGAGTAACTGCTCTGGTAAGCACTGAGAGGCTTTGTTTAGCTCCACTAATAAGTCTTCTCCTGCTGCTTTAAGAAATAAGGATCCTCTCTACAGCCTTTCTGCATTGCATTGGATAATTGTTCCTTAGTAGCTCTTTATCCTCTTCCATTAGCTGCTGATGTGATATGACGGTGGGGTGACAGCATGCCGTAAAATGTAGATTACCAAAAGAGGTTTTAGCTTGGTCTCTAATTCTGTTCTCAGATTCAGTGTTCCCTTATGTGAGCTATGGCTTTGGTGGCCTTCCAGTCTTCATAAAGCTGAGATTCAGAGATTTAGGTAGGATACTGGACATAGAAGTAGCTATTTTTTATGTGCAGGAGCAGGCTTTGCCCAGCCTGGGAAGAAGGTGATGTAAATGCTGACTGGCTCTCTGAGGGGTGGCTGTAGAGAAGAGACTCCTCTCAGAGGTGCACAGCAAGAAGAGACAAAGGACACAAGTTGCAGCTATTGAAATCGCCACTATTTATAAGGAAACGCATTATTTCAGGAGAGAAGTTGAATAGATGACAGTGGCCTGACCAATCTGACCCAGCTCTGGGCAGGAGGTTGAAGTGAAGGCCCCCAAAGGTCCCTTCCAACAGAAATCATTGCTATCTACCAGCTCAGCAAGAAATAACAAGTGCTGTGGCTTGTTCCCCAGCAATGCTGATCCTGCACAGAAATATGCAAAGAACTTAGAAACATCAGTACCTCTGTGTGCCTATCAAAATAAGTTGACATTACGAATGGATACAACAAAGGAGAAGGTAAATCAGTTGGTTTAGTGTGTACCTTCTCTCTTCTTCGATATGGCATTGCCCAGATTGGATTGGGTCCCTAAACAGGAAGTAGAAGACTGGGTTGCTGGTACAAGTGTGACAGAGCTAGTGTGAAAGCCAACGGCAGGAATTGTGCTGCACAGGGACCCATGGCTTCAAGGCAGGTACAAAGGTGGCACGAGGAGCAAGCACAGACCTTTCTCCTCCCTGATCTCTCATAGTTTGAGATGTGAATATAGAGAAGTTTATTCCTGTGCCTTCCACTTTCTGATTTCAGACTGGAACGGGTCAGGTGCAGCTGCTGGATCTACACCAAGGTGTTTAAACCCCAACTCACCCTCCCAGGCTATGTGGAATCTAAATTCTAATGGAACAAGTTCCATGTTCAATGGTTCAGATTTCCTTCCCAGGACTTCTCCGGATAGACATTTTAGGATGGGTAAGAAAGTGTGCACTGGACACACTGGTTCCATGTGGTGACTGCCAAATCCCAACCCATGGCAATAAACAGGAGCCCTTTCATTGCTTTGTCTCTGCCAGGCTTCAGTTTGGGGTTAATGGCTACATTACAGATGGCTTTTGCTGTATTAAGAAAGTCCTTAAGATCCTGGTATGCCTCTTCTGCAAAAGGAAGGGAACTCTCTGCTCAGTTTCCACTCTAAGCACCTATGAGATGTTCTACCCTGAGCCAAATTGCTGTCATTCTCATGGGGCCCACTTCCAGTCCGGGGGCACTATAGCTTCTCTCATGCATTCCCAAAAGAGCAAAGATCTTGGGGAACACAGAAAGCTGAGCAGGACCTGCTGTGAGCCTGGTTAATGCAGGCGAATCCCAGCAGGAGGTTTTGCTTTCCAAGATGGAGAAATTGCTGCAGGCCCATGTTCTGAATCAGGAATGCCTTTATAGGAATTCTGACCTAAGCACCAGCCATTCCTGGTTGCTTTTGGAATCACACTGATTTCTGTTATTTCCCCAAAGTGGTTAAATGGGTGAGTTCTGCACAGACACATTTCTTTCTAAATAGATTATAATGGAAAACTTCTCATTCTTTTCCATAGTTGAAGTTCATTCCAACCCCAGTGCTTTGCTCCCAGAAGAAGCTGAGACCAAACACCCTTGCTCACAAAGAATATTCCCCATGGATCCAGGGCTGCGCTATCCACCGAAAGCAACATTTCCTCATTGATACTGAATTTGGTTTCTTCTGATGCTCTAAGAATGGTTCTTATTTTGTGGCATGTAGAAATAAACATTGGTCTAAATAATGACATCTAATGTAGAGTTATCACTCTGAACACAATTAGAGAGCTAAGCCATCCCTGTAGGGTGCTTTAGGATTCAGTGGAGTGGCAGTAAGGAGTTGGTCCCCCTGTGTTTCCGAGGTTTAACAAACTGGAATCATTCTCTTCCTCTTTATTCATCCTTCTGAGTTTGTCCTCTTTTTCTCTTCTCTTTACACCCTCCTGCCATCCCTGTGCTCTTTTCTTCACTTGATTCTTACCTTCAGAACCTAATACCCATAACACCGAGTCCCAAGCCACAGTTCTGAGCCTGTTCGCTGACTGTCTCATGCATGGTGGTCGAGGTTCATCAATCAGTATCTTTCCTTCCTTTTCCTTTGGTGGGCTTTGATCCACTTATACATGAGGAAACTTGACTCAGCTTCCTAAACTCTTCCTTCCAGCTTTATGTTTTTACTTTCAGACGTGTTGGTGCTGCTGACTCACATTTAGATCTCTAAAGAGATGTAGAGGCGTGTTTAAATACTTGCCCCCACTAAAGAGGGGCTTGCTTTCAGCAGATGGGTTTGAATCAGTAACTTGCCCACACAATCAAATCCCAGTTTCAGTTCTGAATGCCTTTCGCTGCATCATTCAAGTAAAGATTTGTTGATGATTGCTAATAGAGTAAAATACAAACCTGCTCTGATCACAGAGAAGTAATAAAGTATAGTGGAGCAACATCTTAGAGGTGGTATGTACGATAGTGAATACAAAAGGTTCTTTCATTCTGTGAATAACTCCCACACAGCAGTTAGTCGGAAAATATGAGTATTTCAATGTACAGTAGCTGCAGCCAGCCTACTGAAATGAGAGAGCTCACCTCCCCTTCCTTGGCTTTCTGGGAGAAACGTTAGCATTAAACCCATACAGACAAATTCACCTCAGACCCACAAGTTTTAACTTGAAACTGCTTTCATTGAGAAAGAAATGGAATATAAAGTATAGTTCTGTATGTTGGACACTTGAACTATCATTCTCTGCTTGTATTCTGTATTTTCGTTAGTAAACTCTTTGTTCCACATCCTGCTGCTGAATACAAGTTTTCCTTGCTTTGTGATGAGAAGCAGGACATGGTGTGCCATGGTGCTGTGTGCTAGAGCTGTGCCTGGCTCCCCTTGAACCCCTAAATGGGCTACTGTATACCAAAACGGGAGTCCGGGAAGGGGGGGGGGGGATAAGAAAGGAGGCTGTGGAGGTCTGTAGAGGAACTGGGGCAGGGGGAGATGGCTTTAACTGCCAGAGGGGAGACTGAGATGAGCTCTTGGGCAGAAGCTCTTCCCTGTGAGGGGGCTGAGGCGCTGTCAGGGGGTGCCCAGAGAAGCTGTGGCTGCCCCATCCCTGGCAGTGTTCAAGGCCAGGTTGGACACAGGGGCTTGGAGCAACTGCTCCAGTGGAAGGTGTCCCTGCCCGTGGCAGGGGTTGGAGCTGGAGGAGCTTTGAGGTTCCTTCCAACACAAACCAGGCGGGGGTTCTATGCTTTATTACACTCTTGATATCATTTTTACACTCTTTATCATTTACATATATCATTTACACTTGCATTAACAAAAGTTACATTTACATCACACATATCGTTTACATTTACACTCTTTATCATTTTTGTCTCGATAAAGACAAAATGTACCTTGGTTTTCTAAAGGTTTTGCTAATTGCCTTCATAACACCATTCAATTATTAGCAGCAATAAAGATTTGGATAAAACCTGGAGAAGCAGTGAGAAAAGTGCTGGAATACTGAAGACTTCTCAGGCTTTCTTGGACAGAGCCATCAGCATGTTCCCTGCTTTGGAGACGGGACAGCAGGAAGCAGAGCAGACCGCATGGATGGGCCTCCATTCTTGCTGGTGATTTGATTCTTCTATTCACAAAGCAAAAACTGGAAGGAAATGTTTTAAAACTTGTCAACTTCTTATGCAAAATGCCAAGTGCTATTTGCTCGCCATCATACGTCTAATAGCTTTTCCAGCTAAACAGTGCAGCACCCCTGTTTCAAGCATGGCATTGTTTTGGTTGTCAGTCGGAATGAGGATGTGTCATTTTTTTGGGGCTGAGATCGTATCTTCAGCACCTATTACATTTGCTCTTCTCCAACACATCTACGCTGACATTCTGCCACGGAACTGTGCACAGAGGGTTTGCACAGGGAGAGGGTATGCACAAAGACAAACCCAATACAGAATTCCTGTGTGCATGTGATTCACATCCTCATCGTTCTAAGGGATGGCAGCATCCACAGCTCTGGCTTCTTGAACGTGACCGGATGAGCAGGAGCGTGTCAGTGATGCAAATGCATCCTCCTCCCTGCAGGCTGGATTGTATCAGTTGGCTTTGCTCCCTTGCTGAGAAAACAGCAATCTGAAAGCTCCCCTGATTTCTAAGTCAGTCTCATTTACTCCTAGATAGATAGCTTATTTTTAGCGACATACACACACTAAGAAATGCGTGCTCTATTTTAAACCAATGGAAGGAGGATTTCTGACAGTATATTTATCTATGAAGACAATTATTTAATGTCACATCTCAGTGGGCTGTTAACAATAGGTTAGATGATGCAGAAGAAACACGAAATGGTAGTAAAATCACTGCAGCAGCTGGCGTGATTGGGGTAAAACCCTCCTCACTCCCATCTTGCTGTTTAGACCAGCACAGAACCACCATCCTCCATGCCAGCTAAGTCAGTGGATGCAGATCCAAGGTCTAAGCAGCTCACTCAAGGGTCCCTGGAGCCTTTTTACATCTCTGTATGGACAAGTGGCTAAAGCTGCCTTCCAGCTCAATGTATGTACCACGTTTTAATAACCATAGATAGAGAACATTGCACAGGATGACAGGTAAAGGTCAGTGCAGCTTAAGTTTACAAATCTACAGCAATGGTTTGCAATACACTTTAGCAATACTGATGGCCAAAATGCATAATTCTCTCTCCATTTAGCAGACAGTTATTACTGGGGCAACAAAAGGAATGTCATTATGAGAAATGAGTTAAGATTAAAAATCAAAACACTGTGAAGATAATTACCTATTGCATAAGATGATGGTTAAGTCTTAATGCACAATACTCTGCGCTTCAAGGTATCAGAAAGTATTTAGCATGTAATGGCACTCTAATGGTTCTAAATTAAATGGATTATTGAGTGTTTCAAGGATGCCCAAAAAGAACTGTGCTTGCGGTATTACTCCATTGCCTGATTGTTGCTGTAATGGAAGGAGTTCAAGGATGCATTCCAGTGTTTATTTTTCTCTCTTTTAAGAAATTACACCAGTATTTCCCTGCCATTCCCATACTGAAACTGGCTGAGGAAACTCTTGGAAAAGGAGGCTGGAAGGGATGCAAGAATGGAGAAACAGGATAAAAGGTATTTGAAGCCATTGACTAATGTCAGCACTTGAGATCCTGTTCACAGGCAGACTGAGTTCCACTGACTCCACTGAATAGCCTGGATTTAGACACAGCAGAAGTGGAAATGGCCCTGGATGTGTTAGCAATTTACTTTAAACATGGTCTGCTGTCTCTGACATTGATGCTCACTTCAGGTGTACATTTGGGCTTTCCCATTCAATACCTGGCTGCTTGAACACTGGGAAATGGACTGGGAACAGTCACACAGCCCATATAAAACCTGTCAGATAAAAGCTTCATTCTTAGTATTGACATGAGTTATGATATTGTTTGTGTCCTCCTTTTTCCAGCAGGTTGAGGGAGGCGTAAGAGGAATGTGCCTGTGGTGACCCAATGGCACAGTCCTGCTCTGTGCTGAACAGGCTGGGCACATGGATAGCATTTGGGCTCATCTGTAGAAGAGATCTTCATCTGAGAAAAGCCTTTTATAACAGAGAATGCCACAACAGAGACTACCACAATGCAGGGCTAGGATAGACAAGCTGTTCGGTATATCTCTGCTGTTAACACCCAGAGAACATAAATGTCAGTGGAGAGACAGAAAGATAAACCAGCCAGCAATAAACAGATGGCCATGTTGCTGGGGGAGACAATCAAAGCAAGGGTCGAAAAGGAGTTTGAGACATAAGAGAAGAATGAAGACAACTAAACAGTTCTATGCAGAAAAGATACAAATAATGACCTAAGAAAGTGAGTTAAAATAATCCAACACACACCCACACCCCCGCTGGCTATTGCAGATGCAGTTCACCTTTGTGTTCCTGGCACTGTAGCTACAAAGCATTTTGACATACTTGTATAAATAACGATCAATGCAGCATGATCATTATTTCAATGCATGCTGAAATAACATCATTACACTACACAAAATAATTACCATTTTGGGAAATCTGCTTCTGTGATGGAGTGAAGGTTTTGGCTCTTCTCTCCATATTTTGGCTTGATGCAGAGCAAATGGCACTCAAAGAGCTTTTTCTGATTGGGTGACGCTATGCAGCACATGGGACTTCAGACAGGATTGACACTGCATTCAAACAGAAGGTTTGCATTAAAAACACAGCTAAATGCTATATTCTTGAGTATTTGACTCCATATTTTCACAGCATGGAGTTCAAAAGGAACATTCATTTTCTGTGAAGCCTGGTACTTGAAACAATAGCCAGAATTCCCCAAATTGCTTTTCTCTTCACACCAAAAGATACTGCTCTAAAAGAATGCCTTAGAGTTGTTTACTGTTTGCAATAATGATGCCATTCTCTTCCTTTTCAGCTGGATTTGCACAACTGAAGGTTATCAGAATCTGTGTTAGAAACATGGTGGGTTTTTTTCCTGCCTGGTTTCTACCCATGTCAGTAATGAAGAGCACACAAAACTGATGAACAGAAACACTGAAATTCTACCCTCACAAACAAATGGCATACTTCATGTTTACTGGATGTCCTTCAGGCTGTTGTTTGGTCTAGAGAATGTTATAGAACCCCCGCCTGGTTTGGGTTGGAAAGGACCTCAAAGCTCCTCCAGCTCCAACCCCTGCCACGGGCAGGGACACCTTCCACTGGAGCAGTTGCTCCAAGCCCCTGTGTCCAACCTGGCCTTGAGCACTGCCAGGGATGGGGCAGCCACAGCTTCTCTGGGCACCCCCTGACAGCGCCTCAGCACCCTCACAGCGAAGAGCTTCTTCCCAATATCCAACCTAAATCTCCCCTCTTTGGTTTAAAGCTATTCCCTCTTGTCCTACTGCTACAGTCCCTGATGAAGAGTCCCTCTCCCCTAATGACTGACTAAGACAGTATCTTACCCTCCATAAGAAGTGAACGTGGCTGAATAGCTCATGGAAGAGGAGCTGGATGGTGTCTGAGAGCAGCTGGCCACAGCCTTGCAGAGACTGAGGGAGGCTGAGAAGGCAGCGGATGAGTGTGAGCTAAGAATGAAGGTTCCTGCAGTAACACTATTCTATGATTCTTTGATTCTAATACCAGGACTGTAGGAAGAACTGTGGGAAAAGAAGGAGCTTCCTTCTGCCAGGTTCCCCCAGGGAGGCAGAAAGTTGGGAAAAAATACAACCTTTTGGTAGAAGGAGAAACCCAAGTAGAGGTTCATGCTGCTGTGAGCTGGGTTAGACATGTGTACTGTGTCCTATTGGAGACAGAGCAGGGAGAATGTGTCTGTGCTTCCAGGTAATGCAAGCTTCTGAAGTGTGATGCACCAGATTGAGCATTCAGGGTCATATACATTCTATACACATGAATTCAGGCCCAGTTTGGAATTAACAGCACAAGAAACCAGGTGTAAGCAGAATTTTAAGCCCTTGCTACTTTCAGGGGTTGGGTTCATCCATGGCACATGTTGGTGTCCCTAAGAGGTTTAAATACGGGTTGGGAATGTCTGTCACCTCTCCCTTCTAACCTCAATTATCCCCAGACCAACTGCTGGGAACACCTCATAGCTCAACAGCCTCTGGTCCTCCGGATTATCTCTTACACAGAGGAGTATCAACTCAGGTCCCCTATCCTGCTGTACAAAATGATTGAGTGACAGAATAAACCAAGCCTCAGATTTCATGTTGTCAGCCCTAATGACTCCGATGGTTCTGAAAGCCTGGAGAACATAAGAGGCTGGGATCTATTCTGCTCGCTGAAGTTTGGTGCATCAACCAACCTTTAGAGCAATTTGAGGCAAGTAACTAGTTTCCTTCATCCTAAATACCAGTTTCAGGTAAACACCTGATGTTTCATCCAGATGCCACCCTTGAGTATTCAACACTTGGTGGAAAGAAATCAGTTGCCAATGTTTGTTGATACCCTCCTTCTCCTATAGAGGAAATCTAAACATTTTATGTAACTACCTGACATTAAGCTGTCACAATCTGCTACACTCGCCAAACTCTATATTAAATACAATCCACAGTACTACGCCACTGTGGGTGGACAACATAATTGGGCATCCTCAAAGGTACCTAAATGTGTGAGCAACCTACATAGTGTGCCTGCATAAGATATAGTATGGCTCATCGTGACAAGAACTTCTCTTCTAAAAGCACTCTGAAAAAAATGGAACTGGAATGTTTAACCCATTCATCGCCTTTGGATCAGTGACTCCTTCTCCCACCTGGCCACAGCTTCAGTCTGCTATCTGACCATCTCCCATCTGGTCTGTCACCAGCTGGTACCGACGGCCTTGTTGTGTTTGCAAGGATTGGGATTGGGAGAGGGAAAATAAGACTTTTTACAGAGAAGCCTTTTTGAGTCAATGAAATCAACTTGATTTGGTGTGTCTGTGTCTGTGTGCAGCTGAAGATAAGACTGCTTTTGTGATCTGAGCAGGGAACCTCCTCCGCTTGAACTTCACAGCTGAAAACTGGCTGGGGGAAGATATCCTCCAGCCTGAGCCTGTGAGCTTCATTTTCAAGGCGCTCAGCTCAGTCCTTTGCTATCTTTTCCATTTCCGCTATTTAGAGATTAGATCTTGGCTTTCTTAGTTTCAGGAGATTTACCTGAGTAGGTCCCATTCCTTGTACCTTATTTATTAAAGATAATCAGGAGCTCATCACAGGGCAGCGTTTAAGAGCTGACTAATCTAAAGATAAGAAAACACATTGTACTAGCGTGGTTGATTGAGGCAGCATTGGGAAAAGTTGGCTCTCTCCTAGATGATCTGAATCACCTGTTGTGCCATCCAAAGCCAGTAACTACGTGGATTACTGCAAGATAACAGGCTTCCGTACAGCACCTATAAACCTGTTCAAACTCCAGCATGAGTTGTGGTTTCGATAGCAATGGGATTATTTCAAGGGACAAACCTAATCTTTAATCTAAGAGTTAGCAGAAGTATGGCCATAAATATCAATCTTATATTGCCTTTTGGAAGGTTACTGCATTTCTGTGATAAAAGAGTTAATCAGAGCATAAGATAAGCACAGGCTGTCTCTATGGCTTTTCCAGCAAACACTCTCTATATACGGAGTTATTTTATCTGTCACTAAGATCTACTGTAGAGCTTTGTGGTGAATCAGTCTATTCTATGCTTACCTGTACTGCTGAAAAAACTATTGCAGGTTTTCCTTTGATTTCCTTCTTAGAACATCCTGAAAGATTTTAACAATCATTTGCAATTGATGCAAACCTTAATGCTGCAGTAATCAGAACATGTACATGCCAGATACTTCCAAGGGAAACCACCATTTCAGCTAAAATCTTTACAGAAACTCCACTTCTCTCCTTTCCTCCTCCCTCTGTGCTCCACCAGCTGAAAAGCCAATAACAAAATTCTCCACCTCCTACACAGTTCAGAACAAGATTCGTGTGCATTTCTCCTAGGCATGTTTTGAGACCCAGAAGGGAATGAAAGTAGTTAACGTGCAACAGGAATCTTAATTTCAGCTGCAAGTCTGCGTCTTTCTCTTGCTGATATGCTGGAAGCTAAGTGTTAATGTTGTGGTCAATTTAAGTCCAGCCTGGGGAGAAGAAGCAGTTGAAGAGATGTCTCAAGTATACTCGCCTTCAACTAATGAGACTTTGGGTGCTTCTATAGATGGTACAGAGCTGAAATCAATCCTCGACAATGAAACCACAACTGAAGAATGGACCGAAGACTCCTTCCCAGGATTGGAAATACTGTGCACCATTTATATTACATACTCAGTGATCATTTCTGTGGGGCTCCTTGGAAATGCAATACTCATCAAAGTCTTTTTCAAGATCAAATCCATGCAGACAGTCCCAAACATCTTCATCACCAGCCTGGCGTTTGGAGACCTACTGCTTTTATTGACTTGTGTGCCTATAGATGCCACCCGGTACATCGTGGATACCTGGTTGTTCGGAAGGATTGGGTGCAAGCTGCTGTCTTTTATCCAGTTAACCTCAGTTGGAGTCTCGGTGTTTACCCTGACCGTTCTCAGTGCTGACAGGTGGGTCTGATGCAACTCATTTGCCAGGAGATACCTCTGGTGGGAAGTTAGAAATGAATATAAGAGCAGAAGTGATCAGTTTGTGCATGTTTTAGTTGTAATAGACCAAAACCAAACCCCAAATCAACCATTCTCCCATTTCATTTTAAAATGTGTGTGAGAAAACTCAGAGCAGTTCTTTTTAATGGAGTGAAGTGAGAAAGGCTCTTAAAGTCTTCTGACCTTGTATTAGCTTGAAGTACAGTACTATAGGGTTCTTTTCCTCTATTGTACAGAAAAGGGAAACGGCTTAATGCAGGGATAAGACAGTAGATTGGTGCTATCTAGTGGTGTACTAAAGTAGTTAGGGAAGATGAAAAATAAACCTGAAAATGACTGAGTGGAAATCCTTTGTCCTGTGCCCTCAGAGAGGCTTTAAATACTACAAAATTAAAGATTGACATATGGCGATAGCAAGCCAAAGGAAAACACAGAACAGATTGGGAAACAAACAGATGATGCTCATGATTTGATGGTTACTGCAACACTACACAGTAATTTTCAGTTTGATGAGGGCTTAGGGTGATGTGACACATTTTGAGTATTCTCTCTTATGGTTCTTTCATCTTTTCCAGAGATTCTTCAGCCCAGAGGTCCTCAAATTAAACTTAGGTGATGATAAGAGCACTATTAGTTGGGATCAGCACTCCCGTCTGACTGCTTTGCCATGTACTTCTTTCCTGAATGAGCAAATCTAAGATGAGATTACAGTTCAATCAGCATTAGCATGTCAAGGAGCAGAAAACCCTGAAACTAAATACTAATATCAAGAGAGAAAAAGACTTCCATCTTGTAAGCCAGTAACTGTGGATTGTCTCTAACAGCAAGTCCAGAGTTTAATCGATGCTACTATTACTGTACTCCAGCATAGGAATGGCCACACTGGGTAAGACCAAGGGTCCACGTAGGCCAATACCAGCCTTCAGTGTAAGGACCACAGAAGTCACATAGGAAGAATAAAAATCACTGTCCAACACTACACGTAAGCCCTAAGCCTTCAGATCACCTCCTGAGCAAATGTGGTTTCTGTCTATTTAATAACCTCAGTGGATTCCTCTTGTAGATCCTTATTCAGCCTCTTCTTGTACTTGTTTAGCATTGAGTTTCACTGCCTGTTGCATAAATAACTCCTTTTTCTTGCTATGCTTTGGCTTCATTTGATGACCTTGACTTTTGTGCCAGAAGAGACAGCAATGATCCCCATCCACCTCTCCAAGCTATTCACGTTATATATATATTCCACCCTTACTATGGGGGGTTTTGAGTTAAGGTTTGCAGAGCAGCACATGGTGTTCAAGAGTTGCATAGACCAGAGATACAGATAATTGCTTAATAGTCTCTTTTTCTCTTCATTTTTTTTCCTAATAACTCCTAACATTTTGCTTTTTTGCAGTTTCTTTAGGGTTTGGTGTGGGGTTTAACTCCTGCTGAATATTAAGCTTATGTTTCCAATGAACTGTATATTATAGCTCCAAGGTCTTGGTCCTGTATGACATCGATTCAGAACCAGTCATGGACTAGATGGCCTTCAAAGATCTCTCTCAACCCTTTCAGCACAAACTATTCTATAATTCTATGATTTAGACAGTTAATTCTTCATGGTAGCTGTTATGTTAATACTCTATGCTGCATTTTCATAGGGTAACTGTATGGTAAACTTAGTGAGAACATCAGTCGTGCACAATGCCAGACTATCATGTTCCATACAGTATTCTAGAAGAGCTCCAAGTCAACAAAATCAGTATGTATTCAATAAAGAGCAGTCCAGCTTGCAGTTTTCTACATAAATTTGCCTAGAGGAGAAAAAGAGCAGATCCTCAGGTTGTGCAAAATGGTACGACTAAGCTGTCGCATCCTCTGGACCCTTTTTCACTGCCTTTCCTTTTATGCCAGCCTTGTGCTGCCGGAGTGGTCTCTTCTTTCTACATCACCAAGAGTCTCTGATACTCTGGGAGCAGGGTATAATTTCCTGCGCTTCATCCATCTTCGTGGCAGTTAATTCCTTTCCCACATCCCATTTCCACACTGATTTTCGCACATCCATAGATTTACCCGGATTTTTCTCCTATGTCTGACTCAGTCCACATGCTGCAGAATCACAGCCATGAATCAACAGCACTGTTAGCCCCTGGTTTATACATATGAATGAGTACTGGAGAATTGCTTGGAGTCAGATCAATGCAGTCAGCTGGGATCTTAAAATTGTGGGAGAAAGGAGGGGTCTACATGCTTGGTTTCATGTACTGATAAAAGAGGTAACCTATTTCATACCTTTATCAGTTTTACATGCTAATTCCCTCAGTTACCTTTCTAGGCAGCACCATAAACACAGGAGAGATGACTGCCTGTACTGATCTTAATCCAGACTTAGAAGTCATCTTTACTTAGGAAGGCTTTAATGACAAGTCCTGCCAGCCAATTCATTAAAATACATGTTTAAAATTGCCTTCTACGTTTCCATCTTAATTACAAAGAGCTAGTACCTGTTTTCATACCCAAGATGATTCTCCCAACCTCAGCTTAGTGAGAACAGGGATGGTTTATCCTCAGGTTCACACCATCAGTGCTTGCACTATTCCTGCGTTCCTTCTGACAATGATGTTGGTTGGTTTTAGGTACAGAGCTATCGTTAAGCCCTTGGAACTGCAGACTTCAGATGCGCTCCTGAAGACCTGCTGTAAAGCGGGCTGCGTTTGGATCGTCTCCATGATATTTGCTATCCCAGAGGCTGTCTTCTCCGATCTGTATTCTTTCAGCAATCCCGAGAAAAACGTAACTTTTGAGGCATGTGCCCCCTATCCTGTGACTGAGAAGATCCTGCAGGAAGCTCACTCCCTGGTTTGCTTCTTAGTGTTCTATATTATACCCTTAGCTGTCATTTCTGTCTACTATTTTCTTATCGCCAGAACTTTATATAGAAGCACCTCCAACATGCCAGCAGAAGAACATGGTCATGCCCGTAAGCAGGTAAGCTATGATCAAGCACTAAAGTGTGATTAAGTCTTGAGTACCAAACCTTTACCTGATAATGGGAGTTCAATCCTCCATAAACTCAGCCCATATTAGCAACCCAAACTCCACTATGCACATGCTAATGACTCATTGAGTTGTGAGTGTGTGTGCCCTCCTGGAGAGGGATGGGGTTTGTTTTGCTTCGTTATGGCCGTATTAAACTCAGGAGTTCAAGTGTTGTATTGTAAACAGAGACCTCATCCGTGTGAGCTGACACATTAACTATTATGCTTGCAAATCCTAGTCTAGATGAGCTTGACATGTGATTTATAAAGGAAAGGGAATGTGTGGAAATACCTTGTTAAATATATAGATTTATTTTTCTGTTGGTTTCTTGGTTTAGTTTTTGACTTTGGTGTTTTGGAGGGTTTTTCCATTTTGCTTTTTTTTTGCGTTCCTAAAGGATTTAGTTTTTTAGGCCCCTTTGAAAATGAGCCCCAGCTACATAACCCAGGGTAACTAACTGCTGTTAACACCAGATATGCCTCATTTTCTCCTAGATTGAATCCCGCAAGAGAGTTGCAAAAACAGTGCTGGTGCTTGTTGCTTTGTTTGCCTTCTGCTGGTTGCCCAACCACATCCTCTACCTATACCGCTCTTTCACATACCACGCTTCTGTCGATGCTTCCACCTTTCATCTGATAGCTACTATTTTTTCCCGTGCCTTGGCCTTCAGCAATTCCTGCATCAATCCTTTTGCTCTCTATTGGCTGAGTAAAAGTTTCAGGCAACACTTTAAAAAGCAAGTCTCCTGCTGTAAGGCAAAGCTTCGTTCAAAGCCTCCCAGTGCCACCCACAGCAACACACTGACCAGAGCCCCGTCCATCACAGGCAGCACGTGTGGCTCAGAAATCAGTGTTACATTGCTAACAGATTACAGCATCACTAAAGAAGAGGAAAGTGTTTAGTCCATCTGGGATGAAGAAGGATAGAAACTGAGCTTTGCAAGCAAGCCCCCACTACTGGGATCCTGGAAAGAGGTGCCTGGCTAGGCAGAGTTTTCATCAGGAGTTGGGGTTTTCAAATGTACAATAAAGAAATCAAACTGCGTGGGAGAAGAAGCTGCAACAGCTGAACTTCCCAGCATGAAGCTTAAAGGGATTGTTCATGTTCCCAAGCATGACCATGGATCCCTAGCTGGAGTTGCTTTCCTGGACTGGGCAGGACAGGAGTCAGCAGAGTCGGTGCAAGAACTATTTGTGAGAATGGTTTTGCTCTTGGTGACTTGTTCTTTGACTTGTGACTGAGAGCTCCCTCTGTCAACTACTTACATCCGCAGCAAGCAAGCAAACCCACCTATGGTCCTAACACCAGCAACCAAGAAGATTTCTGATTTCTTTTGTTGTCCTGAATGTTAAAAATTGCTCAACTCATCAAAAGGCACACTAAAATGAAAGAAAGCTACGGTTTGTAGTACAGTGTAGCAAAAGAAGAATAAGCATTATGGGCCAGATCTACACCAGCCCTTGCTCTGACAGTGATTGACTTTGAATCTCTGGGTAAGGACTGACTGCTGTGTGAAGAGCTTCCCTTCTCAGTTCCTAAGGAAGTCCAGGGGACCAGCCAGTGACCATCTCTCGGAGAAAGTTATAATCATCTTTAACCATACTTGTAATATTCTTTGCGATCTATGGGTAAAGCATCTCAGCAGTGCAGCATTCCTTATTGTTCTAGTGATTTAACATCAAGAAACTGAGGCGGATCTGTATTAAAGTTCTATCTGGATTTACAGTGCACTTCTGAAGCGAGCTGCTCAAACATCCCCTCCTGCCTTACTGTGCTCTGTCTCCCAGAGTCATCTTGAGCGCACAACCTGGATTTCTCTCAGATGAAACTGTGTGTCCAGGCCACAGAACCAGACAAGAGTGAGTTTGAGGTAAAGCCCCCAAAAAGTGTACAGTGTGTGGGGGTCAGATTAACCCTTAACCTCTGCAGATCCTCTCCTGCTGTAGTGTACGTGGTCATATCTAAGTGATCCGCACATTTTCAAGCATGCTGGGAGAGCTTGGTTTTTCTATTGTACTGATTTTCTATTCTTCAAGTTGTTCAAGCAGGATACCTTTGTAATATTAGGATAGACTGCCTTTATGAGATCGGCCTTCTAATCTCAAATCCACTCATTTTATGCTTCTGCATGCAGAGGCACGTCAGTGACAGCCTATCATGGGCAGCCTGTGCATCCCTAAAAGGCTCAGCAGGTCTGCTGGCACAGACTGAATTCCCATCAGGAAATACAGGAGGCAAGTTTTCCTACCTCCCATTATAAATATGTTGAATAACACTTATCTTTATGGATTTTGTGTACCCTGAACCCAAATTTTGCTCTGTGAGAGTTGGTGGTAGAAAGCCCAATAGATTTTCTGTTGCTTGAACTAAGGGACTTATATCTCAAACCAAGATATTTGTGCGTTAAGGTATAGAAGCGAGGTTGCAACATAGGAATTAAATAAAATAGTGCTGGAAGTTAAAGAATTTCTAATTTTAACTAACCCCTTGAAGATGCAAAAGCCCTCCAGCTGCACAGAGCCCCTAAGGACACATGGCTGGAAATCCATCCATCCATGCCCCAGTATTTGAATTCATTACAGGAGGAGAAAGCATATTTGCAGTCTCTCTCTGTTGAGTGCCCTAATCAGAATAATAAGCCCAAACTATAAATCTCAAGGGCATTGGAATTCAACCTCTGTCATCATCTTAAATGAGTTTCATGACAGTCCGCTTTAATCTCATCAGGCCTGGCCTTATTTTACTACACTTTCCATGTTACAAGCTGCGAGGCTATAAGCCCTGATTTTAAAATGGATTCTCCCTTTCATTATACCAGTTTTACACCAGGATAAGACCACTGAAGTGGAAATATAACAGCACAGAAATACAATTTAGGGTAAAACAGACTCAGGATACCTTAGTTTACTTTTTTTGCCTTAATAGAACACAGTCGCTGGTAGTGAGCTATGTACAAACACAACAAATATAAGGCAGTGATATCTTCTCTTTCTCTTTTTGTCTTAATGGGGCTGCAGGATGAGACTGAAATAAGGAAACAAGCCTAAACACTTCTGAATCTACTTTTATCTTCCTGGGTCTTCCTATAGGAAATTCTAAACACTGCGGTTCTTTTATTCTAGCTCCTTACAGCCTTTGGAAAACAAACCTGCCATATGTTACTGGACTTCACAATTTAGCTCTGTTGGAGACCAAATTTCCCCCTGTAATATCCTTGGCTACACCTCATCGTAGCCTTTAGACCCCTCAGTTTCCTAATTCTCCTTTTGCCTTGCTTTGCATGCAGCTACTTTTTGCTTGTCCTCTAACTGGATAGCCTATCTATTGCTAAGAGATCCTGCTACAAACCTGATGTTTCTGCAAGATGCTGCACATGTTTCGGTTAAAGACTGGCAATAGTTCAAGCCAGAAGTTAACTAACTCTGCTGTATACTTTCTGCTTTTATAATTCTGTACTTTCAAATCTTCATGTACTGGAGCGATATTCTGGTCAACATTTACTTTTAGCTAAACAATCTGATACTATTTATTCCATCTATTGCCCCAATATAATATCCATAAAATCTCTCCACATTACTATAATTGGATTTAGGGGAAAATAGATGTTTCCTTTGCAATCTTTCTCAGTGTTCCAAACCCCATTTCTTTTACCCTTAGGTAATACAAGTGTAATTCCGTAAGAGCATATGGGAATAACACCAATTGACAAAGATTTTGACTGTTATTTCGCAAAGAACTGGCATGAGTAATTAGTGGTTTACTTTTTATATCCTATTTATATCAAGGTAGAAAAAAGGCACAAACTACAGAAAGCCAAGACTCCATCAAAGGTCTTGTTCATGTGGAGTCTTAAGGAGTGAGTAAATATGATTTCTAGGATGCACCTTTTTTATAGTTTCTCTTGTGAATGAGACAAGCACACTAACAGTTTGCGTTAACGTAACATTTACAATTGACATTCACCTTAGCAGCAGCTTTAGTATCAGTACTTTAATTTGTGCTGTCACTGTTAAAGCTCACACAGGAAGTACTGCTTCATTTTACACAGGTAATGCAGGCTTTCTGCTGACACTCTCATGTGCTTCTGCTATGAATACAAAACTCAAGAATAAGTTAAAGTTACACACAGATACAGCACTTCATTACTTCATTCAGTGTTACTTATAATTCAGCCTCTAATCAGCGTCAGGTCATAGGTTCTGCCACAGATGGTCTCCTCAGTGCAAGGTGAACCATTCTGTGGAATTCCTTTTGTCAGCACAGGGAAGGCTATTGAATTTTTAGCACATCTGGCTCTGGTGCTCTCATTTTTCACACTGTCAAGGCTCCTCTTCACTCTCACTGGTTTGTAGAACAGCTACAGGCTCCAGCCCCATGGAAACCTAACAGAAGAGTTACAAAGAAGGGCAGAAACCTCTCTGTACTGAATCACTGGTTACTGCCTCCTTGGTTTAGCATAACAAGGCAATATAAGAAAAGAGTGCTAACTCTTTACCTAATTATTAGCTAATTAGCTAAGTATTAGCTGGTGAATTGCTGGTTCCCCTCGGGTAGCAAAACACCACTTTAGGAAAAGCAGGATTATTATTTGTGGTAGGTGATACCCTATGCAGACCAACCATCAGCTCTGCTAAACCTCTTGTCCACAGAGAAGAGTCAGACACAGATACAAGTTATCCTGCTAATGTTTCCTTAATATTCACTTTCAGACATTCTGACAGGATTTAAAACACCATTTCTTGACAGCTTAGCCTGACGTGAGCTGTGTAACACTCGAGCTCTTCACACCATCCCCACAACACTCAGCTTGCAGCCAGCAATGCTTGTGCAGCCATGAATTATTCCACGTCAAGGATGTGATTGAAAGGAAGGCTGTACTGACCGACAAAAATGATGAGTTTCCAGAGGAATCAGCTCCCTGAGCTGGGTCACTGAAGAGGAAGAGAACAGATGGTGGTGACATGGTAAGAAGCTCTGCTGCAGTAGCTGCTGTCACGCATGCTGTTATCTGCGGAAGGTGTGAGGGAATCTGAGGTAGTTTGTCCTCATAGCTACACTGAAGTGTGCATATCAGATTTACCACCCACTAACCCTGCTGCACACAAGCATGCTCCCACTTCCATTGGATTGAGATGAAAACTGGATCTCCTGTTTCCCAGGAACAGTGTCCCAGTGCACGCTAGGGAAATCTGTACAACGCGGGCACAGACATCACTACATTTACTCAGGTGATGGATGTCAAAAACTCTGCCAAAACCAAACGAGCAGTTTCAGACTTAGGTAACATCGCTCTTACAGTGTTTAAGGCTGTGATTATCTTACTCCCAAAATATACCTAACTCCAAGTTTTGCAAGTAAGCACAATTTATGTTAAGCCTCTCATGCTCCTCACCAAAACCCAGTACCTATTTGAGAGCTAACACAAATGCCTCTTAAGTCAGTTTATAAGTGATCACAAAACAATCTTTGGACAACCACTGTAATAGCCCTGCCAAGATAAAACTCTTGAAGCATGAAAGATGCCATTAACTAGGATGGATGTTGTTTGTGGAACAGCCAAAGGTTACTACAAGTCTATATTTATACCCTGAGCAATTTCACCCGACGGTCTGTTGACCACACAGTTAGTTGGTGTTGGTCTCTCCTTACAGAGCTCAAGCACTGTGGTTTTGACTTTATTATCATGCCAGTGTGTATGACAGTAACGATACCTTCGTTCCTGGAATGCTCATTTCCAGAAAGCTTTTGTACTGAAGGTAATTTTCATTTCTGAGGGGGAAGACTGCTTTGCCACTGGTAACCAGCCTCAGCCGGCTGAGATGTGTTCATTTAGAACACGCGCACTGTTTTAATACCCGGGGGTTATGGCTCTAGGTGAAACGTTGCAAAACTAAGCCTAAACGGTGTGCTGCTTCGCCCTCTAAATGAAAATACTTTAAAGTGCATAGAATAGCGATTAAGTCAGTTTTCATGCAGCGCTGCCTGGATCGCACTGTGAAAACCACTAGATGGCACTGAATGAAGGTCTTTTAATAGAACTGATGTAAGTTTCCACAGACAGGTCACTACTATGATTCATAACTGCAGGCTTCACTACTGCAAAGTGGTTCAACATTTTGAAGATAAGCCATATGCACCAACACATCAACCCCTTCCGAAACGAACACAGCCACCGTAGCTGCACGCCCTAAGCCTGTTACAGTCCAGCCCGGCTGGAAGTAGACACGTGTCACGGAGTGATTTGGGTTGAAGGGACCTCAATCCAGTTCCAACCCCTGCCGCTACAGCAGCTTGCTCCAAGCCCCTGTGTGTCCAACCTGGCCTTGAACACTGCAGGGATGGGCCAGCCACAGCTTCCCTGGGCAGCGTTAGCAGTGTCCGAGGCACAACGGGGTAAAGCACTGCTGCCTTTTATTACACCACACAGGGCCCGCGGCTCCCTGCCCACAGCAGGTCGGGAACAGACTTGAAGTTTAGTACTTCAGGGCCAGCCGCCCCTATACCTTGGCCGTGCCTGTGGTGCAACAGAGCCTGAGGGGCAGGGGCAGGGGCAGGGGCAGGGGCAGGGGCAGGGGCAGGGGCAGGGGCAGGGGCAGGGGCAGGGGCAGCGCACAAAGCACGGTGCAGCTCTTTGTCTGCCCCCGCCGGCCGCCATCACTGCAGGCCCCATCCCGCCCAGAGGCGGGAAACCAAGCCCCGCCCCTGAGCCCGGCAACAACCTCTCTCCGCCCCCCGCCCTCCTTCCCATTGGCTACTCCGCTCCACACGTGACCAGCCAGCCCGCAGCTCAGTGGCTGCTGCGTGGATGGGGGCGGGAGCAAAGGGACAACCCCCGCCGGTGATGGGGAGGGGGGCGCCGCTTCCGCTGCTGCGCGCTGCGGGGCTCCGGTGCGGTCGCCGGCTGCGGGGTGCGCCGCTGCCCGGCCCCGCCGCTCACTGGGGCGGGGCGAGCGGGTGCCTGAGGCGGCGGGGCGGGTGCGTGGGCCCGGGGCGGGTGCATCCCCCGCCAAACGGGCCAGGATGAGCGGTGAGGACGGGAACGAGGAGTTCTACCGGCAGCTGCAGCTCCAGCAGCAGTACGACGCCAAGCCCGAGCCCGGCGGCGAAGGCGAGTCCGACCCCTTCACCTACGTCGACCCTGCCGATGGAGCTGCCTACGAGTGGGACCGGGAGAAGAAGGCCTGGTTCCCCAAGGTGGGTGCGGGCGGGCCCGCTGTGAGGCGCGGCCTTCTCACCGGGCCGCGGGGCCTCCGGTCCCTCCCGCACGCCGGCCTCTCCCCGTGGCGTGCCCAGGATTCCCCGCGGAGGGGTGGGAGTGAAGCGCGGTTGGCGCGGGGCCTCCACCACGGAGCTGTCTCGCTTGTCTGGTCCAGCTAAATGCGTCTGTTGCTAAATCTGTAGTGCTGAAAGTCTGGGTTTTCTAGCGATATCCACGGCAGCGCTGCCTCCGTCTGTAACCTTACCGGCTGCTCGCTGCTCTAGTGAGGGGCTGCAGGTTGGCTTTTCTCCTTTGCTGTGCGTCTGTGGAGCTTATCGGGCCTGGCATGAAGTCGCAGTTACGTCTGTGGGTCTCGCTGAATCGGGTCTGCCTTGGACATGTTTGGGTTTCCTTATCGCAGGAGTTGTGGTGATCGTAGAGTCATAGACTCGCAGAATGGGTTGGGTTGGAAAGGACTTTAAGATCATCCAGTTCCAACCCCTGATCTTTGTTTTTCTGTGGGTATGAGCTAGCCTGTTCTAGATGAAAATGGAGCCGTATATTCCCCTTCTCTTTTATTATTACCTGAAAACAGTGTATGTGTAAGGATGCCTCCTTCCCTCTCCTTAGAGCTTGAAAAATAAGTTGTTCAGAACGGTTAGCATTCGAAGGGACTTTAAAGGTCTAGTTCAGATTTAAAGGCCTTCCACAGAATGGACATGTGTGACAGTTTTTCATCTTGGTCTTGTTATCAAATACTTCGAGTATAATAAATGAACTTATTGCAACAGCCTGGTTCTTCAAGGTGCGAGGTAACATAGATGTAATGTGTTGAGCCAATCTGCTGATCTGTGAGTGACATAGTAGATTTGTTACTAATACCAATGAACAAGGGCAATTACTTAATTTAAAAGTGTTAAGACATTTTATGGCAGTATACTTGATCAAGTGTAATGCACCAGTTCTTATTTGTGCCTCTGAATTCATTGCAGTTCAGGGAATGAGTGAAAATGAAGCCTGTAGTGCCAGGTTTACATGTGTATAAACCTAGTGAGGTGTCCATGTAGCAGTAAAAACGTGGAAAATCCAGACTTGCCAAGTGGAGCAGTGGGGAACTGAGTATCCCTGGCTCCCTATGGAGAGCCATATCTAGTGAGCACAGTAACTTTTTGTAGTGTCAGAATGGTTTGGGTTGGAGGGGATTCTCATCTAATTCCAACTTCCTTGTTCTTTCCCCTCTTTTTCACCTCTTCTATCTCTTCTCAGGCCTTTCCTAAGTGCCTTTCCTATCTTAAATTCCTCTCTTGGAGAGGAGATAACCTGTCCAACTCTTAATGTTATGTAGACACAGCAGTTTATTAGTAAATGCAGTGTATAGTAGAAGTTGGTGTGGAATGATTGTGAAGCACTATGTGTCAGAGATCTAGCACCAGAGCTAGATGTATTACCTCAGGTTACTTAATTTTGCTGATGATTATACAACAGAATGTTTTATCAAAATAGACTTAAGAGACTGCAGGAGCTAAAAGTTGAAGTCCTGGCTCTGCTTCATGAGCAGTAACAAAATCCCTTGCCTCTGTTCTCTGACAAAAGATTAAAATAGTCTGACTGGTCTAAATAAGCCTCAGCTCCAGACGGGTATTGCAGTGCTGCTCAGCTTTGGGAATAGAGCTGAACTCCTGCTAAAGCTGATTTCAAAGCAGTGCAAAAAGTTAATGCTGTTAACTGTTAACATTCCTCAGCAAAGGTTGGAGACAGTCAGCTATTCATTAGAAGTGGTGCTACGTTGATGGATACCAATTTCTTCTAATCCTTCACAAATACAGCACAAAATCACACGTTGAATTAATCTGGCTTCTTTCAGCACTTGCTATGACAAAATACACTGGATGTTGTCTGGAAGTGCAGGGTATCTGTTCTTCATTTGGTTAATCTATTCCTTTCCATTTCAGTATGACCAGTAGTAAATTACATGCCAGCATGGCCCTCAGTATTGTATTTCTTTTCCTATAAGCTTAATTGCCCCAAACTGTCCAGCTGTGGAGATCTGATCTCTTTCTCTGATGTTCTCCACCAGAAGTGGATAAAAGCCCCAAGTAAGAAATTCTGTGAGTGCTTGTTTTCTATGTGGCATACTGTCCTGGATTCAGCAGCAGCAGTCATTTTTCTCCTTCTCAGTAGGTGGTGCAGCGCTGTGGTTTTGACTCTCAGCCTGGGAACAGTGCTGATACCACCGATGTTTTCAGTTGTTGCAGTAATGTTTACTCTGACCAAGGACTTTCTGAGCCTCATGCTCTGCCAGGGAGGAGAGGGAAGCCGGGAGGAAGCAGAGACAGGACACCTGACCCAAACTGACCAAAGAGGTATTCCATACCACAGCACGTCATGCCCACTATATAAACTGGGGGCAGTTACCCAGAAGGGCTTGATCACTGCTGGGTCGGGCTGGGTATCAGTCAGTGGATGGTGAGCGGTTGTATTCTCTTCCCTTGTTATTTCCCTTATTATTATTATTGGTGGCAGCAACAGTGGTTTGTGTTTGACCTTAGTTACTGCACTGTTCTTATCTCAACCCGTGGGAGTTACATTCTTTTGATTCTCCTCCCCAGTCCTGCTGGGAGCAGGGGGGAGTGAGAGAGCGGCTGCGTGGTTCTGAGTTATGGCTGGGCTTAAACCACGACTCATACGTTCCAATGAAAGCCTTTCTACTTGCATAAATGCCTGCAAAACCACATTTGAAATTGAAGTAGTTAGTATATATGGTAGGATGGTAGCGTATTATGGGAAAAAAAAGCCTCTGTTATTGACTGGTAAAATTTGTCAGTCTGTGGTAGATAATTTGCTACGAATAAATGTAGGCTTTACATGAGATTGTGGTTCCCACTGAAGTTGGAAAACTACTGCAGTTGTTTCAGGTTCAATCACTAATTCATCGGTAGATTCTCTGATGAACATGAATAATATTGTTCACCAGAAACTTTAAAAGCTTCTTAAATCTCTTGATTTCATCAAGTGGGAAGCTAGGGCTTTGCTAAGATTGCTGGTGTCAAGTATAATGGACCTGGTCAGAGCTCAAGAGCCTTCTTCACTAAAGGCAGTTGTACTCTTTTTCTCTTGACATTACATCATGTCTCTAAGAGGAGCCACTTACATACCTGATTGAGGTGTGTTGCAAATCTTGTTTCCTGTAGGAATTATTGCATAGTAAACTTATAAGTTACAAGGGGCTACGAGGCATCTTGTGTTATTCATGGCAGGCCTGTTACTATCAGCTCTGTGTTTTTGATTTGTCAGAATAAAAGCTTAGAGTTGAAACATCAAGCATCAAATCATTATGGCAGATATGAGCTTACATCCTTATCTTTGGCACCTACTTCTGTCTGCTGCTACTTACAATACCTACATCTGTGCCGCTCTTAAAATAGCTCAGGGACAGTAAGTTTTGTTCCCTGTTGATACAGATGAAGCAAGTGCAGCACAGGTCAGAATCAGGTACCATTTTCAAAGGTTAAGGCTCAGCTTTGGGAATAAGTCATTTCAGTTGTGTAACTTCAGAAAATACTTCACAGTGCCGTGATCTAGCACAAGCAGCTATGATGTATTATCTTTTTCCATATTACTGCTAATGGTTAGTATTAAAATCTACCTGGCTGGAAATACTGGGTATAATTTATGGGGTGGTTTTGGTTTTGGTCTCTACAAGATAGACATTTGCTAATGTTTTATTGTATCCAAATACAGTCTCTAGGAAGGAGCAAGAGAATTATTTATTAATTAGTAGGATTCAGAGTGTACACTCTTACAAACGGTGTGTTCAGATATGTCTGGAAGTGCAATATTTATTGCCTATCAACACAAACATATGTCATCTGTAAGAATGTTTCTATGAAAAGGCAGATGCCTACAAATGTCAGTCATTCATCATGTGTGGAGAAGTTATTGGCTCACTGTCAGTGTCACTTCTCTTCCACATGGTCTGGAGTGCTTGGTTTCTGTCCCTCAGGTAAATTCATTTCAATCAAGCAGGAAACTTTGCTTGAAAACAAGCGGAGCTTGTGAAATGTTTGCTTAAAAACTTCATATTCTCTGTGGAATTAGTATGTCAGTGTAGTTCAGGTTATGCCTGAGCTGGTTCTTGTGGCTTTACAAAGATGATTTCAAGTACTGTTGCTCTGTGCTGACAGATTAAAACCTGACCATCCTCTCCTACCGTAGCCCACTCAAAGCATGAATTTGTAGTTCTTCAAAAATTTGGATTCACTTTCCTAATTTGTTTTCAGATAACAGAAGATTTCCTAGCGACGTATCATGCCAACTACGGCTTCAATGCAGAGGATACAGACAGCTCTTCTGCTTCTGGCACAGCAACTGAAACTAAGCAACCAGTAAGCTCTAAGACATCAGGAACACAACCATCAGCAAATGAGAAAGGACCACAGCAAACAGATCCGAAGCAAAAAGCGGAAAAACGGAAGCTTGAGCCAGGTAAGTGACAAAGGGTTTCCTTCTGTGTAGGCTGCAACCTGTGTAGTCCTGACTGGAAACTGACAACTCTTTGGTGTTACCATGTGCAACAAAGATATGGGTTGTTCTGAAAGTTTCCAGAATGGCTTTAAAATTGTGTGGTACTTCGTAGGTGTCCTCCTGAGACTGTACACATGGTGGAATAAAGGCAATTTAAAGCATGTTCAGAGCTTTTTCCATGACCAGCAAAAAAATCAGATGGAATGGGAACATTAGTGTGTGCTCCCATGTATAATATATTGGCATAACTGAATTAAAACTCTTTGTTTTTAGGATGGTTTCATGTTGAAGAAGATAGAAACACAAATGTTTATGTGACTGGTAAGTAATAGTGTTTCTGTAGATACTTTGAGCTAAAGATGGTAAAAGCCTTGTATATGTTTCACTGACTTCTAGTACTGTCTGGTCAGTCTGCCACTTGCGAGCTAATTAACCTTATATTTCTGAATGTGTAATGTCTTTGTGACCTTTAAATTGCAGATGGGAAAGTTAATATAAGGGACGTAATCTATGCTTTTATCTTTTTAATGTGATATTCTGAGAGCTATTATTCTGAGAGAGATTAGTGCCAAGACATTAGTTTCTTTTAAGTAAGTTACCATCAAGAAAAAATTCTTGTGAACACCTAAGAAATAGGATAATGAGAACGAGTTTATAATAGTGCGCTGATCATATGCATCACTGAATATTTTAATACCTAAAGGGTATACAAGAAAGCTGGAGAGGGGCTTTTGGCAAGCGTCTGTAGGGACAGGACAAGAGGAATGGCTTTAATCTACCAGAGGGGAGACTGAGATGAGCTCTTGGGCAGAAGCTCTTCCCTGTGAGGGTGCTGAGGCGCTGTCAGGGGGTGCCCAGAGAAGCTGTGGCTGCCCCATCCCTGGCAGTGCTCAAGGCCAGGTTGGACACAGGGGCTTGGAGCAAGCTGCTCCAGTGGAAGGTGTCCCTGCCCATGGCAACATTTGGAACTGGATGAGCTTTAAGGGTATGAAGTAATGTTTAAAAGGTAATACCAAAAATACATGTCCCAAGGGCAGTGGTTTCTTATGGTGTATGTAAAACTGTGTCCTTGAGATCTTTCATTTAAAGAAATACTGTGGGGTTTTTCTTCTGATGAGGTTTTACAAAGAAATGGAACCTACTGAAGCCATCTGTTTGAATTGATTTTGCAGGTTTACCTCCAGATATCACAAAAGATGAATTTATACAAGTCATGTCAAAATGTGGCATCATTATGCGAGATCCTCAGACAGAAGAACACAAAATCAAACTGTACAAAGATAAGGAAGGAAATCTTAAAGGAGATGGTCTGTGTTGCTATCTAAAGGTCAGTGCTGGACTACCATGTGGTTTTCCTTCCCAATGAAGATATGTATGACCACTGTTTTGGAATTATACTCTGAAGATTCTTGATCAGAAATACATCTTAAATTTTAGGGGTCTGTTTTACAGGCTTATTCCAGAAATGCCACTTACCTGCTTGTGCTCTTCATTAGTTTCCTCTTAATCCATCCCCACCCTACCCCTGGAAATGTCCATAATACTTGCTGAACATGTTTCTGCATGTTCCTGTCTTGTCTGCATACTGTAGTCCTATATTTACAGCTGAGTAAATACTGGTTGAGAACTGGTTAGGTTCAGAATTGTTATTGCATTCTGTATTAACCTATAAAAGTTCAGGCTGCAGGGCTACTTCCTTCATGTGTTTTACTTGTGAATAATTTGAGGAGTCGTTGATTGCAAGTGCAATGTACTTTAATGCTGCAGAAAGCACCAGGCAGTGCTAAAGCAGCTGCATTGTGGTCTATGCTATTTCTGTATTTTTAGTAGTTGGGGCTGTTCAGTGCACAGGTATAAAGAGTCTCCATTCTAAAGGACTTCATCAGCTTGCTTGATCGTTGCAGATTAATTTCTATGACATACTTAAATGAAATGTATGCAGTTGCTTTTGGGAGCATTAATCTGCTTGTCCTGAAGCCAGGACAGCGCTACAATAGCAGTGAAGAAATACTGGGTTTTGATAAAACAAGCGTTGCCTGCTAGCTGCATGTCAAGAGACTTGGAAGAGATATGGCAGTATGGTTTACAGTGGAAGGAAATTGATCCTTAGCACAATAAACTGAATTAAATGTTATTGGAATAATTTGACTGTGCCACGTGCTCTAAAGCTTGTGCTCTGTTTTATCTTCAAATAGAGAGAGTCAGTTCAACTCGCGTTGAGACTTCTGGATGAGGCAGAAATTAGAGGCTATAAATTGCACGTGGAAGTTGCAAAGTTTCAACTGAAGGGGGAGTATGATGCAAGCAAAAAGAAGAAGAAATGTAAAGACTACAAGAAGAAGTTGTCTCAACAGCAGAAGTTTGTATCTCTTATTTCAGTAAAATATTGCTTGAATTCTAAGGCTATTAGTAAAGAGCTGCTTTCTTTGGAATGCAATGCTGAGAGTTATGCAGAAAGTGAAGTCTCACCTGACTGCAAAATAGCTTAAAGAATACCCATTTGAAGGGGAGGAACTCCTAAATTAAATGTTGACATAATGATTGATACATTAACATCATATATAGGGAACCAAGGTCCTTACAGATCTAGAAGATAGCGTTACAGCTTCAGGGAGGTAAAAGTTGTTGGGTTTTTAGCTCAGTGTGTGAGAGTGTGCAAGTACTGACATGGTATCTAGGCTTTTAGGAGGTAAAAACACTCTGTCCACATATTGTTTCTGCCATACTTTACTACTTGCAAAGGGCAAGAGATGCCGGCTTCCATAGGGTCAAATACTAAAATATATGTTTATGTACATTTAGGTTACATATAAGGCAGAAGTTCTTCCTGTGAGGGTGCTGAGGCCCTGTCAGGGGATGCCCAGAGAAGCTGTGGCTGCCCCATCCCTGGCAGTGTTCAAGGCCAGATTGGACACAGGGGCTTGGAGCACCCTGCTCTAGTGGAAAGTGTCCCTGCCCACGGCAGGGGCTTGGAACTGGATGAGCTTTGAGGTCTCTTCCAACACAAACCAGTCTGGGATTCTAGGAATAATTTATATTTATTCCCTCTGTAAACATATAAGTACCTTAAAACCTCAAGTGCTTTGTAGAAATGGTAAAACCGGATGCTTTTTTTTTTTTGAAGAGTAACTTAACTCTCTGTGTCAAAATGCATGTTTTAATTGCTGTATTTCGAGAAATTAATGTGTTTTTTTCAACAAATACTTGTAGAAACTGAAGAGAGCCGCAACAATATCTTCTTACTGTTGCTTCATTTCATTAGACAGCTGGATTGGAGGCCGGAGAAGAAAGATGGTGCAGTTCGGATGCGACATGAACGCATTGTTATTATCAGGAATATGTTCCACCCAAAGGACTTTGAGGTAGGAAGGTCCAGTTTGCTACTGTACGTTGTGCTGTTATAGTTAATGTTGAATTTTCTGCTATAAGAATTACAGCAGATCTCATCTAAGCAGAGGAAAGCAAAATTAAACTTAGATTGGGCAGGGTTTTTCCTGTGCCAAGCATCTGCTTAACGTTCATTCACCTGTTTCCAAAAAACAAGCAAAAAGAGGTTGGTATGACTGGGTTTTGGCCTTTTTCACTGTGTGTGTAGTGACAGTACTCTTTGGGATGGAAAGAGGAGTGACCAGTATGTTAGGATGGAGAAACTGGCACAAAATAACCTTATTAACAAGTAGCAAGTAAATTCACATAAGGGCTGGCTGCCAACTCCCAAGTGACTTTGAAACAGCAGCATAACAAGACTTAATTTATGAACTTCTAATAGATGGGAGATGTCTTCCATTGGTGATTGAGCAAAAAGAAGGTGCTTCTGTTGAATTCAAGCTGTGTGATTGCATTGCAGGAGGATCCCTTAGTGCTAAATGAGATCAGAGAAGATCTGCGGACAGAGTGTGAAAAGTTTGGTCAAGTAAAGAAAGTTCTCATATTTGATGTAGGTATTTTTTTACATGTTGCCTTGACACAATGTCTAAATGTGTGAAACATTCAGGATTCTGTAAATATGAGTGGAGCATTTAATTGGTTTTTGTCTTCATTTCATGGCAACTTGACCTGATCTTTCAGTATTTTAAAATTAGCTGGTTTGGAAATTAATTTCTATTGTATTTCACCCAGTGTGAAGGCAAACTTTAACTCTTCCCAATAACTTGCACGCATGTCACAAGACTGAAAGTTTATAAACCCATTTATTTGTAGCTAAAGTAGCTGAAACATTTTGTGGTTTTCTGTGTTTAAAAGGTCTGTTCTGCCTGCAAGTAGAACAAGATGCATAAACTTGCAAATTGGATTTTCCAAACAAAATTCTGTATGATTAGGATGGAGCTATATCCAAGTTGATTTTGTTACGCAGTCTGAAAGATGTTGGATAAATTCACTACTTAACCTGTTAAACCAAAGTTGTCTCTCCTTACAGCGACACCCTGATGGTGTGGCTTCTGTGTCCTTCAAAGAGCCTACAGAAGCTGATCTGTGCAAGCTGACTCTAAATGGAAGGTGGTTTGGTGGCCGTCAGCTCAGTGCTGAAACATGGGATGGTGTAACGGATTATCAGGTAGCCTTTCATGGTCCTATTTCATCCATTACTTCTTCCAAACTGCAAACCTGTTTTAGTTTAAGAAGTGCTCGGTGTTCTCAGCTCCATATCCTTCCCCTGCCCTGGCTTACTTCTCCTTTACAGCTAGTGTGTCTCCAAATATTCATCCTTATTCAGTTTAGCAAAGATGTAAAGGACCTGTTTGATGCTAAAAATGGTGTTAGAGATGTCAGCTTAGAGGATCAGCCAGTGGATGTACAGGGGATGTACAGTCGGCAGGGCTTGAGATACCGCTGTAGTATAAATGTGTGTGTAACAGTGTGTGAATATTCATTGTTACAGATATGACTTAGTAATGATGTGTGTAAACCTATCTTTAATAGGTGGAGGAGACTGCAAGAGAAAGGGAAGAAAGGCTCAAGGTGTGGGGATCATTCCTAGAGGATCCTGATGCAAAGGAGCAGCAAACAGCATCTGATTCAGATCCTGCAACAAGTAGTGTTAAATTGCCTGAAGGCAGACAGCCTTCAAATGTTAATGACGCATCTAAGGAGGATGTAAATGCTGAAGCCCAGAAGAGGGAGAATAATGGTGAGGGCATTAATGAAGATGGAGCTCCATCTACAGACAGCAGCCTTGCAGGCAGTGATGATGAAACAGATGCATAACATCTTCAGTGCTTTCTGAAAGCATGGGTTTTAGGGTGATGTTTGAGTTTATCCCTTTCTTCAGGGTGACTGCAGACAATATTCATATGAATATATGCATATTAGAATGTCATCAACTGTGTGCTTTGAAGTTTTCATTAAAAGTATTTAATCAGGTTCTAAAAGTTTGTATTAATTGGCTGTTCAGGTAAAGTAACTCAAGTTGCCAAGAATGCAGTAAAATTCATCAGGCTTCTTTTGCTCTAACTATGCTTGTCAGTGTTTCATGATGTAAGAGTAGAATATGTTCCAACCCTGAAGTTTATGTACCTATATGTAACTGAAGTAATGCAAAGCTATTACAAGATTTGTGGATTATACTGCTAATTTTCCTGTACCCCTTGGAACTCGGTATCTTACCCTAAACTTCTTTTCCAGAGTACTCTGGATCATTTGATGGAACAGATGCTGTGATATGCAGTACAGGGTGAATGCATTGGATATGCCTTAAGTAGCAAATTATAAGAGTAGTACCAAGTAATAAACTTAAAGGAAGTGGAAAACAGTGTTGCCATAGCCAACATAAGGCAAACTGAGTGAAGGTTATTAAATCACAGCATTCAGGGAATGTTTTATTTCCCGTTTTGATTTTCAGTTGATGCTTAGATCTTCTGCAGAGGCTGGAATTAGTCAAGGAGACTAGAAATGCACTAACACACACGTTGTAGGCCATAATGAAATCAGACTGATCTCAAACTCTCATGGTCTGTATGCAGTAGGTATGCAAAATAGGCCTTTGATTTCTTGACTTTGTTTAGTTTTTGCTTTAACGTTAGAGTAAAAGCTTTCATTGAACGTTGTTAGAATGGTGAGTGTGAGTTCTCGCCAACATTTTGCTTTTGCTCTTCAGAGTGGGAATGATCTCCCATATTTCATAAAATTTGAAGGCTTTTGGCAACTTGAACTACAGTTTGTTTTTCAAAAGTTAGAATATTAGAAAATACGCTTTCAAAGACTTATTTTCTATGGGAAAAGCAAATGTTAGCCCTCTTAGAAATATTCCCAAAAGCAGGACTTAGGAAACATTCTAATTTTAGATATCTTAGTAAGAATAACTTGGGGGGCAGTCTTTTTGGCCATAGTCATTCTTAATTTAAAGTCCCATTACTTTGATACCTAAGGGTAGAAGAAGATGGATTTAGGCATCAAACCGTTAAAACATTGGTGTTAAATTCCTAGCATGTTCTTTATATGCCTGGTGACAAGTGTGCATTTGTGAGGAGGATATTTTATGGGGTTTTTAATTCTCATTGGATTAATATGAATGAAAGCATGAGTATGAGTATGCAAGACCCTGTAGATGCTGATTCTTGTCTTTCCACCCTCAAGTATTCAGAATACTCTGAAAATTAGTGTGTTCAAACTTTGTGCTCAGAGATTCCCATCTATATTCTTTCCCAGAAGTCTATATGATATTTTAAGTTTGTTTTGTTCTCTTGGTTTTGGGGTTTGGGTTTGGTTTTCTCTTGTTCTTGTTTTAATATGTAATCAATATGTATGGGTAGCTATGGCAACCAGAGCATCTAAGTTAACACTTGGCACTGAGGTTATGAATTACATCTTTTCATGATGAAATACCTGGTCTTACAACAGAGATGATATTTGAATTCGGGATTTAAAAGCCTGGGGGCTCATTAGAAGCTGGTATGATGAATTTCCAACATTGGCTTGCATTATACAGAAGAGCTGTAACTGTTGCCAGCTAAGAAAGTCCATTTTCTCATGTTTACAAGTGTAAGTTACAGCAAAGCAGGTATTCTGAAGAATTCAGGGCATCTGAAGCGCTGCCTGGTTTGTATTGCACCCAGTGGCCTATTCACATTACATCTCTGGGTTGTGTTGCTTCTGCCTCAGCTATTTTTATTGCTAATAAGCCCCACAGACCTTTGAGGCCTGGAAGTTTCTACATATGAAGAGTGTGATGTAGTGTGGTGGGTATTGCTTTCAATGCTCTTTTTTTGCCTTCCAGCTTCTGGACTCCAGGCTTTAGATCTGTTACTCTTGTGTTTTGTTGAGGGGGTTTTGAGAGCCCAGTCATAGAACACTCTACGCAGTTAAATCACATGTTTTACAGCGGAATTGCAGCAGATATAAGGAAATTTACTGACAAATGTATAAAATTGTACAGACCTATGAAGCCTTGTCATGGTATCAGGTAGGAAAATAAGGTTAGTGTTAGTGTTTGGAACAAGACTTTGGATAATAAAGAAACATTCTTTGTGCAGTAACCTTCCTCTCTCCAATTGATGTACAAATATGATTGGCTTCCTTTGAAAGTCCAATGTGATGGTAGTGTTTTCACCTTGTCCGCTGGACCTCCCACTGAAGTAGAGCACCCACACAGACTGAGACCAAATGTTTTCCTATTATCTAGGATATGTAAGAGAATAAAAGGTCTTTCCATGCAGATACGTTGTTCTGAAGTGGCATTACACTCAAACAGGTATTTTCCTTTTGTCTACCTCTGTTATTCCCCAGTAAAATGTAAAAATCTATTTTTCTAAACCACTGAGTACTTGAGGCATTTGTAAGCCTATGGAGAGGTTGATGCAGCTGGGACTTTCTTTTCAGCACACTCACTGAGACCAAATTCTTTTGATGTTGCCCTGTTTTTTAAATGATGCCAAGTTTTATAGCTCTGAACCTGAATTAAACATTTTCACTAAATACTATTTTAAAGTATGATTATGGGAACCTTGTATTATAGAACAGTGATGGTTAATACCAAACTGTAACAAATCTGAAGCTGAACAAGCTGAGTTGCTTTTTAAACTTGCATTTTTCTGATTCAGCAGCAGAAATGAATTGGGAAGAAGTGAAAATCCCAATGCAATTTTCCCTGTATTTATTCCTTAATTAAAAATGCTTTCTAATGACTTGCCTTGCTCATGAGAAGGGACAAAATCTTTTTGCTCAGTTTCTCCTTTTCCTTAGGCTCCATTCCAGTGTTCCAGTGTACTGCATGTTCCTTCATCCCAAGGGTGATGGTGAGAGGTTCATTTTAAGGCAAGCTGTCTCCTTCCCTCTATATCGTGATAGCAGTAACTAGCAGCACCTTGACCCAACCAGTGTTGCTCAGTTTTGACCTACAGAAATAGCTGTTTCTACTAATTCACATAGTGTAACAAAATGGGATGTGAAGCCACCTCAATATAACAACAGGGAAAGAGTATTAAGTGATGCTTCAGCATAATTCACCGTAGATAATCACTTCCTTCACCATGCCATACAAAATCAGTTGCTTAGCTTCAACATATAGTAGTAGTTAGCTTTCCAGTGCTGTTTAGTGGTTTGCTGGTGAGGGAACTGTGTAGTTCCAAGTACGAGAGGAGCATTGAGAAGAGCATGGCCAAGGTAGACATCTGGAAATGAGAAGGCACGTAAGTTGTAGCAGGTTCTCAAACGTTCCTATCCAGCTGTAAAGAGAATTAGTTTCATTTTGCATCAAAATGTTTTATCTGTTTTCTCCTGCTGACTGTTTGAATTACTTCTGTTTTTAATTGAATTTCAGTCCCTCGTACAACTTACAGTTTGTATAAGGATTGCAGTTCATTTAAAATCCTTAGGATGGTAAATGCAGTGCATTTTAGCTAAGATGTGTCCTCGACATTATTCAGTTAAGGCTAACCTCTATTTACAACTCTAAATCCTTAGCTTAAGTCGCTTGAGGAAACTTAAAGGTATTGGATGCTTCATAGAAACTCATACTTGCCTTTAAATTTTCCAGGAAAATGGATATTCAAGCCCTGAATTCTTGACCTGTGTAACCTAAGTGAATTCTAAATAAACCCCACCATATCTAGAGATGTAATTTGGATTTCTGAAGTCTTTTTCTTTCTGAATGTGAGGAAACATACTGCGGTAGGAGACATGAATTCTGGACCTTGTGGACTTGTGTTGATTTGACTTGTGTGTATTTTAGTGCTCATTATACAACGCTTGAAGCCTTCCTGTTGGGAGACTCTGGAAGTTCTGTATTTATAGGGTTTCAAACTCTTTTGCAGCAAATAGGGTTGTTTTTTTGCTCATTCTGTAACATGAAAGCCTATTGTTAGATTAAACTTTACAAGAAGTTGACTTGGAATTTTTCCGACAGGTTTTTTCCTTCCATAAATCCTTTAGAAAACCAGCATTTAATCGTCCTTGAGTAATATTGACCTGTGAGAGCATCTGAGAATCCCTGGATGTGTCTTCAATTTTGTTTCTTAAAGGGGTTGTGTTTTATACTACCTTTTTAATAAACAAACTCGTGATCAAAACAAGTCTTTTCTGATAAGTTTGGAGATCATGTATGTGCCTTTTCTCCCTCTGTCAAAGGTACCATTGCATTTGGTGCACGGTGACTTCAGTTTATTAAAGTCTGTGTGTTAGCATGCCAGAGCTTCCCAGCTGGAGGCCACAACATGTGTTGCTAGAACCGTAAGTGCTCATGATAGCAATATCTGAAGGGGGCTACAAGGATGCTGGAGAGGGACTCTTCATCAGGGACTGCAGTGATAGGACAAGGGGTGATGGGTTCAAACTGAAACAGGGGAAGTTCAGGTTGGATACACGGAGGAAGTGCTCTGCTGTGAGGGTGGTGAGGCACTGGCACAGGGTGCCCAGGGAAGTGATAAGTGCTCCATCCCTGGCAGTGTTCAAGGCCAGGTTGGATGGGGCTTGGGCAGCATGGTTTGGTGTGAGGTGTCCCTGCCCATGGCAGGGGGTCGGAACTGGGTGACCTTAAGGTCCTTTCCAACTCAAACCAATCTGGGATTCTATGACGGGACGTGGCATTTGTTCCCTCTGTATGGCTTTTGTTCTTAGACTTCAGTCTGGATTGGTGTGTGAATGGACCCTGAAGATAAAAGGAGCAGGAGGAACATCTGCAGACACTGTAGTTACAGGAGATATTGTGGAATTTGGGTGGGCTTTTGTTAAGAACAAACAATTCCCATTTTTGTTCTCAGGAACTTGGCTTTTAATACATTTTTTTTCCCTCAGGGCTGGACACAGAGTGCTTAAAAAGCTCTGGAAATCAGGTGGTTTAGTTCCTGTATTACAAAGGAGCAGGGCTGATAATCCCATTTTTACCCTGTAGTTCTTTGAGGTGTCCACCTACAAGCCATCCATCACACTGGTGTCTTAACTTCCAGGAAATTAGGAAACGAGGCCTTGAAAAACTTCAGCAGAAGAAATCTCATGCGTGAAACAGTTCAGATTCATTCAAGGAATGAAGATGAGGGCACTGTCTCACAGTGGAAATGGGTTTATGCAAAGAGTGTGTCAATAACAGCACCATCCCAGGAAATCTTCCAGCTTTGTGGTTAAGTTGTTCTGGGAGGTGGCAGAGGGTGGATTCATGTGTTTAGGCAGAGGGAATAGGGTTGTGCTCTCCTTTCTGGGTGAGTAAACAAACTCTTGAGCTGCTGCATGAAGGACGTAAATGTCTCCCAGTTTGGTGACTCTCCGTCCCTGGTTTTTTTTTCCATCTGATCCTGATTCACCATTTCCAAGACCTAAATGGTCTGACAAAAACCTGGAGAGGGGCTTTGGCCAAGGGCCTGTAGGGACAGGACAGAGGAATGGCTTTAACTGCCAGAGGGGAGGCTGAGATGAGCTCTGAGGCAGAAGCCCTTCCCTGTGAGGGTGCTGAGGCGCTGTCAGGGGGTGCCCAGAGAAGCTGTGGCTGCCCCATCCCTGGCAGTGTTCAAGGCCAGGTTGGACACAGGGGCTTGGAGCAACTGCTCCAGTGGAAGGTGTCCCTGCCCGTGGCAGGGGTTGGAACTGGAGGAGCTTTGAGGTCCCTTCCAATCCAAACCATTCCATGATTTCGTTAATGGTTGCAATTGGGTTAGTTTGGTGGACCAACTGCAGAACATCCCCAATCTCTTTCTTGCTACAGCCGTTGCAGAACAAGAGGGATGTTTTTATTTTCAGAAGATTTCTTAAGTCATTTCAACAGATCCAGCAAAGAAGAGAATGAGGATTGGTCATCCAGTTTATCTGGGATGGAGACAAGGTCGTCTTTTCCTTCCTGTGGACATTTGTAGTTAATATACTGTAACCTGGCACAGGCAAGTCCTTGATGATCCCAGCCGAGTCTGGTTCTCTGCCATAACTTATCATCTTAGTGTAAACTCTTCTGAAGCCCAAACCGTCGTCTTTATTGTGTACACACTGTCATAAAAAACAAGCCCTGCTTACAGTCCTGTTTTCCTCATTCCTGAAACCTCCTAACCCGGTTGACTCGTTGGAGTGCATTTCATGCATTCTTAGCAGATGGGCTGAAGGGAACGCCTAGTTCACTCGCAGCTAGAGGCTAGAAAGCATGTAAGGAGTTCATGAACGTTGCTCGTCTCCTCTTGCAGTCACTGCAGAGTGCACTTAGCCTGCCGGGGGAAAGATCCCAAACTGCTGGGCACAGCATGAGCATCCCACATCTGGAAAACCGCCCCGGTGTGACACTGCTCCTGGCAGTGAGTTAAGGTAGGAGAATTCAGTGATCGTTTCAACTTGTGTCCACTGACTTTCTCAAGTGATACTTGAGGAAAGCAAATGTCTGTCTGTTAGATGATTGCTCAGTACTTGGGAAGCGGAAAGAGTCTGTATTTTATTTATGCCCACCCTGGCAGTGTTGAAGGCCAGGTTGGATGGGGCTTGGAGCAAGCTGCTCTAGTGGAAGGTGTCCCTGCCTTGTGGCAGGGGTTGGAGCTGGATGAGCTTTAAGGTTCTTTCAACCCAAACCAGTCTGGGGTTCTGTAATTCAGTTTTAAAGCTCTTTTGGGCTGCATGAAATAAGGAGCTGAGATTCCCGTCAGCTGCTACAGTTGATGGAAAGTTCCTATTGCTGGCAAGGGTGAGGAACTCACAATTCACACATGTGGAACAGCTGCTACACAGCAATAAACAGCAGTACAGCAGCTTACAGTTAATGCCACAAGCAAGTTAAGCATGTTAATAAAGTGGTACAAAGACCAAATAGCTGCCTTGCCCTGAGTGAGGAACTGGAAAAATAAACCTCTGGGCCACAGCTGATGCTTCCTGAAGTTTCTATTGCTGTGGAGCAGCATAGGAAGAGCTGGTTTGCTCCTTGCTGTTGAGATGGCCTCGTGTACCGTTTCTTAGGCTGTGTGGTCACTGGTGACTTTGCCAAGCTTTTAGTGCTTGGGTTAGAATTTACAATGGCAAGCGCTGGCCTCCAGCTGAGCAGCCAGATTGTGTCTTAACCCAAACAGAGGGTTGCTTTCTAAAACGAGCCTGGAAAAGAGTCTCTTCCTGTGCTTGAATTCTTGCAGTTGCTTGGCTGGGTTGTGCTAGTTCCTGCTCCCGTCATGGCCCTTGGGATGGTGCCTGAAGGAGGAAGGTTTCTGGTTGAAGTTTTCTCTGATTGGTAAAGCCTTTTCAGTTTTAAAGCTCTGAAAGTTTGTCTTCTGGATCAGACAACTGTTAGAGCATTCCTTTGCATTTCTAACTGGTGACAACCCTCTGTGTGTCCCATCCCCACCACTGTGTCTAAGTGGACCAGAGGCTGGAGCTGAGAAAGGATGCAAGAAGGGTAAAGCAATAGAAATCCTAAAATGAGGACTGAGGAACTATTGAGTTCCTCAGAAATTGGTGGTTAATAACAGGGGATTAGTGCTCGTTGAGGAAGGGTCCACGAAGGGGGCAGAGGTAACAAGCAAAACTAGACCTAGAAGCAAGTGATAAACATGAGCAAGAGGTTTGTAGATGGAGGCTTAAGCATAAAAAGGGGCATAGAATATGCTGGGTAATGTCAATCCTCATATTTCTTAATATCTGAATACTTGGCTTTGCAGCCTGAACAACCTTTTCATGCGTAAGAAATACTAAGAGGCCATTTGGAGGCAGCCTTTGCAATACTTCAGAATACCCTTTGAGGCAGGGATGAGCACAAGTTTGTTAGGAAGCTTGGGAATAGGGGGGGGTATGATTAGAAAAGAAATCAGATAAAGGTATGGGAATAGGTTGAGCAATGCTGCATGTTGCAGGGTCAGTTGGATGAAACACAACTCTAATGACTCATCAGTTCTCGTATGATACAGCTGGCTGTTGACCAAAGGTTTCCCAGTTCTCTGAAGCATAGCAGCCTCCTTGCTACCAAGGTAAAGCAGTTATGCTGTGTGGTGTGATGAGCTGATAGCAAGACTGGAAAATGGCATAGAAACAGCAGGCTCTTCCCCCTGCATTCACAGCCTGAGCACTGCTACGTATGATCTTGATTACAGCAGAATGCCTGAGCTCTGGCTGTAGAACTCATTCCCCTGCAGCCAGAAACTGCACAGATGCGTATGAACCATGCTTGTCCAGGGCAGGCAGTGATGCTCCTTATCCTGCTCTCACCGTATCTGGCAGCAGAGATTTTATAAGGAGGGCAAAAAGGAGTCTTAGAGTCTTTGGTTGACTTCCTGCAAACTATTTTAGAGTCATTCTTGCCTTAAATCCATAAGTCCTGGTTGAGCTACAGGGTATCTCTTAGCAGTCTTGGTGTGTGGTTTAGCAGTCTTGCTACCAAGGTTTTAAGCAACTGACAGACCCTCCGTGTTCCTCAGGAAGTTGTTTCAAACAAGGGGTTTTGTTTGGTTGGTTTGGGGTTTTTCACTTGAATTTGCTATAAATTGTATTTCTAATAATATTTTCTGCCTTCTTCTAATAGGTGAAGCAACTCCTGCCAGACACCTCGCTGTGGAAGTCTGTGCTGACAGTGCTCAAGGTACTTAGAACTTTACCTTGTCGAAATAAAATACTCATTAGAGCTTAAATAGTATGTAATGTTTCATTTCACTCTGTCAATATCTTTTCTGAACGACTGCAGAGACCAGAATTGGACAAAGCAATCCTCCCAGAGAGGAATCCCAGAGGAAGGAATTCTCCCAGAGGGGAACTCTTCATCAGGGTCTGTAGTGACAGGACAAGGGGTGATGGGTTCAAACTGAAACAGGGAAGTTCAGGCTGGAGATAAGGAAGAAGTTCTTCCCTGTGAGGGTGCTGAGGCGCTGTCAGGGGGTGCCCAGAGAAGCTGTGGCTGCCCCATCCCTGGCAGTGCTCAAGGCCAGGTTGGACACAGGGGCTTGGAGCAACTGCTCCAGTGGAAGGTGTCCCTGCCCGTGGCAGGGGTTGGAGCTGGAGGAGCTTTGAGGTCCTTTCCAACCCAAACCACTCTATGATGCTATAAGTTCACCCTGAACATCCACGGCGAATGTAACCTCTGAATTATTTGTGTAAATGCTTCAGTTCTTTCAGCGTAGCTCCATCCTCAGGACACATTTGCACAGCGCTAGGTCCTAAGCGCAGGGCTATGAAGGCAGGGTGAGACATGACAGCATTTCGTTCCTCAATAGAGCCAATGCTATGGCACCGACAGGAAACTCATGCAAGGGTAGGATCCATCAGGCTGTTTGCATCTCTGAGCCGTTCATTGCTTTCAAGATGCAGTATCCTTTACTTAAGGTTTTGTATTGTACAGTTGTATCAAGCTTAGAGCTCTCCATTGACAGATCCTGTATTGAGCAAGTTAAAGACTCCCTGGACTCGTTTTGATTGGGAAAAACGCACTCCCATCACAATTCTGTGAAATTTAGTACATATTTATTGAAAGGTTTCTCCTTTCATTTTATACTGCGAGTATTCCGTATGAGAAGTGTCTAATAAGGAAATCAGCGAAGAAAAGGTGTGTGGAATAAGCGGAAACCCAGATAAAGAATCTCATCTTACTCGTAACAGTTGGTCTGGCCCTACCAGTTTCAAGAGGAAGATGGGCTCACTGCTGACTGTGCGCTTTAGTCTCAACAGTGTGTCTTTGACTGCTCTGGTTTTCTTTGGCAGGAGCTGGTGGTTATTGAAAATGGAAGAAACAAGGAAGCTCTCTCCAAAGCCGTGTAAAAGCAAAGAACCTGTGAAAACAGAATGGGGGGCGCAGAGTGTTGTATTCACCTATTTCCAAGGGGATATTAACAGCGTGGTGGATGAACATTTTTCCAGAGCTCTAAGCAATGCGAAGAACCCTCAGGACCTGAGCACAAAGCACAAGGACGAGACTGTTGCCCTGAAGAATGGTGAGCTACTTTCTGTGCCTGAGTGTGGCGTTAGATGGGGGACTGGCTTTCGCTATGAGTTTAAGGTGCAGTGTGCTTACATTTGGGACCATGTGCAAACAGAAAGCAAGAGAAGCTTGCAAAGCCCTGGATTATATAGCTGGGACTTCCTGAGTAAATCCATGTGCTTGCTGGGGTGCTTCCCAGGCTGTCCGTGGGCCTGTTGGCAGGACTGGGTCCTCATTTTCCAGCCAAGTGTCTCCATTGCTGTCAGATGCATGAAGTGCATTATGACTTTATTTGTTGTCATAATCTATTTATTTAGTCTTGCAATTGTTAAAAGCCTGCCTATGCCCGTGGCCTCTAAGAAAACACATGTAATAGTTATTTGAAAGTGCTGGTAGTGGTTTAGTCTGCTTTTAGCGTGAGTTTGTGGTTGATTTTGAAGACAAGCAGCACTATGGAGAATACGTATTTATGTAAAATGAATATGCAGTTTGGTGGTGCTCCCTTAGAAAGCCATTGGAATTTGCCTTGGGAGAAAAGTAAGAAGTGCTGAGACTTCAGATGCTTTCTTTCTCTTTTAAGTAGATAGCGTGTCGCCCCATCAGTGGGATTTCTCTTCGCATTGCTGCAAAGCATATCCATCATCTTCTGAACCAAGCGTGTCAAATTCGGGTCTGAGTTTTGCTGCTGCTGGTCTGGCAGGCCAGTACCAGCCACCAGCTCTGCGGAGTCATCCAACCCAACCTGCAGACTTATGGCCTTTCCCTTCGATTGGGACTCCCAGTCTCCCCAGTTCGGTGTATCATCATCATGCCTTGCCTGACCTGCATGTGGGAGATGAACCCATCTCTGACAGGAAATACGGTTCCCTTCTTGGTCTTCTGCAGCAGGAAAAGTGCCTAACATCCATGCAGGAATGTACCATGAAGCAACACTCAAGTTCTGCTTGTATGACTGGACCTGCTAGGTTACAAAATATAAGCCAAAGTTCAGCTCCTGGGGGAGGTAAGGAAATACCATCACTGTGTTCTTTGATGGCATCTTATGGAAAGAGACAATACAGGGCTGTTGTTCCTCAGGTTCTCAAACTGGAGTCACCTTCAGCCCAGCTCATTGCAAAGTTTTGCAATAGATAGGCCAGGATGTGTGCTGTGGTACTTGGGATGGATGAGCTCCATAGTGTGGCTTCATCAGAAACTACACATTGCCCACTTGCACAATATCCTACCTCCTGGCTTACATTGGAGAGCTTTTTTAAGTGACTATAAACATTATTCATAGTGCTATGAGGATCAGGGATGGGGTGGCCAGGTAAGAGCCCAGAGCAGCCTACTTTTCTGTGGAGGGTTTTGTAACTGGGAGGATTTGGGATGCTGGAGAGGGACTGTAGCGACAGGACAAGGGGTGATGGGTTCAAACTGAAAACGGGAAGTTCAGGCTGGAGATAAGGAAGAAGTTCTTCCCTGCGAGGGTGCTGAGGCGCTGTCAGGGGGTGCCCAGAGAAGCTGTGGCTGCCCCATCCCTGGCAGTGCTCAAGGCCAGGTTGGACACAGGGGCTTGCAGCAACTGCTCCAGTGGAAGGTGTCCCTGCCCGTGGCAGGAGTTGGAACTGGATGAGATTTAACGTCCCTTCCAACCCAAACCATTCTGTGATTACATGACTGGGATAAAGGGGCTTCCAGGTTGGCCTTGCCATGTTTCCCAGCTAATTGCTGCCTGCCATGAAGCAGTGCTGCCCTGGTGGCAAAGGCACTGCTTTCCCTCTGCAGTAGATCTCCCAGAGCTAACACAATTCACACAGAAGCGATGATTGTTCCTTATTTATTATCAACAATGGGCAGGAATCCCAATCCCAGGTACTACCAGCACACAGAAGAATGATGGCTGGTGCCTGAAGCTCATTTCCTGGGATCTTGCATCCCTACAGGCTGCTCTGATGGATAAAATAGCTCTGCTGTGAGTAATTTCTGCCTTTGAGAAGCCCTTTGGGATGACGGTTCCTGGTGCCCTGTTAGGGTAGGCCTGCATTGCTGTTCCTGGGCGTTACCCACATACATAGCTTGGCACTGGCTTCCAAGAAAATGGGTTGTGAAATTGTTTAGGGAGTCTGCTGGAAAAACACGACGTGTCCTACCTGGTGCTTCTAGACTGGAGAGGAGCAAGCGTGTGAGGAAGCAATCCCGAGTCCTAGTGTTTGACCAACAGCCAGCTGTGAAACACCTGCTGGTTGCCCCGTTTCTCATCTGCGTCGGCAGGAATTTGGCTGAGCACTGGCTGAAAGCTGTTTCTATCTGCAGGCAGGCTTATCCACAGGTTCTCTTCTGAGGCTCCACCAAAGCCCTGGCGTTACAAGGACCCCAGCTGTAGGTGTTTTGCTAATCCATTCATCTGCAGTGTCTAATGTCTGTCTGGAATACACATTTGCTGCTCATGGTACATAGATTTAGCTGAGGATGGATGTTTGCAGTTGCAGAGGCACCCACCCTAGGCTTTTTGCAGCTAGTGAATGACAGCCCAGTTACTTGAAAGAGACAGTTTGGATGTCTAGGATTTAATTTCAGAGCAGGGTTAGGTGCCCTCTTCCCCCAAGGGGGCAATGTGAGCCTATTAAGGCTTGGGAGCCCAAGGAACAAACTCCTCCAAAGAAGGACATGTTTCATGAAGCTAGTGATGGGATCAGAAAGGGGAGCAATGCTAACAGGGGACTCTATTCATGGAAAAGGAAATTAAACAGCTGCTTGTCCCCCAGCCAGTCATAGAATCATGGTATAGTTTGGGTTGGAAAGGACCTTAAGACCATTCCATTCCACCCCTCTACTGTGGGCAGGGATGCCTCACACTCAGCAGTTAAAGCCTTTTCCTTCAGGATGCTTCCAGGGCCTTTCTGACCAGTGAAGGAGCCTCACAGGACTCCGTGTGTAACAGCACACATCTGCTTATCCAGCATCTCCAAAGGAGCAGATAGGAAACTGGCTGGCCCGTGTTCACAAGGAGGCTTTGGCAAGCCCCTGGGATCTGTGCATTTGTCAGGCTGTGGGAGTCCCTGTTTCTTGGCTCTCTCTGTTCAATACACTTCTCCTTGTGCTGTGTCATGTATAAGAACAGCTGATATTTATATTTATGGGAGTGCAGATTGCTGTGCCAGCCAGCACAGAGTTCCCCAGCACCTGTGCTATAGGCTGGGCTGCAAAAGCACAAGGGTTCTTTAGGAACTGCTGTCTGCTGCTAGCTCTGTGCTGGATCTCTGCTCATCTCCAGTGTTTTCTGTCTTTTAAGAGAGGAAAGCAAGCTCTTACCAAGGCTCAGAGAATCCCAGTGGAAGCCACGCCACTGCAGGTGAGTGCTGGAGCCAGCAGTACTGAAACAAATCGATGTCTGCCTATGAAGGATACCTTACTTATGCATACAGAACTAAAGACGCTTCCTTGCTTGCTTCCAGGCTCTATTTCCAAACCTTGTTTTCCCCCACATAAACAACCACCTCCCATAACTACGTTAACAGTGAAAAGGGAAAGCATTCTGTTAAATAAGATACGTGATTTCTAACCCCATCTACTGTAGTTCTTGTGGTTCCACCATCAGTATTCCTCTTCACAGTGCCTGTTTTACACTGGCTGTCCCAGTTTCAGACCCCAGAAAGACAGGACACCCTTTGCAGTGCATCTCAAGCACCCAGTTTCAGGCTAAGGTCCCTGTTGGATCTGTCCACATTGCTGCAGCTTTCACCAGCAAACCCACTACTCTGCTGGGAGAGTTGGTCAAAGAAATGACTTCCAAAGTATTCAGACTTCCATGTATTTCTCATGTTCAGACTGTGTGTCCTGGTTAAACTGAACACTGTTATACCCTGGTGTTGGCTCTTTGATGTGCAATATTCTGGGGATGCTTTGGAGGGCTCATTCTGGTTGTCCTCCTTAGAGCCATCTTCCATCAGACCCGAAGGTGTGATTTTGTTTGCACCACCTCTGCAGAGATTGCATGGACTGTGTTTGACCACCCCAATCCTGCTGTGTCTTTCAGGCATTCAGATCCATGACAGAAGAAGAGATTTGTACTTCTAGCCCCACCGGATGGTTCTCCTTTATTCTGAAAGAGGAAGTTCTTGCTGTGAACTCTTACTATTTGCAACTGTGAATCAAGAAGTGAACTGCGGCTATTCAGTGCTCTCTCTGTTGGAAGGATGCATGTGCTATTTACTATTTGGGGAGTGAAGAGTCATCATGTTCTACACAGTAAATAATTTCTAATAGCTGTGGGATTAAACCTGTTTGTTGTGAAGAAATATTGTCTACTGAAGGCTTTTCATGTAGCCCTCTTGAAAAGACTCTTAGCACTGTTTAATCCATGTATTCATTTACCATCTCTTGATAAGAATCACAATTCTTATCAATGCAGTTGCTGACTGGTAAGTGCAGGGATGCAGTTTGAATTTGCATATGCAGATGAATATGGCATATATATATATGAATATACAGATGGATTTGGCATAAATTCAGCGCTGCCAGTTCTGAGCTTGATTTGATACCTCCATATTGTTTAAAATAGTCTTAGGCTGGGGGCAAGAGACTTCAAGATGACCACAGGTCATGCTTATGGTTTGGAAGTACAGTGATTTGTAACCATACTTGCAATTCACAGGGGCATTCTTCAGAAACTATGTAACAGGCACATGCCCAAAGGCTCTGTTTTGCCTTCTTATAATGTGTCCTCTAGAAAACAGTGAATCAACACTAAATCTGGGAGGAAATCTGGATCCTCATTAGGTGCAATTAAAATACCCTTGAGCAAAAGCTGGAGGGGGGAATATTCTCTTTTCCCAATCTCTCTGCAGGCGTAAGAGCTTCTGACCAAGCAAAAATCAATTCCTCCATGGTAGCTGCTGCATCCCACAGACCTCGGAGGGGCTGAACATGGGTTCCATGCAGTGGCATCCATGAACTGTGCATTGATCCTTCATGTTCAGATCCCTTCCTCACTTCACCATTCGCCCTTGGCAACTATGTCTGTTGAAGGTGCTGTGAGTAAAACCTCCTGTGACTGGTGTTCAGGTCTGTGTATGTCCAGGTATGCACTGAAGAGAGACTGCTCAGCCTTTGTTGTAAATCCTGAGGATAAAGATTTGGGTTTCAATTTTCCTTCTCCATTAGCTAGAAATTAATATAAAGGAGCATGCTAAACTTATCCTGACAGTTCTACACAGTTGCTTAAAGAAATTTGACCTTTGAGATCTTAGGCTTGTGATTTGGGAGGACAAGTCTACCTGGTAGAAGCGTCTGGCTCAGTTTACACCAGCTATATGCCACCATTGGTCTGCATCAGTTACAGCACCTTGCGTAAGTTTATAAATCATTGGAGCCCAGTAACTTTAGGTGGTTTTGGTACTGGTTTAAAAGAAAGGATTGCTTAAATCCCAGTTTGTGTCTTGTAAGTGGATACATGAGCCAGAACCACCTGAGGCCACAGTGCGAGGGGCACTAAAACCAAAACCAAGAAAGGGTAAATTAACATCATATCTCCCTATAGGTGAGTACCAGCAAATCACTTGTTTTTCATAGTTCCATAAAGCTGCCATTCTTCTCTTTTAAGTTTAGAAATATCTCTCCAAATAGTTTTCTTTTTGTCAGCCCAAATCATGTAATCCCTTGATTTTTAAGGTTATGTGGTAATATAATGGGCAGAAGCAAAGCTTTCCAAGCTGCATTCTGTATACCTGCCTTATCAGCGTGTGTTGTAATTTCGGTGAAGTTATTGCTTCCAACCAGTGAAATATTATTTTGTCTCCCTCTGCCATTTCTCTTAATGGAAAGTGTTTAAATCATCTCTCTCTAAGGTCTAAAATGCCATATAACACTACATAAAACTCCCTGATCTCTTCATCAGGGACTGTAGCAATAGGATGCAGGATAATGGGTTCAAACTGAAACAGGGGAAGTTCAGGTTGGATATAAAGAAGTTGTTCTTCCCTGGCAGTATCCAAGTGCAGGTTGGATGGGGCTTGGAGCAAGCTGCTCTAGTGGAAGGTGTCCCTGCTCGTGGCAGGGGTTGGAGCTGGATGAGCTTTAAGGTTCTTTACAACCCAAACAAGTCTGGAATTCTGTGATTTAAATCTCCTTAAAATGTAGTGCTTTTTGGAGCTGTTTGGTCCTGTGCATGTCACAACTGAAGGTGGCAGAGCCAGTGTTTGTGGTGAATCAACCAAGTGGAATTGTACAGTTCAGGGTGGGGAACCCCTTGTTTTTAAATGCAAGGACACCAGCTGTCAGTGACTCTATCTGAACATGACAATGCTTTGAGCCATTGCTGCAGGGCTTGGCAGTGCCACATCCTCACCATCCACCTGGGCGGTAGACCTGCGGAAAGGCAGTAAGTGCCCATGCACCCCCCAGAAGCTGGTGTCCTGTCCTGGTCCCCATCATCATCAGCTCTGTGAGCTCTGCTCTGGGCTGGGCACCAGGTGCTTGCTCTTTTCCCCAGCTGATAGAAGAATGAGGACCTTGGGGACAGAGGCTTTGCTGCTCTAGCATTTTATCTTACACCACTGCAGCAATGTGCACCACAGCGTGCCTGGGTTAGTAGCATCTGACTCTTCTGCAATAAACAGGGTTGACAATTTCCCTTTAACGATGTAGTATGAACAGAGGTTTGAACATCTCACAGCAGTTCCTTACAGCAGGTGGGCTTTTAAATATGCCTGTATATAATACACATGTAAAATATATATTCCTCTACCACGTTGTTTGCCCAGAGTGGAGTGTTTCTTTTGCCCTCAGGCCAGGGCTGCATGCCCAATGCTGTTGCGCTGCTGTCATGCTCCCGTGTCTTCATTCCCATTCAGTTCCTGTGCTCCTCTGCTCAGAAGGACTTGGCAGGCAGCACGCTGCACTCAGCAGCTGCCAGCTGGTCCTTCCCACTGATTCTCAGTTCCTGCTTGGAATGCAGCAGTCCTGGTGGTGATAGGAGGAGAAGGGATGCGGGATGTACCCATAGGAACAGCATCTGACTCCCAAACCACTCTGCAGAGCTCCAAACGACAGGAGGGCAGACATGGTTGGGGTGTTACATTTCCTGGTAATCTACTGTGGGAAATCACTGTTTGCCTTAATTTGGGTACCACTTCTGAAGCTCTAGTCCAGGAATAACTTCTTTGCAGAGATGGGTTTTCCCTTATCTTTTCCTGATGGGCCAATGAGATACAGACTGCATCCTCCATGAGCCCCGTTCAGAGGTTAACACAGATTAAACCACTCCAGGGTTTCACATGCCTTCCCTGTGAGGAGGTTGGGGCTTGTTTGAATAAGCCACAGGAACTGTTGCACATGTCTTCACCACGCGTAGCCCAGGACACAGCTGGGTCATGTTTGCAGGCACCTCACTTTGTCTTCTCACGTGGGATGGCCCTGGTCCAGCTCCTCCTCTGATGGTCAGATAAACCTTGCGGGTAGCTGGGAGCAGCGGGGCTGGCTGAGCTGCTCCACCCCGGTTTAGTCACTTGTTACTAGTGATAAAAATAGTCCCAGGCTGCAGTGACAAATAAGAGATGTTCTCTTGCTGTTAAAGACCATTTTAATTCCATTTCTGTTAAGGTGTTAATTGACTTCATAGAAACACAGAATGATTTGGGTTGGAAAGGACCTCACCCAGATCCAGCCCCCTGCTATGAACAGGGATGCCTCACACTAAACTATGTTGTTCAAAGCTCTGTCCAACCTGGCCCTGACCACTGCCAGGGATGGAGTATTCACCCCCATTGGTATTTATGACTACCCTGTGGTTTTTCAGCCTCTCTTCTGGCAGGCTCTGGCGAGCAGGACAGTGCTGCTCCTGTCCGTGTGAGGGGCTCAGAGTCGCACAGAGAGGCTGAGATCTGCCCAGAGCGTGTCAGCGCTGGTGAGTTTGCAGTGGTTGGAACTGAAGGGCGGGATCTGCAGTACTGCCAAGGTCAGGAAACAGTGGTGATGTTTGCACAGGTCCAAACTCCTTATTTTTACATCCAGAATCTCAGAAGTGATTCGTGGGAGGAGACCTGAGAGCAGCTCCAGTGCCTAAAGGGGCTGCAGGAAACCTGGAGAGGGGCTTTGGACAAGGGATGGAGGGACAGGACAGGGGAATGGCTTTAACTGCCAGAGGGGAGACTGAGATGAGCTCTTGGGCAGAAGCTCTTCCCTGTGAGGGTGCTGAGGCGCTGTCAGGGGGTGCCCAGAGAAGCTGTGGCTGCCCCATCCCTGGCAGTGCTCAAGGCCAGGTTGGACACAGGGGCTTGGAGCTGCTCCAGTGGAAGGCGTCCCTGCCCGTGGCAGGGGTTGGAGCTGGAGGAGCTTTGAGGTCCTTTCAACCCAAACCAGTCTGGGATTTCAGCAAAAAACGGGTGCATAGTGGTGGGTTTGGTGCCTTGGTTGCTGGGAGGAGGATGCTCTCATTTCAGTGTCATGTTGTGCATGAGGGCTGCGTGTTACCGCACTGACAGTATTGCTGTGCAAGCAGCTTGTTTGTGGTCACGTCATGCAGATCACCGTTTCTTTGCTGAGGGGGTGCAGAAGCAGCTGAGGGCTGTGAAATGAGTGCTGGGCTGCAGTGTGGGGCCGTGGGGCAATCTGGACCAGCTCAGATGATGCTCTCGGGTGCCTGGAGCCATAATGGAGCTGACCCAAGCTATCTGTAAACCAACTCATACATTGTCCTCCCCAAAAGATGGTCCAACAAGAGTCCTCTCTGAGCACCGTGAGCTCGTCAGCATCCACACCTCTGATTCACCCTGCCCTCACAGCCTGGTTTCCAGGCAGGGGTTAAGCTGGGTGCAGCACTTCCAGTGTGCAAGGCTGGTCCTACAAAGCCCTTGCACCTCCAAAGGTGGCTGCTTCCCCAGGCTCCATCCTCACCTCTGTACCCCCATCTCCCCAGCTTGAGCTTTGCAGGCTCTGGGTTTGAGTCCGAGCAAAGCAATTTGTGTTTTACCCATCCCTCTTTCTCCATGGGACAAATGCTGGGTACAGCGCAGGGCTATGTAAGCATTAGGAAGCAGGCTTTGATACTGGAATACAACAGTATTTCAGCCCCTACTTACTGCCTTTCCACCTGAGACAGGGATAAAGCAACAGTTTCTATGCTCAGCAGTGTAAATCACTCCATCAGCTCCCAATACTGTGTAGTTAGCAGAGGGAAGTGTCACTTTAGGTAAATCCATCTGCCAAATGCAAAACCAAATGGAGCTGATGGAAGGAAACTGAATGTACTGAACATGCAAAGGGCATCTCTGGTAACTGAGCACAGCCTGAAATAATCCTGTCCTGGCTGCCTGGCACACGTTGCTTCCCTGTGTCTGGAAAAGCACCCCCACATGCACAGGCTTCATCTGCTACCCTGTGTTTGCAGAGTCAGAGATCATAGAATCTCAGATTGGGTTGGGTTGGGAGGGACCTAAAAGCTCATCCAGTTCCAACCCCTGCCATGGGCAGGGACACCTTCCACTGGAGCAGCTTGCTCCAAGCCCTGTCCAACCCAACACTGAACCCAGGATGATCCAAGTCCTGCAGATACCACTGAAGGAGTTGGTCGGAGGACAACCCTTTGATTTGACCTTGCAGAAGATCAACCCTTCCTTGGTCTTTACACATAAGTTCCCATGAAAACCTTGAAAGTCAGTTTGTCTCTAAGGTTTGTGGACCCCATGCAGTCAGTGGCCCTACAGAGCAGCCCTCGCATCTGGGTAGGTCTGGTTGTGGCTCTGGAAACCAAGAGCTCCATGTTTGTGTAGGTTGTAGAGCAGTACAGACTGAAGCAGGAAGGCAGGAGGAATGGCAGTGCTTCTTGTGAGCTACCAAATTTCACCAAGTCTCAAGCACTAGCTGGATAAATGATATTTAACAGAAGCTGCCGTGTGCAGCTCCACCAGGGTGAGGAACGCTGCGTGCAGTCTGGGTCCTCAAATAGCTGCAGAGAAGAACATGGGGCTAATTAAAAACGATGGGCAATTAAGTAAGTCCTCCAGCTGGACTTCTTAATGCTTAAAGGAGGGTTTTTTTAAGGTAGAATAAGTAGACTTGAAGGAAAACCTCCTGGTTTAAGTCAAGCTGTCACATAACTCAAACCTTTGAGACGCATGATACCATCGCAGTTCCACCCACCGGACGTTGTTTGTTGGTGCTGGATTTGTGCCATGTTTAAAGAACAGATTAGCATCAAGATCCTTTTTTCCCCCACACCGGTGACTGCTGATGGAAGGTGTGCAGGGAGCAGCCGGCCATTATTCTGCTTGTGAATCATAAAGGTACTTTGCTGCAACAGCAGCATCAAGGACGGCACTGTGCTGCGGGTATGCAGCACTTGAGGTCTCTGTGTAACGCAAAGGTAGGTGATTTACTGTGAGTAAATGGGCTGGGGCAGGAGGTGGTTCCACTTTGCTCCATGCAGGATCCAAGCACCCTCTCCTTGACCTCAACATTTGCTGATGGAGCTCAAGAGGATTGCCCAATGCCTGCCCTGGGCCGTTCCAACTGTTTGTCTGGCTTTGTCTGGATATGTAGGACCAGGATTGTGGTTGCACCATTTGTCCTGTTTCTTCCAAAACACTCCTATTCAGTTTATCAGTTTGATTGCAGCACGACATCTATTTGCATCATCCATAAGGTGGCATATTGACCAGTGCGGGTCAGTGGGGCTCCTCTGCCCCACAAGACAGGGCTGAGTTGCTGACAGTGCATGATGAATCCATGCCTGGTGTTAAGACAGGTCTGATGAGGCTTCTAGGTCTGTCATTCAAAACACACTGCTATGGACCTCTTGTCTCGTGGGAGCACTCATGGGGCAGTGCAATGATGTGGAAGATCAGGGGGTAAAGCCATGCTGGAGATGCAGATGTGAGCAGGAAGCGAGTCAAAGGATGCACCACACATCCTCATCCTGCAAGGCATCCCTGTGCAGCATCCTCTCGACACAGGCGCAAGAGGTGATCCCACTGCCTGCATTGCCTTCCCACAGGCTGTGTAATGATATCCCATAGAGTAACTTTATTTACTTACTTGTTTTCCTTTGTTTTCCTTTAGGAAAGCAGCCTGGAAGCTCCACTGGGAAATGCCAGTTTGGGAAACATCTCTGGCATCATCCCACAGGGCACTGGTGCTGCCCAGGCTGCTCTAGGCAGAATTCGCACACTGACAGTCTGCAGGGCACAAAACAGCCATAGGAGTCACTAATGAGAATTGCTGCCTGTCTCCAAGCAGAAACACTTGGGAAGGGAGGGGTTCAGGGAAAGAAGAGCATTCCCTATTGCTCCTCCTTGCCTGGGAAATGTGCTCTCTGTGGCTCTGCAAACTGGGGAGGGCAGGAACCCAGAGCCAGGTTTATTCCCTTGTGCGTATCCGTTCCCTTCACCTCCCATATACACAGCTGCAGCATGCACAGATTCTTGCTTTAATGCAGACTGAAACCCCTGAAGGATCTTCTGGCCTGGTTTTGGCCTGATTCTGGCAGGAGAAGGATCTCCTGCCTTCATAAAGGCTTTATGAAGGCAGATCCAAACTTCCTCACATGCAGCGGTGCACGGGGAGTTCAAGCCATGGGATTCCTGCCCCTGCCTCCGATTTTGTTTGTGTCAATAAGAGCAGGAATGTTGCACATCTCTGCAGAGGGACGAATGAGTGCATTTAGTCATGCTGGCCCTGTTGGAGAAGCTCTGGGACTGTGTTCTGAATCCTTCTTAGCAATCCTGAAAGGAGGGAGAGCAGTCGGTGATTAAACCAATGCATATGTAAAGGAGCATCTGCCGCACAACCAGTTTAGCTTCTTTGTGTTAAACATGGATTTCTGTCGACGCGTTGTTTGTGGCTTACTCTTCGTAGGTAAGGGTGTTATTACATTGGATTTTGGCTTGATTTAAGCAATTGAGTCAAATCGTTCTATTCATTTGCAGGCTGTTTGAAGCTGTTCTGTTGCCTCTTGATGTGTGTTCCTGAGGCTGCCTCTTGGCTCACAGCTACTTTTATGATTTACCATTATTTAGAAGCAGGTTTGGGTAAATCAGTCAGGTTTTCACTGACCAAATGTGCTTGGATGTGAACCTAAGAGCCCTTCTCACAAACCTGGCTGGCTTCTGTACTTCTCTAACAGCTCTTTTGATGAATGGCTTCAGTAGCTTCAGTCCAATTCTTTGGTGGCTCTAAGATCACATAGCTCTATTTCAGTTCAGCATGCAGTAAAAATGCTGAGAGCCCGAGGTCTTTGTGGCATGAGAGAAGATGCTGTTATTTCAGTGTAGGAAATGAGTCTGGTCTTGCATTTCCTGAACTCACCATGCTGTCGCTTACTCTATGGACAAATGTGATCCTTTATTCTTTGTTTCTTTCCAGGGCCTGATTCAAAGGTTGGAGCTCCCTAAATCTCTCTTCAAAACCATAAACATATGAAAACCAATATCATCTTATTGGTGATATTGCTGTCTGTGCTCACTGAGGCTGCAGTGACCGGCCATGGTGCGCAGGGCTCATGGGTTGGACTTGGGTGCTGCTGCTGGGTGCAGATGAGCATCTCTTCCTCCTGAGGTGTATGTACTGTGTTGCTAAGTTGGGAACTCCAGCTGTGCCGGTATGGCTCAGTCAGGAAGGAAGCTTGGTCTCTCCTGGTTAGATGTCTGGTTTGGCTGCAGCAGGTTGTTACCATGTGTGCATAGTGCCCTGTGCCATTGGATCATGCAATGCTGCGTCTCTCTTCCCTTTGCAGGACGTTTCTCTCCTGCCTTGGGTTGTTTCCACTGCTGTGATGGGAGAATGGGAGCAGTGCAAACAGCAAGGGGCACCTCTGGCTGCTTCTGAATACCAAAGCCCTTGGAGGTTATTACAGGCTGAGAACATTGGGGCTGTTCAGCCTGGAGAAGAGAAGCTGCATGGAGACCTCAGAGCAGCTTCCAGGATTTGAAGGGGGCTACAAGGATATGGAGAGGGACTCTTCATTACAGACTGCAGCTACAGGACAAGGGGTGATGGGTTCAAGCTGAAACAGGGGAAGTTCAGGTTAGATCTACAGGCAGAAGCTCTTCCCTGTGCGGGTGCTGAAGTGCTGGCGCAGGGTGCCCAGAGAAGCTGTGGCTGCCCCATCTCTGGCAGTGTCTGGTGGAAGGGGGATCATGCAAAGCTCATGCATTCTCCAGGCCTTAGTCCTCCAAAGGAGGCAGTAACAGACTGTGCAAGCCAGCTCTTCTTCCAAAGGTCCCTTTCCCACAGCTAATGCCACTTCCCAGGGCGCTGTGCTGTGTCCTGGCACCGCTGTCGAATGGCACAGCGTGGGAAGCAAACTTCCCACCAGGTTTAGCTTGGAGAAATGCCACACTGCAGTGTGGCAGCAGTAGAACGAGTGAATTCCCGCTGCCAAGAAGATGGAGGCTGTGGAGCAGCTTGACAAGGATCAGACTGTTGAGTGAAACAAGGGAAAACAGTGTTCCTGTGGCAGAGCGTGAGCAGACTGTGGTGCTCCCAGCTCAGGGATGCTGTGGGGCACAGCAGCACACACACAGACATCAGGTCTCTCCTCAATGCAGCTCTCTGGATGCAGCCCTCAGTGTAGTGAGTTACAAACCTTGATGGGCACAAGGTGGGTCCTTAATTTGCTTGGTTATCAGATATCTATCTATCTATCTATCTATCTATCTATCCATCTTTCTATCTTTCTATCTACCTACCGATCTGTATCTTGCAGGTGGGCACTGGATCTTTGGTCTTACTATAGGCTGGGATTTATGCTCGATGTCTCCTGAGCTCCAGCAGGGCTGGCATCACAATACAGCCCTCAAGCTGTGTAATGGAGTGTGCTGAGCATCACACCACCCCATCCTGCATCCTCTAACAGTGCATGTGGTGTTAACCAAAGCTGCTGATCAATGTGCTACCGATACAGGTGACTTTCTCCTGCCACCACTGAACCCTGTGGGGACAGGGCAATGCAGGAGTTGGTCCTGCTGAGTGCTTCCTTGGCTTTAATCCCATCCTAGAGCTGCTGCGGTTGGGGCTTGGTGCTCACTTGGCTGATGTATGAAGCACTCAATGGTTCTTCATTAATTGTGTATGTGAATATCCCCAGGACAGCTACGTAAGCTCAGGAGCACCTCATTTCCCATGTGAAGCTCTGGCCTTTTTCCTACCTGAGGCATAGTTCAGTGAGTGTATCATTGGTGTTTTGATACCCAGCAGGAGCCACCACATTGCAAAAGACTCTAAGTGTGGCTGTTAGAGAGGGAACTTCCTCCTGCTTATGAGAAGGGGAAGAAAGTTAACCCATCCTATGAGCACTGCCTGTCCACAGGCTGTAAGGAGGACACAGGAGCAGTGTGTGCAGAAGGGCTCTAACTTGTGCTTCCTCCTGAGTCCTTGTATGCAGCCAGAGAGGGATTTCCCAGGGGGTCTGGAAATCTGCTCAGAGCTTTTTCGTGTTATCCCACTGACTTCAGTGGCCTTTGGCCACTTTGGCTTCCTGCCCCTCTACTCTGCTCTTGTGAGACCTCACTTGGAGTACTGTGTGCAGTTCTGGTGTCCTCAACATCAAAAGGACATGGAACTGTTGGAACAAGTCCAGAGGAGGGCCACGAGGATGATCAGGGACTGGAGCACCTCCCGTATGAAGACAGGATGAGAAAGTTGGACTGTTCAGCCTGGAGAAGAGAAGGCTGCATGGTGACCTCATAGCAGCCTTCCAGTATCTGAAGGGGGCCTATAGGGATGCTGGGGAGGGACTCTTCATGAGGGACTGTAGTGAGAGGACAAGGGGTAACGGGTTCAAACTGAAACAGGGGAAGTTCAGATTGGATATGAGGAAGAAGTTCTTTACTGTGAGGGTGGTGAGGCACTGGAATGGGTTGCCCAGGGAAACTGTGAATGCTCCATCACTGGCGGTGTTCAAGGCCAGGTTGGACAGAGCCTTGGGTGGCATGGTTTAGTGGGAGGTGTCCCTGCCCATGGCAGGGGGAGTGGAACTGGGTGATCTTAAGGTCCTTTCCAACCCAACTATTCTATGATTCTATGACCTGATGTGGATCTTGGAGGGGACAGCCTGAAATGGGCTAAAAGGACATAGCTGGCTTTAAGTGATGCCCATTGTGTACAGTTAATCAAGTATAGCTTTTCTATATGGTTCTTAGCAGACACAGCAAACCTCAAGCTCCAGCCTCCTGATAGGTACCCATCCATCCTCATCGTGCAGGGAGGAAAACCTGCTCTACTTCTCACAGGGACTTCTCAAAGGAGAAGTCCCTTTGAGCTCAGGCATGTGAAGGAAGGTGATATGAGAGCTCTGGGTTTGGACTGAAATGCTTGCAGGTTCATTTGAAGACCATTCTTACAGATCTGACTTCTCACCTCTAGGACAAGCTCAGTGGGTTTTCCGGCAATAGCAGACCAAGGGTCACTTTTGCCGCTAAACTCCTTCGAGGCTGTTTTCAACAGCAGACGGTGCTCGGAAAATGAACCTGGTAAACTTGAGAAGAAGGTTGTGTAATTGCCTGGGTTTGTGGTTTGCTAGAGTTTTGCATGGGTGGGCACTGTGGTGTGAACCTACTTTCAGTTCCACTGATGCTCTTGCCTTGCAAAGCTCAATTACAAACCCCAAGTCCCCTTTCCAAAGGCCCTGACGGATCCCAGGGGCTGGCTGCAGGAGGGAATCGGGGGATTTTCCTCCTGCACCAAAGCCAGGCTGTCACTCAGAAACTGTCTCTGCATCATCCTGGACATCATTCTGGGCTAAAGGCTGGACTTGATCTTAAAGGTCTTTTCCAACCTGGTTGATTCTATGAGTCTTGATCGCATGGCAGTGCCATAGACTTTCACATGTCCAGCAGGCAGACAGGCAGTGGAGATGAGACGGAGTGTGTGTGTGTGTCAGCACTGAGACTCAGCACTGCTCTACATTGGTAGGCTGTAGTGATTTAGCTCTTGAGGATAAGGGTGGATTGGCTGATCAGGGAGCCAGGAAGGGCAGTGGTGCTCCTCAGGAACTGCACTGCAGAGTGGGAAGTGAATGGGGTTATGGAAGCGCTGGGACCCTGTGGTGGGTTTCCCTTGGCTGCTGTCAGACACCCACCTGGCTGCTCTATCACTCCTCCTCCTCAACAGGACAAGGAAAGAAGGTGAGAGGAAAAAGCTTTGAGATAAGGGCTGCAGCCTCACCTCCAGATGCAACCCACTCCAGCAACATTGCCCTGAAGATCAGAGCCGACAGTGATTTGTTTCTACATCTGCTGAATGTATTTGGCTGTTTCCATCTCTGGATCTTGACTCTTCCCAGCAACAGCGATGCCTCATTTCACCAGTGATGAAACTGAGACCAGTTGACTTTTCTAAGGTAACAGAAGCAACCAGACACAGGCAGCAAGAGGAAGCCAGTCTCCTTCTTTCCAGATCTGTCCACTCCTATGCCCGCATCCTGGCCAGCTCCATGCAGGGCGCGGGGAGGCTGATCCTGAGGGAACGAGCCGGGATGTACCCTGGGTTGTCTTTCCTTTCTCTTGCACCACTTTAGCCTGGTTTCCAGAGCACTTTCCCCACCTTCCTGTCACAGCCCTGACCACGCTCGAGTCCTTCCTGCATTGATTTCCTTGCTGCTTAGCGAAATGGTGACAGCTCCATGACAGCTTCGCTGTTCATCTTCCTCTGCCTGAATACTGGGGGAGGGATCAGTCCTTTTCTCTGTCTTTATTGTTAGTGTCATTGGGCTGTTTTCCTTGAATGAGGTGTTTGGGGTTTTCCTTTCATTACCTTTCGCAGCAAGCGGCCACTACAGTGTGCAAGCTGATAGCGTCACCTCGGTGCAATTGTTCCCTTCAGGTGTGCAGGGGCGTTTAAGGCAAAGATTTCCCACTTGCAACTAGAGGTTGTTTTTCTGCTCCTGGAAGAGAATGACAACCCTTTGGTTGGGGGTTTATTCAAGTGAAGGAGCCTGGGATACGATGAGCTGCTCATATCCCTCATAGCTGGGATATGAGGCGGCACAATGAGGTCCGAGGGGAGATGGGGATTTGGTGCCTGGGACTCTGGCTGAGCCTGGCCATTAGCAGGGAAACTGAAATTCCACCTCCAATTTGATGTGTGCATCTGACCCCTGGACCATAACCAGCACTCACATAGCTCTGTCCCACATTTATTATGCACGAGATAGATAGGTTTGGAGGAGTCTTTTTCCAGATGAAGCTTCTTCCTCTGGTGTGATTTGATCTTGGGGGAGTGGCATGCGGAGAATCACATCCATTTTAGGCTGTTAGCCCCATTCCCTGCTAAAACAGAGTGCTTGAACAAGCCATGTGTTGCTGTAGCTCTACAGGAACTGATGGGAAACCTCTTGGAAGGATGAAGACAACTGACTCTCAGCCCCCAGCCCATCACAGCCCGAGTGCAGTGGGACAGGAGCCGGAGCAGGGTTCCATGAGGGGGACCAGGGCTCCCATAACAGCAGCCGCTCTGCTGGCCCCTGTGGTAAGCGTGAGATGAGCTGAGGTCTCTTATCAGCGCTCTGCAAGCAGTCTGCAGGCTCCCACAAGCACTGTGCATCTGTGGGTAAGAGGGACCCGTACCCAGACACTGCAGTGGATTCGCCTCCAGCATCAGCAGGATGCAGGGGCCAGGGCTGCAGCATCTTCTGTCATCACGTTCCCGGAAGGATGGGAGATGCCCTGTTTGTGTGTCAGGGCTGGGATTTACCCAGGGTGGAACCACTTCTCGGAAGTACTTTTCCTCCAGGCTGAAAAGGGCAGAGGAGAATGTTGAAGCTGGGGTATCCGACGTCATACCGTCACCAGGCACATCTATCGACCTCATTACTCATTAGCAAGTGTGTAGCATCTTTTGCAGAAAGGTTGTTTAAAAAGAGAAACATCTGCAAGTTGATGTTTCTGGTAGCATCATCCCACTGCAGCCCTCCCATGGGAAGTCTCCATTCTGCATCTGTTGCATTCCCAGAGCCCTGCAGGGAGAGGCAGTTCCTGGCCTCTGAGGAACTTGACATTTGTCATTATGCTGCCACCATTTTCCTCTGCAGAAGCCCCCTGGCCGCCTCCAGATGTTCATCGATGAATTCCTGGTGTTTCCACACTCTCACATAGCACACATGAGACATGAACTTGGGCATGAGCTGGGTTTGGGTTGCCGATGATTCCCATTTCCTTGTGTCTGGATCTGTGCATCCTTCGCTTTGCAGTGCTGGAAGGAAGGAGCTGCCCCAGTGGCCAGGATCCAGCCTGGGACATTCCTTCCCATGCTGTCAGGATGGTTTCTGTGGCACCAGGGATGTTCTATTTCCATTTCTGCACACGTTGTTTCCTTTACCTTCACTGGCGAGGCGATGCTGAGCTGATCTTGCTGCTTGGGTTCCTGCTGCACAGCCCAGGGGCAGGAGTTCCTACAAAAGGGGTTGCCTGTGCCACTGTGGCCATCAGCAAAACCAGCTTTGCACCACCTTTGGCCATGGCATCGGGGCTGCCAGGCTGGCTTGGGGCAGTGACACACTGCTGTCTTCTTTAAGCAGGTCTTGTCCGTGGCCTGAGCGCTAAGAACATTATGATGTTGGCAGCAGCCTTTGCAGCATTACTTTGCTCTTCTCCCCACAAAGCCCTTTGTTCTGCAGCCTGAGGACTACCCTGAGCCATGCCCACCTCCTGGGACACAGGGCAGGTGAGGCTACAGCCGTGCGCTTGGCTGCAGGGCTCCTCCAGCATCACTGCAGCATCATGTCCCAGCATGGAGGTCCTTCATCTTTAGCACCAGATTTCCATGTGGCTTTGTGATGGAGGGGTGGATGGACAGGGAGGAGAGACAGAGAAGTCAGTAGATGGCAGAGTTGGTTTAGCATCTGCTCTCTGCCATGTCTCATGCAGGCTCACAGGGATTTTAGGATGGATCTCCTAAAATCCAACCCCCAAAGCATCACAGCCTATGGTGCTGGGACTGTGGGTACCATTGCGGTATGTACTGCATGCTGTTGAAGTACTGCTCTGTCTTTGCATCGCTATGCAAGTGCTTCAGGATGGGTTTTGCTGCCTCTGACTGCATGTGCCTCATCTTGGTTGGGCTCTCAGATCGAGCAGGGTGGTTGTGTGTGGATTTCCACCCCAGCACAGATCCCACCTTCTCCATGGGGTGGTTATTCCCAGGCAGGGGCTGAGGATTGGCACCCCGAAGCCCGCAGGTCAGAGCTCCTTGCCTGCTCCTCATCCGTTTGGCTGCTCACCTTTGCTGGCTGATCTGCCATTGCCAGCAGCATCACTCTCTCTTGCTCCACATGAGGCTGTGCATGATCCCAAGGGGATCCCAGTGATCCCAAAGGATGAGCGAAACACCCTAGGGGATTCCAAGGCCAGCAGAGGGAGAGGGGAAAAGTGACAGTTAAGGCTGAAACAGGATGCAGTGAAGAGCCATGGAAGTTATTCTTAGTGGTGAAGAAAGCCCTAAGATGAGAACCTTATGGAGATCGATGTGTGTGAGGTTTTGAATGAGGAATTTGCATTGATATTGCCTTGTCAGGGGGGTGTGGTTTAATGCAGGAGAGAAAGGCAGAAGGTGAAGTCACTGACTGCTAAACCAATCCAGGGAGATTGCCCATCTCTTGATCATTTCCAGTCAGGATCCACATTTGCTGCAGGATATGCTGGGGCCATTGAGCCAGGCCAGGGCACAAGGGCTCACTGCAAACCTCTGGCTACAGAGGGAAAGGCAGTGCAGGACGGCAGCAGTTTCACCCGCCTCTCACATCCACTCAAAATCTTTGGCCTCCCATCCATCCCTTAAGGTCCCTTCTGACCCAAACCAGTCTGGGGTTCTAGCTTTGCCTAAGACCATGAAACCCTCCTTAGGGTACAATACAAACCCTGACCTAGGGGCACATTCGCACCCATTTGGCCGGGGACCCCCATGAGGAGGCGAGAGCTGAGGTTGGGTGGCTTTGCCACAGGCAAGGCTGTGTTTGGAAGCATAGAGCTCATCAAGCGCTTGCAGCAGCATCTGCCAGGACCCAGCCCCATAGGGTTTCACTGTAGCTTTGATGGTCACGGGCTCCCACAGCCCTGGAAGCTGCTTCTGGTGCTTGGCTGAGTGAGGGATGCTCCCGGTCCCTGGCGCTGTGGCTCGGGCAGCGGGGGCTTGTTGGCAGGGCTGGGGCTCCCCACACCACGTTCTATTTTTAGGAAGCCAGAAGAAGTAGGTGCAGCAGACACAGCAAGAAGTTTCTGGTGCAATATGTGGTTTCACAGCTTTGGGAAGGCTCAGCATCAGCAGTTTAGAGATCGGGTGCTCTCCATGGCGCTGCACCGCAAGGCTGGCATCACCACCCAGATATGGCATGGAAGCCATGTGCCCTGTTGGGGTCCTTAATGCTCTGTGGGGTCCCTGGGGCTTGTTTCTCTGCCTTTCCTGGCTCTCCAGCCATTTTGGTCAGTTGGGAAACCATCCTTTCCTTGGGAAAGGACATCCATGGGTGGTGCAGCAGGACGGGGAAGTGAGAAGGGAAGGGGGTACAGGGGATGATGGCCATTGGAGCAGGGTGTATCAGAGAGGCAGCATCACCTCAATATCATTCCCTGCAGCTCTTTCCCATTGCTCTTTGCTGCTCTGGAGGGTGGCTTGGAAGGGGCAGATGCTTCTGGGGAAAATGAGGTGGAGATGGTGCTCTACACCCTGCTCCGACCAGCCTGCAGGGCAGCGGGAGCAGGGGCAGCTCATGTTCATGTCTGATGGAGCCTAGGACTTCTGCTGACCTCCTCATGGTGCTGAGCACCATGGTGAGCTGACGGGGCTGCAGCCTGCCATTACCACCATGGCGGCTACAGCCAGCATCTCGTCTTCTCTTCCACAGGGAGACATAACATCGCAAGCATCGACACCTTCCTCTCTCCCTGAGGCTGCCTTTTACTGCTCTGCACTCCAAGAGCTTTCTCTCATTCATACCAAGGTAAGAAAGGAACGGAAACTGCCACACAACCTTTCCTTCTCCGGATGCTGGTGAATGCTTTCTGCGGGGTTCTGGCTCTGTCTGTTCCCTCCTTCTCTCTGTTGACGACATTGCCCTGGAGGCACAAGAGCTCAGAGGACACAGGAGAGGGAAAAACCTAAAGAAGTGGGAAAGCTCAACTTTCCCTTCTGCCAGCGGCCCTGTGCTGAAGGGACTTCATCTGGGTTTCTCTCATAGGTTCCCTCCTGCATCCCTCCCACGGCATTGCAGGCAAACTCCTTTGGTGACTCAGAACAGCATCTCCCATATGAATGCATTGTTCTGAGGCCTGCCCAGCACCCAGCTTTTGTTACCTGCAGAGAGTATTCGGGGTGAGCAGCACATCTGAAAGAGCTTGTCACAAAACCGCAGCGGGCACCTCAAGCCAAATGAAATCACTCCTTTCTCAGCAGCTTTCATCTCGCTGCCTTCAGAAGTGCTCTCAGATCACCGGGGCGGGTGAGCGGATGTTTTCTCGGTAAACAAAGCTCTGAGCACCGAGGACAAGTGGAGACAATGTGCCGCTGATGAGCGGAAACACCACAACTAGGTCAATAGGAATGCAAGCGATGGATCACATTTTCCCATCCTCTCACCCAGGGGTGGGATGTACGGAGGAACTGTGCCAGTTGGGGCTCGCACGTGGATGGGCACGGCTTACAGGGCAGAGGGGTTGGGCACTGAAAGAAGACGCTGTAGCTGAGCTCATCATTGCTGAAGGTGTGACTTCACCTTCCCTGATGTTATCCTATGCGGGCAGACTCTTCCCTCTGTTGCTGGGCGCTCCATCCCATCATCCCACTGAACCATGCGCTGTTCCCCAAGGCTGTATCATAGAATCCCAGCCTGGTTTGTGTTGGAAGACGACTTCAAAGCTCCTCCAGCTCCAACCCCTGCCATGGGCAGGGACACCTTCCACTGGAGCAGTTGCTCCAAGCCCCTGTGTCCAACCTGGCCTTGAGCACTGCCAGGGATGGGGCAGCCACAGCTTCTCTGGGCACCCCCTGACAGCGCCTCAGCACCCTCACAGGGAAGAGCTTCTGCCCAAGAGCTCATCTCAGTCTCCCCTCTGGCAGTTAAAGCCATTCTCCCATGTTCTTGCAGCAGCCAAGTGGTCGAGGACATGCAACCATGACGCTACCTGGCCCTGCCATGGGATAACACGGGTTTTGAGGATTTTGAGTCATTCCTCCTATCCTTACCATCCATGTGGACAACCTGGTGGTGCAGGGTGGCGGAGGCAGCTCCAGAGGGCCTGCTCTGTGCCATCTAATGCTGGATTGCCAATGTGGAGCAATGTTTTCCTGCAGAGGAGCTGCCAGCCCGCCCTCCCCGCTGACAAACCCCTGCCAGGATCCCTGCTGTCACACTTTCCACCTGGTCTCTCCCGTCAGGGTGACAGTGACGAGCAACTCTCAGTTTCCTGGTGTGCAGCACAAGCTGGCCAACCCTCCGGCGATGCTTTGCACCGGGTACCCGAACCCTGAGCCTCTCCCCATCCTCCTCACTGAACCCAGCATCCTCCCTGCAAGGCTGCCACCAGCTCCGGCCTCCCCAGCAAGGTGCATGCAATGGGGCCAGCAACACAGTTTGGGGTTTCCGGCATCACCTCCGAGTTCTTCTCATTTCAGTGAAGCAGTGAGAGGGGGGGATCCAGAAATGGCTTTGAGAAGCAGCCAGGGTTCGGGAATAGCAGTGCGAACCCTTCCCTGCTGCCCTCTGCAAAGCTTATGGATGTGGCTTCACACGTTATTGCTGCCTCTCAGTCCTGATGCTCTGGATTCAGGGAACGTGTGAAGTGATGACTTCCCATGTCCTTTTGTAGAACACCCCCCCCCAGATGTGAGTGTTAAGTTCAGAGGAAGAGCCCTGAAAAATGCTGATGAGCACCATGAGGTTGATGCACAGAGGGAGTCTTTGGGGAGCCACGAAATGGCTTTTTGCATATGACAAGCTCACCATGGCAGGGACAGTGTGCAGGAGCCTGATGTCAGACCAAAGGCCCTGTGAGGACACTGGGGCAGGTTTTGCCAATGTCTGTCCAAAGACAATGCTCGTTTTAAAACATAAAGTACTGAAAGCAGTGCCCCCAGGCTGTGCGTGAGCTTGGTCCCACGTACAGCAGGGCTGCAAGCCCAAGGGACCAGGTCTAAAGCGCAGCGAAGCCAAGGGGACCCCCTTCTGCAACCCAACGCTGTACATCCCCAGTATGGCTTGGGTCATCTCACTGCTGTCAGGACAAGTGCTGCTGTGGTGCTTGGAAAGCCCTGGTGATCTGGACAGCAAGGCAGCCCCTGGATGGTGAGGGAATGTGGGCATCCCTTGGGACATGGGCACACAGCAGCTGGGACCCCAGGGCCACTTTCTCCTCTGGAAGGCAAAACTGACACTGGGGAGCTGCCCTGGAGCTGACAGCCCCATCCCAAAGCTCCACTCATTGCAGAGGGGTGGCAGTCCTGGCATGGTGAGGCTCCAAAGCACCACCCAGGGCCTCAGCCCTGGTGCTGTCCTCTGCCTGTCTCTGCCCACGAAGACCCTGGTGCCGTCCCACACGTGTGATTTGGATGCTATATTTAGGAGCAGGGTGACCTGCCAAGGTCAGACTGCCTCGGCTGCAGAGGTGTTCGTGCTCTGTTACCAGCTCTTGCATTTGCAGCTCTAACGCCCTAACCACACAGGACAGGATGCGAGGGAGAGGGTAGGTAGCAAAAGCGACCGCTGGACTCCATCCTGCAACGCTCTGAGCAGCCCTGACAAGGTGCTGTGCACCCTCCTCTCCCCTCCTGGGGCTGCTGGGGACCAGTGCCCTGCTTCGAGCAGGATCCAGCCCTTTATTTGCTTGCATGCACATCTGATAAGAGCATCGCCTTTAGCGTATGACATTCAAAACAACTTGACATGATGGCTTAGTGATTATCTTCCAAGCAGCCCTCCTCACAGAGCAGCCCTGCTTCTCTGCTCCCCAATAGGAAGCCAGATTGATCCTCTTTACATGGGGAAAAGGAGGTCTGTCCCCTACTGCAAGCAGTGAGTCCCCTCTGCATTTACACCGCGTTGTTGGTGGTGCATGGTTGCAAAAGCATCAGATGCCTGAAGAGCTTGGGGGCAGGATCTTGCCTCCCTGCTGCTATCTGAGGAGGTGTGAGGACACAGAGGGGATATGGGTTGCCCAAAGTTGCACAGAGGTGATGCTGGGGGGTCAGCAGCCAGCATCCCCAACAGCCCTTTTCATGCCCAGATATATAGATAGAGGTAAAATGTGTGAGGACAGAGTCTGAGATGGCCTGTGCCCTTGGGTGCAGGGTGAGCACCTCACTGTGGTATCACCAAAGCTGTTTAAAACTCATCTCTCCAAAGTGATGCCAAGCACCAAGATCCAAAGTCCCACTGTCTGTTGAGGAGCATGAAAGCTGTGCCCATGTTAGAGATGCAGTGCCCATGGAGATGGTCCTTTCTCCAGCATCATCCAGCCTACCCAAGGAGAGACTTCACCCACTGGGAGCACAAGGGAAGGCCAGAAAGCAGCACAACCTGCCAAGTGTATTCACTGCAAAATCACCCTTTCCAAGAAGGAAACTGAGGGTAAAAAAGCCTTCTCCCCCTTCTGAGAACCCCCTGATTCTGTGGTGCTCCCTAGCGCCTGTTGAGCAGCTCTGTCCTTGTGTTCATGATCTCCATTTCTCTGAAGACAATTTGTCATGAAACAGTTCATCCACAGCAGGAAAAAACAACCACCGGGGCACAGTCTGGACTGTTTCGAGGGCAAATATGAATATACGGAATAAGAACCACTCTCTGCTTCTGGTAGAACAATAGGAAAAAAGCATGGAAGTGCACCAGAGAGAAAGTCTAAGCAACCTTCTTTTGTTGTGGGAGATGGCAGTGAACAAACCTACCCACTACGAAGAGGTTTTTCCAGGAAGTGTAGGTTGCTGCAGCCTGTATCCCTTGAGCAGTGTGTGCTCACACAACAGTTCTCATGCTACTTGCAAGCAGTGCATTTGAAGGAGCCCCAGCACCGCGCGTGGAGGATGAACGAACCCTACAGCCCTGCGACACCCCGACCCATGAGCAGCACCTCGCCCAGCACCATGAAAATGCTCATGGGCTTCCTCGCCTCTATTTATTGTAGCACAGACAATCGGGACCGTACTCTTCTGTTTGTATCTTCACATGAAGATGGATAAGGTAAGTGGAGAAATAAGGTGGTCTCTGCTGGGTTGCTAACGCGATTTGCCTTCGGCTGTGGTGAGATGTGCTCACCAAAAGGATGAGCATGGCCGAAGGTGATGCCGGACACTGAATGGATGCAGGAGTGGCATTTATTACACCCATGTTCTTATTTCTGCTTTAATTTGTCACTAAGATGTATGTAAGGAAGAAATCTGTTCCCTTTGCTAATGGAACAAGAATGGATCGATGAAGAAGATACATGAATAGCAAACCATGGCCGGTCCATGGAGAGAAGAGTGTGGCTTAAACATACAAGTGGCTATTTTAGGTTCATTGGTGGTTTTTCTGACACTCATCACGAGGATGGGGGTGTCCAGAAATGCAACTTTTTTTAGCATTTGTATGCATGAATTTGACCAACATCTCACTTCAGATGCTGTCTTTCTGGTTAGGGAAGAAAAGAGTGGACCTTAGTGCTTAGCCTTTTATCGAAGAGCCATGGTATTGGTGACCCTGTCTCATACCTGGGACAATATTTACCAAAGAATTAAAAGCTAAAAAGCTGGGTTTGACATTGCCATGACTGCACGATGCTGAAAATCACCAATCTGAAGCTACTTTCCTCCAAACCAGAAACCAGCTACAGAAATGGAACATGTCTAAAGCCAAGAACAAGTTCTCTGTACCAGATACAACAATCAGATCATCATTAGTCGTTTTTAAATTCACTGTCTCAACTTATATTGACATTTAAGTGGGTGACTTCTGATCTTCAAGGGCAGGAAACAGCCTGAACTAGAGGGGCTGAAAAGACAGGGCAGTGGAAGAGACTTTATTGCACAGAGTTTGCCTGCCTGGGATGAAGGGATGAGTAGAGGGTCCTCAGAGGCAGCTGAGACACAGATCGATCTATCTATCTATCTATCTATCTATCTATCTATCTATCTATCTATCTATCATCTATCTATCATCTCTCTCTCTCTCTCTCTAACTACCTATGTATCTTTGGCTCTTTTTAATCTGAAGCTCTCAGCAGAATTCAGCCCAACCCACAAGTTCTTTTGGTCTCCTGGCTGCTCTTTTAGTCAATAAGCAATCTGAAACAATGGAAAGCCACCCTGCATGGGCAGGGTAGTGTGGAGTTGAGCGAGCATCCCAGCCGGATCCGAGCTGCGATGGACCGAGCCAGTCGCTGAGATTTCTATGGCTGCCAATGCAGATGGGTGGATTTTTGCCACTTGCCTTTTGGAAAAAGCCCAGTGGGTAATTGAAATCCATGATCAAGGTGATAGAAAACACAAAGGAATCCTGAGTAATCCTCCTCAAAGTAATCCAGTGGTACCAACTGGGGTCAGCAATTCCTAGCGGATGTGGTTGCAGATGCCGTACCGGGCAGCTGTTGGGAGTACTTGGTACCCACAGTGTGTCTGCCCTGCTCATCCCGATGCTGAACAACTGACCCTGAGCTTTCCAGGCTGTGATTTATCCCTGGCAGGAACACAGCATGGCTCCGCTGCCAGCCACTGCAGGTTTCCCACTAACACCCCATTCACCCTCTCTTCTCTCCCGCTCTGGCAGATGGAAGAAGTGTTGAACCTGAATGAAGATTACATCTTCCTGAGGAAAGTACAGAAGTGTCAGACACCAGAAGGCCAGAAATCAACGTTATTGGACTGTGAAAAGATTCTAAAGGCCTTCCAGGACCTCCAGTGCAAGGTACGCTGCATGTTAGCTGTATAAAGACCCCACTGAAGATGGAGGAGGGCTTCAGGCACACAGCCAGCTTCTCCCCAAGGGTGTCCTTTACCCTGGGGCTGCACAGCACCGGATTAGTTTTACACTCTATTTTTACACTCTATTGATAGAATAGAAAATTCTCATCCAGTTTTGCCTCAAAATGGTCTTGGTCAGAGCACATCCAGCTGCAGGTGGGATCCCTGCGGAGCAATGCTCAGTGCTTGTGGTTGGAGGGATGGAGCTGCAGCCACCCTGGTTCTGCACTTCTCATCCTGGTCTGATAAAGGCTCTTTTCCTGATGCCTGACACCTTGCTCTGATCCTGTTGGGATGCTTGTGGCCACCCACGTGCCCATGAGCGTACAAGGCTTTGGCCAGGCAGCACAGCTCCCATCAAAGAGCGAGGAGGAGAAGGATGCACAAATGCCACTCCATGGGCTCAGGGATGGTACCTCCAGTCAGTGCGGAGGCTCCTTGTATTTGGGCGTCAATGCCCAATGACATCAAATGCCTCGGGTCTGCATCAGTACCCATCTGACAACAGAAAACTGTTTTAGATGGGCCCTGCTCAGCAGTCCTGAACCCCCCCTCTTGTAGGGGCAGGGATGTGCCCAGCTTGCTCTGCAGCATGGCTCTCCAACATGGTTTTCAATGAAAAGGCGGTGGTTTTTTGTTTGTTTCTCAAATAAACTTTTCCCATCCCATCATTTTAACTGCACAGAAACTATTTTTTGTGCAGAGTTCATAAACCCTACAACCCCCGTCCTGCCAACAGCCGGTCCGTGGCCATACGTGATGCTGGGGATGGTACTGGAGGAGGCTCTGTGGTTTGGGGTACCCTCCCCGCAGAGCTGGCAGGGCTGTTGGGGCCAAAAAGCACCAACCAAGAAGCGACCAGAGCATCCTTTATACAGAACCTTTCAAAATCACTGGTTGGTACATCCCTAAAGCCCGACCATGTATTTTTGCTGTTGTTACAGGACAGGGGAGCCAGCAAGGAGCAACCCAAATTTGAAATGCAGAGAGGTGAGTTCCCTGGTGCTGCCAGCGCGCCCGTGGCTTGGAAGGGGCAGGAGGAGTAGCTTGGCCTGGGAAGCACCCTGCCCAGCACCGGGGCATGGCACAGAGGCAGGGGATGGGGTTGGGGTTTGGGGCATCCTCATGGGGGTAGGAATGTACATGGCATAGGGCTGGCAGAGGGGGGCACTGGCTATGGCTGTGTCACCAGGGCAGGTGGCTCTGGGTGCTAAGGTGCCTACACTGATGAAAATGATTCCACAATTAAATCTGTGGCCTTGTTGCATTGCAGGCCACGAGCACGAGCATCCCCATTCCATGCGCAAGAACGAGACCCCTGTGGCAGGTAAGGAGTGAACGCATCCTCTTCCACGGGGGCCCAGTCTCCTCCATGGGCTTTATCCCCCAAAGGCTCCACCTTGAAAGTAACCGAGTGTCTTGGCTGAGCAGAGGCCAGATCCCGCCTTGATCCAAGCTGATGGGGGGGACTTCGCAGACTGTGTCTCTCAGGTGGATTTGGCCCATAGAGAAATAAAGGTGCAGCAGCCGCTGGGCTGCCCCGGGGGGACAGTGGGTGCCAAGGCATCAATAACCCCGACCTTCCTGAATTGCAGTGGAGAAGAGGCAGCCGATTGCAGTCCACCTGGCAGGTCAGAATTGCAGCAACAGAGTCTCAGGTAAGACAGATCCACTTGGCACTGCCTCGCCTAGGGAGCCGGTGGGACATGGCAGTGTCCATTCCCTGGCCTGTGAATACTGCCCTGTGGCCCTGAAAGGGCAGGGACAGGGATTGTATAACTCCAGCATGAAAGCGGGAGCAGAATTCCCAGTGGTCACATCACCACCTGCACCTCTGCCACATGGGGTTCATGCATCCCACGCCAGCTGTCCTCAGTAGCCTTTTATCTGCCTTCCTAGAAATAGATATATCCTATATATCCTTCCTAGAAATGCATTGCAATGGCTTAATCTTTGCAGTGTTTTCTGTGAGTGGAAAACTGTTTCTCTTTGTATTTAAGGAAAATCTTTTGGACTCAGAACACAGCAAAAAAGCTTTTGCTCTCCTGGCCAAGTCTTGCCTGGTGGCTGCTGCAGGAGGGCTCTAAGCATCTTCTCACCTGCAGTGGTCCTGGTAGCAATATGTGACTTCATAGTCACAACATAGATAGCTCCAGACTGATTCAGGCAATAGGCACTTATTCACAGCCGTGGCCACGTTAGGTTTGAGAGATGCACGTGAGTCCATTCACATTTGTGCATCCCTTGGCACAGACCATGGCTGCTCTCACATCTCCCTTCCCCAGCACAACCTTAGCTGAGGGACATCCTGTGAGAGCAAGGATTATTCAAGTAAGATCTTGCAAGTCATCCTGTGCCATGGATTTCACAATCGAGGCCCCTCTGCTTTAACTCTGGAGTAACTGCCAGTAATCAGCAAGTGCGCTTTGCATCTCTGATGCAGCATTTCGCCCAGAGCTCAGCCTGTCTGTGCAAAGCTTCGTGTTAGATAAGATCAAAGGAATGAGAAACTCGCTGCATTTTAAACCTCCCAGCTTGAGCACTCGTTGAGCCTATAAAGCAGGTTGAAATTGCTGCCTGGAGCTTGGCATTGGGCACACTGGAAACTTCCCCGTGGGATGTACAGGCACGGACCATGGGCTGTGTGCATCCCCAGGACCTCTCATGCCACCCTGGGACTCTGGGCTGGGACTGTGGAACCCATTTTTCGCCTTGGGGACGGGTTGCTCTCCCTTGCTGCTCTCACTGGTGTCTCTGTAGGCTTGGGAAGGTCCAAAGTCCCTCCTGGAGGTCATAGCTGAGCTCAGCTCCCGTGGCCATGGCTTCCTGGTCTCTGTATTGACCTATCTGTACTGACTCCAGTGGGAGGGCACGCTCATGAGCTACTCTGATGACACTGATAGTGTCCCAAAAGCCATGGCAGGTCTCCATGGGCAGTGGAAGCATCATTTGCCATGCAAAACCCTTCCAGCTCCGCACCCTGATGAGGACCAGAACCGTGGGATGTTTAATGTGCTTTTCTTTGCAAAGTGTCAGCGCTCACATGGGAGAAGCTGTGTGTCCCGGCATGGGAGCCTCTCAAGATGGGAGCTGCAGGGTGGTCTGGCAGTGCCACTGAAAGCCATGGAGATAGCAACCCGGCAGGGCAGACACGAGGGTGTTGGGTTGGCAGTGGCAACTGTGTGCAATCCTCCACCCTCAGTGTTTCCGCTTGGTTGGATGGAGGAAGCGAAATGCTCCTCTGCTCACATCATTGATTCAAGGGTGTCAATGCCAGTGACATGAGTTAAACTTGTCCTGGTCTCAGAGAAGGGGACGCTGCTCCCCTGGGCTGGGGATGGTGTCCTGGGGTAGGCAGGAGCCACCCCCGCACCCTGCAGCAGACACAGGCTGTGATGCCAAATGTCTGTGGGGTGTCCCCCCAAAATCAACCTGCCAAACTGGATGTCTTTCTCCCAACTCACCTGCCATGCTTTCCTCCTACAGTACTAGAGTGGAAGACCACGATGTATGGCCCCACGAGCAACAACCTGATATCCTACCAGGAGGGGAAACTGAAGGTGAAGGAAGCAGGGCTCTACTACATCTACTCCCAAGTCAGCTTCTGCCCCACGGAAGCAACTTTGGCACCATTCACCCTCTATATTTATTTGCATCTCCCCATGGAAGAGGACCGGCTCTTGCTGAGAGGATTAGACACACACAGAACCTCCACGTCCACCTGCGAGCTCCAGTCCATCCGGGAGGGAGGTGTCTTCGAGCTCCGGGAAGGTGACATGGTCTTTGTCAACGTGACAGACTCAACACGAGTGAACTACAAGCAGGGCATCACCTACTTCGGCATCTTCAAGCTGTAGTGAGGAGGGGACTGCCCTGAGCTGGTCCTGAGCTTTCCCTGTTTTCCCTATTTATGTCCCTCTGCCTCTTTGGTTTCCTTGTTTCTGAATTTGTATATTTTGTTATTTATTAATGAGGGCCAAGAGGCCCTGAGAACACAAATGGAACAAAGTCTGAAGCTGTTGTTGTTTGCACCTCGCTCTGTTCTTTCATTGCCATCTGGGTCCACCATGCAAGGGTGGATGTCCCCGTTATGTCACAAGCCAAACTCCATCATCAATGTATCGTTCCCAACAACGTAGGATGGTTCGGGCCTCTCCATCCTTCATACCTATCTTCTGTACCAATCTGCTTACGAAACAGCAGTGGAAAAAGATGAAAAGGCTTAGGAAGGTCTCTTCTAAGGGAATCAGTCAGCCGAGCGCTGGCCTTACGTGCTGGCTGGTGGTGATGCATCCTTGCCACCCTAACTGCCTGCTTTGTCTTGAGAAAGCCCTTTTTTCCGCTCCTGCCTGTCTATGAAACTCAACCAGCCTTCTCACGTAGGGTGACACAGCCTTGCCCAGGTACATGAGGGACGACTGGTGGCTGATTTCAAGCCAGAGTGTGAGTAAGGGACCAGCCGTGCTCTGCTCTCATGACCTGAATCCGCTCAAGAGCCTGTCCTCCTCCCACCTCTGCAGGTAGAAGGGACCTTGGCCACCATCATCAAATTTGGACCTGCCTCCTCTCCTGCGACTCCTACTGTAGGAGGAGGACCAAGAAAGCAGGGGGATGGCAGGACCGTCTGTGTCTTCCCAAGCCCTCCAAGGTGCTTGTGCACTTCCAAGAGCATCTTCTGTCTGTCCTCAGGGAGGATGTGCCCACAGCAGCACTTTTCCTGGAGCTCTAGGAGAGCAGGACTGTGCACGCAGGCAGGAATCCCTATGGGGCCCGGGGTGCACTGCATACTAGAGTCTCCCTGACCCTCTCCTCCAGCCTGGCCTGAAGGGAAGGGGAGCTGAGCAACAGCAGGGCACAAGGATGTTGATGCGGTATTCTTCAAAGGCATCTGAAGACGGCGAAGGTGGCAAGCCTGGAGCATTTGGTTGTACAGGTTACACCTGTCAGGGTGCAAAAGTCCGGGAACACTCCTGGAATCCAACCAGCTTGGAAGTGGAAGAGCTTTCAGATGTGGCCAGTGCTCAGGATTTGCTTGGCTGGAGGCTGCAGGCCTGGTCCTAACACAGTGCCAGGATGGTCTGTGCAGGCCATTGCAGTGCTGGATGCCAGTTTCCATGCAGAGTCTCTTACTGGGTGCCTTGGTACCAGCCTAACCTTGGCACCCTTTGCTTGGTGACAGCTCTTTCCCCTGGTTGGGGCAGGGTCCCCATTGACAGGGTCTTCTGGGAGGCCAAATCCATTGTGCGCACTCCTGCTTGGAGGCAAGGGAGCCTACTTCCCCCCAGTTCAGTTTGGGTTGGAGCACTCATGCTATGGAGCAGTACTGGGGTGGCCAATGGGAGCAGCCCACCACAAATGGGCGCCTCCAGGGCATCCCCAGCCCCAGCAGTGCTTTGGGCTGTGCAGATTAAGCTGTTGGGGGTTATTTTCATGCTTTTTCATGTTGATGGTAATTTGGAGCCCTGCTCCATTCCTTGGAGGATGCTGTTGTTGCTTGTGTTGGAGCTGGGTCATGCAAACGGGCCATTTGGGAGCCGGCATAAGAGAGGGGACCAAAGGGACCCTGTATGCATTAGGAAAGCAGGATGCTCCCTGGTTAAAGCCTGGATCTGGCTTCATGGGGACACAGGAGTGGAGATGCGCCCTCCAAGATGAGCCTGGGGGATGCCTCCTCCTTGCTCTCATGTCCAGCACCACCTCTGGGGCACCGGGCCTGGAGGTGCTTTGCTCTGCCTCTTCCTTGAAGTTCCCAAAGAGCCACTTGGGTCTCCTTTGCAGACTTCAGTGGTTTCTGCACCATGTGCCCAAGCGTTTCCTTTCCACTTGTTCTTTTTCCTGCTCCAAGTGCTGTGTTTGGCAAGGGAAAGAAAGATCCAGGCCTTGAGCCTCCTGCTTCAGCTGGGAGCACAGGTAAATCTCTACCAAAGAGTTAAAAGGAGAGCAGGTCTTGTCCAAGCGGTAGACCAAAGGAAATCCTGTCACCACACCTAAATGCCAGGAAAAACACACACACCAACCAAAGAGAACAGAATAAAATCAAATCTCAAACAGGCAGGAAGTCACTTTTCTACAGCATCCTGCCAGTGCCGTGGGGAGCGGCTGCTTTTCCATACAGCATCCTTGGTAGCAGAGTGCAAGCAGGGCTTGAGGGATGGAAACGCATCTCCTTCCCCTGCTGCAGGTCTGGGTAATGGTGGGAGTAACAGATCCAATGCTAGCAGCATCAATCGCACCAGTATCCCCCCCAATAGGTGATGCAGCCATGAGTGCTCGGAGCGTATCAGGGATGCCCAGAGCATCGTGGTGGAAACAGAGGAAGCAGCCCCGAGAGCCAAGAAGTGATTGTTTTGTCCTTCTTTATTTGTTGAAAATGTCAATTAAAAAACTGTTCAAAATAAAAACATGTTAGAAAAGTTGAACTTGCATAAGTAGTTACAGTAAATAAACCTACATGACAAAGATAAACTGGAAGGCAGCGGACACAACATCCATCTGAAGACAGACTCACTGGAACCTATTTACAAAGCACTGTAAACAAAGTAAATATGGAAACATTGCTGTCCATCCGGCATGGCTTCTTTTCCTTTTTAGTTTAGTCTCTTGTCTTGTTTTTGGCTTCTAGCTCTTGACAAAACACTTGATCCAAACAGCCCCAGCGTGCCCTCCACCACGTTACATCTCACGCACATGCACTATGTACACAGCACGGGTCTCAACTCAACTGGGGGGCAGCGAGGAAACGTTTTTACCCCCTCCTTGGAGTGTGAATGGCCCTTGGTTTGCTTCATTGCATGACCTGCATGCCTAAGCCTGGTCCCCATCCCACCTCTGGGCAGGCAGGAGCACAGGACAGTGCCAGGGGTTCTGGATATGGCATCCCGGAACAGCCATATCCCATGTGCAGCACCTTGGAATATGATTAACCAGCACAGCAGGGCCTGACTGCCACGCAAACCACCCCACGGTGTGCCTGGGTAGGGATGTAGAGAGCTGCCATCCAGAAGGGATGCTCCGGAGCAAAAAAGAACCTCTGTTCTGGCCTAAAAACAACTTTAAGAGGGGTTCTTTTCCTGCTCCTTGTTTTGGAGCACAGCTCTCCCCAAACACCACTTCTGGCTCAATTCTCACTGCAAGGAGGGAGTTGTAATTATTGCCTCTGTTATGTCCTTCATGACCAACGTAACCTATGAACTCATGAGCTGTGGTGTGTCTGCACACCCTGGAACCATGCTGCCCAGTGATCCACCTAAAACTTATCATTAGCTTTAACGGAAGGTTACTTTTATAATGCTGCTAAGGAAGGAAGGAAACCAGTTGTTCTAAATGAGGGTATAACACCAAATAGGATGGAGATAGCTGATACATATGCACATTGCCTGTGTGCTGTGTTCGAGGAGCTGTGCGGGAATCTGAAGGGTGTTGCATATCCGTGTCCCAGGAGCGTTCCAGCTCTTGTCAAAGCATAAATACCTTTCCTATCCCAAGAGAAAGTTCCTTTTCCCCAGCAGAAAGCCCCTTTGGGGCCATGGGGGGACAAGTGGCCACTGGCTACATTCCCAGCCTTTGGGAAGGAGAGTCGGCGAGCCTAAGGTGAAGGGAGCAGGGGATCAGCACGTTTGGGGGTGTTGATGGTTGTCAAGCAGTGTCTATATTTCATACAGAGAAAAGCCTGCCCTGCGAGGGGAAGCACAGCAAAACTCTAAACTGATACGATACCTGGACACTCAATATGAAAACAAAGCAGGGGGGAAGGAGCTGCGGGTCATGCATCAGGGAAGGGATGGGGGGACAGAAGAGCAGTTACCTGTTGTGCTAACCACGAGCTGTCAGGAGGCAGCACTGTGCAACACACCTTCCCATGCGCTCTGACAGGTGCTCCAGCTCTCACTTCCCCAAGGGATTCCAATGTCTTCATGGTAATTGCACATTTGAATCAGGATCAAGGCCACACGGGAACCACAGTATTGCTGGGCTCTAAGTTCGCTACAGTCAACTAACGGGGAACAAGAAGGTGGATGGGAAGAGCTTCCCCAGTTGTGATTATCTGAACAGAGGAGCACGGTGCTTTTTGGTTTCTGCTCAATGCCACCTCAGTAATGTTTTCATTCAATAAATAGGTACCGGTGCTTTTGAAAAGAATGAAAGCATTAAAAAGTGCTCAAGCTTCCTCTTAGGAAACTGCTGCCAAACCCTTTGTGAGCAGCAATCATTTAGCAGAGTTTGTATTTGCTCCCAGAAGCAGGTACGATGAGGTATTAGTTGCTGCAGATGAATTGTGAATCATGGACCGCTTGCTTACTGGTTTAGCTGTGATTGATTGTTTCTGGTTTATTTCCTTACTGCATGGAAGGAAAACTATGGGATTTTTTTTCTCTAGGACTGTTTTTTTTTGGTAACAAAATTCCCCAAACCAACAAAATAAGGAGCAAGAAGAGGCAAAGGATCCAGTTCCGCTTCCCAAAAAACACCTGAGGTCACACACCACTGCCAGCAGCTTCTCCCCTTGTTCAGGCGATCAGGGACGACTTGCGCCCCGTGTCCTCCCTGCCACACTCATCCGTCTGCTTCAGCAGCCTCCTCACCAGCTTCTCCAGGTCCTTCCTGGATTTCAGCTCTTCCTCCAAACACTGTTTCATCCTCTTGTTCTCCTGCAAGGTGAGAAATACAGGAATGAAGAGGCAGCCGATGCCCACATGCACTTCACGCCACAAGGCACTGCCTGATTCCTCCAAGGTGATGAAGCATCAGGGACGTGTCATGTGTTGAGGGTGGACAAACCGGGTTACCTGTGGTCTGATCCACTCAAGCAGACCCTTACAACCTTACAGTCCTGACGACTTTCAGCAGGCAGAAGCATTCTCCTGGAAACCCAATTTTAGCCTAGGTTGGAGGACACTGCTCCTCTGGGGTGTTCTCTCCCACCTCCAGGCTTGGGGCTGGAGGGAGGAGGATGTATTTCCTCTCAGGCTACAAGAATTGGTACCCACCAGACCCCTAGCAAATGAATGGTCATAGAATCCCAGCCTGGTTTGGGTTGGAAGGGACCTTAAGGCTCATCCAGTTCCTTCCACTGGAGCAGCTTGCTCCAAGCCCCTGTGTCCAACCTGGCCTTGAACACTGCCGGGGATGGGGCATTCACTTCTTTGGGCACCCCGTGCCAGCGCCTCGGCACCCTCACAGTAAAGAACTTCTTCCTCATACCTAACCTGAACCTCCCCTGTTCTAGTTTGAACCCATTACTTCAGTCAAGTTGAAAGAGCTTTTAAAGTAGGGAGAAAGTTTCATGTTACCTCAAAGACCAACTTCTCCTGCACTCCTATGGCCTCAAGCAATTGCATGGTGACCTGAATGAGTGAGCTTCAGGATCAGACCAGCATTGGGCAAGACTCTTGCCGGGCACCAACCAGTCCAAGACAACAACCCAGTATAGCCTGGCTGGCTTTTGCTCAGCTCCCAGCACAAACAAGCCCCCTATATTACCTGCTTCAGTTCTTTGACTTCATCTTTCAGTGCATAAACCGTGTCAACAAGGCTCCTGCAAAGAGAAATGCAAGGAAAGAGCTGGAGTGCAGCAAACCAGCAACAAGTATGGGAGGTTTTGTGAGTGGGGTGCTGATGGGGATGGTGCTTCTCCTTTGCAAGCATCAAGCTGCTGCTATTGCTGCTGCCTATGAGGGGACCCTGGAAACACAGCTCATTTATAGGTCACTGGTCCAAAAGTCAGGGCTCTCTAGTCAAACCTCAAGAAAAACACCTTGTTCTGCTCTCTTGAAGTTATCAACAAAGGTCTGTGGCTTTGGCTTCCTTGTTCATGCTACTGCAATAGACAACCACGATTTTAGAGCTGGAAATGCCTGAGTGTCCTTTGTAAAACAGCCTTGAGCCCTTGAGGTTATGCTGCAAAGAACCAAGCATGAAAGGAATGCATTGTCTGGGTGAGGAAAGGAGTGGACCAGCGCGGTCACCCAGCTGCTGAAGCTCCACAGGAGAGCCCTCGCAGATGGGGGGCCAGGCAGCTCTCGGGGGGGGGGGGGGGGGGGCAGTACCCCACTATGGCAGCAATTAAAAGAGCCACTTGTTTGGTTCTGTGCTCCCTGACCCCAGGAGCAGCATCCGGATCAGCTCTGGGGTTCGATCGAATGGAACCCAGTTCCCAGACTCCCAAAGGGCTGCGGCCACGTCAGAGCAGCTGGAAGGTGGCTCTGTGTTCCTAAACAGGGACAAAACAGCAACTGGAATAGCCTGGTGGTTCCCGCCAGGACTAGGGCAGCAGTCTGTGATAACAGCAGAGGCCAAAGGAGAGGGCCCGGGTTTTCCAAGTCTTCCCAAGAAGCAACAAGGGATCGGGAAGCGGGGAGCAGCAGCGCTTACTTTTCCTCCGTGACAGTCTGGCCGTTGCTTCGCGTTTCCTCTATGATGATTTTCTCTTCCTCGGGAAGAAGGACTTGGGGGATGGAGTCTTTACGGGAGCCTGTGTATGAGAGTTAATCATCGGGATGGAAGAGGGGGATGTTTCCCTGATGCCCACATTGCTCCGGAGGTAGCAGCCCTCCTTCTCCCTGCCCCTCTGCATGCTGGAGCTGCAGCAGCCTCCAGCTATCTGCCATGGTTAAATACAGGCTGATGGGTATCACCAACCCGGAGCTAAAGCAGCAATGGGGAAGTTTTCAAGAGTGCTCACTGCACCTAAAGCTGCATCACGACTTCTAAATGAGATCATTCGAGAAGGGTCAAGAGCTCTCAGAACCATGGCCCCTCTTTTCCACATTACAGTGATTTAATTTGCCATCTCACCAGCAATGATAAATAGTTTTATTTCCAGAGCTGAAGCTGTTAGGTTCTTATGAAGCAACTTCAACACGCAGCTGATTGAGAGATAATACTCATGCTTCCTTTCTAAAGCTCTATGCAACCTCAGATTACCATCAGGTTGTCAGTGCCAACAGCCACAGGCCCTGACTAGGTTTGCTTAATTCCTTAGTGCTGGTGAAATAGCTGTGTCTCATCTGCCCTCCTACCTCCTTCATTCTCCGTGTTTAGAAGAAAAACAATGGCAACTAAACCACTAGGCAGATAAAGCTCCCTTATCTTGAATACCACACAGTTTCCAAGCATGAGTCTCAGTGCCGTATGATGCAACCCTCTGTTTTTCCCCAGAGGGGTTATCAGTGCTGTGGGCAGAGTAAGAACTGAATAATGTGGTTGCGTGCCCACCTGAGCTGAGAGCTTGCTGGAAACCTGCCCCGGTACAGTATGCCTCGATCACCTTCAGGATCTGAGCGTCTTCTTCCAGCGCAGCGGTACCTGTCAAACATTGCAGACAGCAGCTATCACACCAAGCAACGTTCTCTGGGCCCATCTCCCCCAGCCTTTGCTCCCACGTCCCTTGAGAGAAGAAGGTGCTGCTTCCTTGACTGACACTGCCTCTGGGACTTTGTCCCTTTCGAGATCCTGCTGGAGCGAGGCCAGAGGAGGCCATGGAGCTGCTGCCAGGGCTGAAGCAGCTCTGCTCTGGAGCCAGGCTGAGAGAGCTGGGCTGGGGCAGCCTGGAGAAGAGAAGGCTCCTGAAGGGGAGACCTCAGAGCAGCTCCAGTGCCTGAAGGGGCTGCAGGGAACCTGGAGGGGGGCTTTGGACAAGGGATGGAGGGACAGGACAGGGGAATGGCTTTAACTGCCAGAGGGGAGACTGAGATGAGCTCTTGGGCAGAAGCTCTTCCCTGTGAGGGTGCTGAGGTGCTGTCAGGGGGTGCCCAGAGAAGCTGTGGCTGCCCCATCCCTGGCAGTGTTCAAGGCCAGGATGGACACAGGGGCTTGGAGCAACTGCTCCAGTGGAAGGCGTCCCTGGTGGTGGCAGGGGTTGGAGCTGGATGATAGCTGCCAGGACATCCCTCTTTGCCAGTGGACACCCCTGCACAGAAAGAGCCTTTTTGTGTTCCCTGATTCCCCATGGAGACTGTTCCAGGACCCACGGGCATGGTAAGAGTTTGTCCCAGCTCTCACGACATATTTTGATGCCTGTTGATGTGCAGTTTTACAGCAGCTTTTATCTACCTGGAAGTCGTTCCTTGGCTTCGTACCCAGAACAAGACCACCCCCAACCCATGACCTTGTGCTGGGATGGCAGCATGTCTGGCAGTCATGACTGGAAAGGGATCTGTCGGAGGCTTCCAGAAGCCTCCCATGCTCAGCAGTGCACAGGCTTGATCCCAGCGTGAGCATCCCATTGCACCAAGGTCCCATGGGGATCACTGAGTACAGAGAAACCTCCAAGAAGAAAAGGAAATCACAACACTCACTTTTCCGGATAACAAACTCTTCATCTGATGGCTTTCTCTCTGTTTTTCTTTTTGGAAGAAACTTCTTCATTGTTTTGGGACTTTTGCTGGAATCCTATAGAGAAACAGACCCTTGTGTTTAACCAGATTGAGGGGCAGCTCTAACAGCAGAGCAGCACACTTGAATGCAGCTATATCCTGGTTACGCACGACACTTGAGAGAACTACAAAGCAGACAGTGACAAAGTTGGGGACAATGATGCTTTCTGCCTTTTCCATGTGCTGGCTGTGGCCCACTGCTGCCTGGAACAGCAGGTGGGAATTGCACCAGCACAACCCCTTAGCCGAAGACTTCAAACACATCCACAGCACTTTTAGTCTGCTCACGTTGGTGGTCTTTGTTAAAGAACCCTATAATGTCATTTATTTCCTTGGCTTGCTTTGATTTATCGTATAAAACAGCTGGCAAATAACATTGCTCCTAAATGCATTCATTTGAGAGTATAAATCCCACACACATACAGAGAGAACAAACAAATACACATGAAGTTAGTGTTTGCTGTCACTCCACGGGTAAGAAACACAAGCTTTTCTCTATCTCCCTCACTGAGTTCCAAGTCTTGCTGATTTGGAGAGAATTAGTGTATTAGGAGGTTACATGCAATACGGATTTTAAGCAGGAGAGGCTTGCCAGGAAGTTTAATACCATAATACTAAATCCTTCGGGAGAGTCAACTCAAAATGTACTTGCCAGCCACTACTGACTCTCACGAGAACTCACTGATACAGCCAGGCAAAGGGAGGGTCATGCAAGCACGAGAAGCATGAACAGGAACAAGCATTCTTTGCCACGACAAGCCAAAGAGAGATGTGTCTACCCTTACCTTTAAGATATAAGACATCCTCTACAATGAATATGCAAAGAAAGAGAAGATGAGTGTGAGAAATTGATGATTTTATTGACCAGGTCCATTAAATCCACAATTCTAAAACACATTTAAATGTTAGTCTTGTGATTAATGTGGCACACCCTCCGTACTGCTTTCAGAGCACTATCGACATGCAAAGGAGCACGGTGGCATGCAGAACTGAAAACATTACATGTGAAATGCATGGTAAGCAGGTATTAATACACTCTAAACATGTAAATATAGAGAACATGCCTCCTTGGTTAGTAGTAGGTTTCTGTAGGTGCTCGTTGTTTCAAACAGTGCTTAAAATGCAGGACCCATTGGTACCAGGAACCTGCTTGCCCAGCTCCATCCGAGCCCTGAGGAGCAGCTTAGCGCTCAATAACAGTGCTGCAGTCTTCAACCCAACCCAGACAGGGCGATGGGATGCTCTGCCCATCCTGGTGCTCCCAGGACTGCATCTTCTCAAAGGGGACCTCCTCAGGGGGAGCCTGCCATTGACAGCATCAGACACCAGCATCTCCCTGCTCTGCTGGCAGGACAGGGAGCTCCTGGACACCCCATGGAGGCTCCCATCCCTGGGATGCTCAGCACAGGGAGCCAGGTGTCTCTCCTACAGGTCTGGCCTGCCAAGTCCTGAGCCCTGATGTTATAAACGCTTCATCGAATGCAAAGCAGGCCACTTCAGACACAGAAAGAAAGAAAAGAGAGCCGAAGAAATCATCTGTAAACCTGGGGTTTTCACTTCGCAAACCTGAATCCTGACAGAGGGCTTTACCCACAGCACCTGCTCTGTCATTTCAAATGGTTACTGGAAACAGAACAGGAAAAACGACCCAATTTCAATGGAAACAACACGAGTGCCGTGCAGTGCGCAAGCAGGGTCTGGGGTTTCCTGAGCACAGCGAGGTACAAGGAAATGCACAAGACTCTGCCAGCCCGTCCTACACTACAGGTGAAGTCACACTCGACGTCTGAACATCTTATCCAAACTCCCCCACTGACTTCCATGCAAATAACCTTTGCAATTTGTCATTATCCTTTATTATAGGAAGCACGGAGCTTATTTTGTGCCCTACTTCAAATCAAAAGCAGAGAAGTGAAACAGGAGTGATAAGTGATTGAGCACAGGGAGAGAGCGATGAGGAAGACGGAGATCTGCTTGGGCCAACAAGTGAGCTTATCTCCCATCACAGGCTCGTGTCCTCCTTTGAGAGTATGGACTGACCCCGCACTAGGCTGTGCCTGCCCGCCTCTGGTGGACCCGTTGGCCTTTGGGTTCCCACCAACGTGGCCAGCCTGGCCTGCTCCTATGCAAACCACATAATGCATCCTTTGCTACCTTGCACGCCACCACCCAGCCCGCAGCAGCATCCCATCCTGTCCCTGGGTGGCATAAACCTGCCTGGTTGTGACACTAAGAGTTTAACTCCTGCTCTGCGTGGCAGGGGACAACTGAGAAAGACCATGGTGTTAGTGATATCACTCCATACGGTGAGATGGCTTGGTCTGCCTTAGAAGTAAGTATCAGCTTTCACTTCACACAGGAAAGTTTCTCCTCTTCTTTGCCTTTCTAGCCTATTTTAATTCACCATGGAAGCAAGTAAGAGTTTAGCCTACATTATAGATCTGGACCATGCAATGATTAAGGGTCATTTCCAGTCTGCCTGGTTGAACAACTGAAATGAGCTCTTTTACACGTTCTAAGAAATCAAAGTAACACAGTGACATGAGGCTACCTGAAATCTGTACCTGGGGCAGCAAACCCACAGCCCCTTGGCTGCTGGGCTCTCCATTCCTGAGTCCTGAGCCCTCATCCCCATCCCCCTGGGAGCCCGGGCAGTGATGCTCCCGGTGCTGCTGTACCAAGAAGAGCGGCTGACTCAGAACCAGAGTGCTCATTCAGGAAGGGGAACGTTACCCAAGCTGCTGGTGAGTAATCCCACAAGTTTACGGTGAGGTAGGGAAGGAGAGTGCTGCAGTTGCAGCAGGGGGATGAGAAGCAGAGCTGGGTTGTATTTTGGGTTTCCCCACGCCGCCTCCTACCTCTCAGGCTTGAGGTTTCTATGAAGGAAGTGATCCCTGGGGCTGCTGCCTCCCATGCAGGGTATGGGTGTGTAAAACACTGAGGTGGGTGGTGAAGGAGTGCTGCAGGAGCCCTGCTCCATCCACCAAAACACAGAGTGGGAGACACGAAAAGCAGCCACAGGCTTTTCTCCTCCTCCTCCTCCCCCTCCTCCTTCTCCTGGCACAGCATTGCCTCTCCATCCTGCAGCACCAGCAAGGCTGGAGCTGGAACACATCCCAGCAGGGAACCCATGGCTCAGACTCAGGCAGAAGGAGGAGAGGAGGCAGCTCCACCACCCACCATGGCACTGCCAAAGGAGTCAATGGGACACACATGATGGGACCTGCAAGCACACGTGCCCACGCTTCACGTGCAGCACAAAGCCAGCCACAGCGACAAGCACCCATCACAGGGCTGGGGCAAAGCTTGGCAGAGCCATTGCTCTCAGCATCCCATTAACATGAGCTTCTGTGCCCCCGCTATGGGATGAGAAACCCGGACATGAGCAGGAGGGATGCTCTGCAGGCACACGGGATCGTTACCTCTTTGTAACTCAGTGCTGCCGAGGGTCTGAGTGGAGGAGCAGGACGAAGGCAGCTCAAGCTCCAGGGCTTGAGGATTTTGGGGGGTTCCAGGGGCCCACGGATCTGTCCAGCTGAACTAAATGCCTGAGAAAAGAGATGGGAAGCAGATGAGGGCTGTCAGCCACCACGCAATGTAGAGGTGGACTAGAGTTCAGTGGGCAGCATACATGTAGAGCAGTACAAGCACAACACAGTTACAAACAGACCTGTAGCATGTATCTTATAGCTGTATCTCAATATCAAGGTGCATTCCCTGCCCAGCATGAGGGAACGCTGAGCATGGAGTAGATGGGGAGATGAGACGCTCACCGAATGAGCATTCCAGGACTGTGTTTTGGAGATGGTGTTGCACGTCCCCTTGGTCAGCCTTTGCAAGTGGTCCAGCCATTCGTGCAAGTCCTGGCTGGTGCTGCATGACACAGTGATCCGCTCCGTCATGGTCCCTATGGCAGACGGTGAAAGAACGGTCTTTAGCTAACAGTAGAGACACACAGGGTGAGCTTAGCTCGGCACAGCCACAGGATGCTCCTCAGACTGCAATGTCTACTGTCTACAAAAGGCCAAGGCAAAGATGTGACTGTCCTGCTCCAGGCACCCAGTGCGGGAGCTGCACAGAAAACTGAAGGGAACCGGTGAAATGAAGGTGTAAAGCATTATTTCATGTTAAAAGCAAGCAAATGCAGCATTTCCATGGGTATTGGGACCCTGACGCCAAATGCCACCAGCACAAATAGCTGCTCTGCAGCCAAGGCACTGAGCATGAATCGACTGTGTATAGCTACAAGTAATAAGTTGAAGAGGAAAATTGGGAGGAACATTAGGAAAGCTCCTTGATGACCAGAGCTGTTAATCTGCCAATAACTGAGGTGCTCACAGCTGCATGGGAGGGATGCTGGATGCAGACAGGGCACACACAGCACAGAGCAGTGCTACTGGGGAGGCTGATTTATCCCATAGAGAACTTAGGGTCTCCAAAAGCAGCCCAGAGACAGAGCTGGAGGGCGCTGGGAGGAGGTTGCCTCAACCAGGAGGGAGATACTCAGGAATTTAGGGAACACACAGTGAAAGAGCACAGAAAGCGTGGCAAAGGGGGTAGGGTGAGGAGGAGGCCATCTGTACCTCCAGTGGCAGCTGCTGTTGGGACTGGGAGCATGGCCCAAGGCACTGACCTGTGATTTCAAACACGTGCTCATTCCCTTCAGCATCTTCCAGCTTTGTCAGTGTCATTCCCGTCAATGGCAGCCTTCCCTAAGGGAATCGAGGAGGAGTTAGTGTCTGCATTGGCTTCCCCAGCAGGGGTTGTTCTGCTTGTTTTCCTGCCAATTCCTTTCTCTTTAGGAATCATCATTAAAAACTGATTTGTAAAGGCTTCTGACTGCAGGAAGAGTCTCCTTTAACGTATGGATCTCCATTTCCCCGCACAACTAGGTCAAACCCTGGGAAGAGGCTCCCATGACAACTGAGTCATTCCTGGCTCATCTTCTCCCCCTTCCCTTCGCTAGACGCAAACCCTTTGTACAGCCAAGTCAGAAGGACCAACTTGCCCTGGTTTTGGGAAAGCCTTCCCTGTGCCTCTGCTGTGCATGCTGAACTGCCCGCTCATGGGTGAAACCAGAAAACCCCAGCCAAATCCTTCCCAATCCTCTCCCACCTCTCTTGGGTATGACAAACAACATGTCAACGCAAGAGCATCCTTCTTCTGGGGTGTATTATTGATGGTTTCAGGCAACCAGAGGGAACTCAAGCTCCCAATAGCCTGACCGCAGCCATTCAAATGGTGAAACACAAGGAATGCAGAGGTTTGGGGTGCCTCATGGAGAGGAAATGTTTAGCTCTTTACAGTGGGCTTTATTGTGGTGAAATACTCTCCAGTGAGGGCACAACACTGAAACCATGCGGGGCAAAACCCCATGGCTGGGTCAGGACACCTTCACATCCATGTCATTCTTGAGGACAGCCCGTAGGCCACCATGCTCTGAAGGTTTCTCTTCCTAATTTCACAGCATTCACATACCAAATGGTGTTTAACCACTTGGCAGGACACAGGCACCAAGCGCCCTGGTAAAACCAAACCCAAGCTCCCAGCACTTGCATGCCACCAGCGAGGTTTAAGGAAGCAGAGGGCTGAATTTGATAGAAGCTATCTGATTTCCTCCCTCACACCCAACGCCTTGCAGCTCCCAATTCAAACTGAGCATGCCTACCTGATAGATGAACCCACTCATCCGTGGGCTTGCAGACAGCATCAGCAGAACGTTTGAAAACAACAAGAAATAGCGCTCCTCTTTCTCCTGCAGGGACAAGAGTGCAGGTTAGTCCAGGCTGCAATGCTTCCAAGCATTTTCCTCCAGCAAACTGGACTTGTTGCAGCTGCAATCACAGCTGGGAGAGGTCCCCCCCCCCATAACCATTATTGTGGCTTTCCTTCTTTACAGCATCTCATTGCTGCCCTACTTTTCCCTGCAGACATCTTTGTCTGCAAATCCTCCCCAGTCATTTCACTGCCTCCTAAGACCCTATGACCTCCAGCATCTCACATCCCAAACCAGACTCTGGGACTAGACCCTACAGGGCTTTGTTTTACAGCTCTTCCCTTCCTGGGGAATATTTGCTACAGCAAGCAAGGAAATCACTGAGAACAGGCACTTTCCCACACCAAACATGCAGTGTGCACGGCTTCAACAGCACTGGTGAAGGTCTGTGGTGTGATGCTTCAGGACCAGCAGCACAGGAATCCCTCCAGCTATTTCCAGTCAGCTCTGGAGTGGGACATCACAGCGTGCACAGGAAGTGCAAAACGGTTATGGTGATGCACACTTAGAAGTCACTCTCATTTCTCAGAGTCAGTCACGGGGGGGGGGGGAAAGGGGAAATGAATGTGCTATATGACATCGAGACACTTCTGCTTGAGGAGCGTGTCAGCAAAGACCTGATGCTAAGCCCCCAGGGTGTCCAAAGATGTGCACAGTCCCATTGCACAGCTCTTCTCTGGCTAAAATGATATATCAGCATTGCTTGTCAGTGCTTTGCTGGCCTGGAGTGAGAGCAGCTGCTGCCTGATGCCGTGAGCAAGGAGGTATTTGGACACAATGCCTTTAGGCAGGAGGAGGACCACCGCACCCACCTCACTTCCGCCGCACTGCACCATAACCTGGGACATGTAGATGATGTTTCCCATCGTTTTTATGTCCTCTCCTTCCCAGCGCTGGATGGATTCAGGAAAGGATCTGCAGCTCCAGTTGTTTCCTCTTCCTCAGCTCCTGGCATTGTGTCTGGGAATGGCAGGGGGGGCTTCATTAGCCAAGAGGGCAGGAGCCCTCAAACCATCCCAACAAAGATGGCTTCACCAGCAATGCTCCCACAACCACACGGGCCCAGGGCTGGCCATGTCAAGGGACAGGGAAAACCTGCTTGGGTTCTATTGCAGAGGGTTGGTTACAGATTGAGTGATTTATAAAGTAATGAACACATGAAAATGTTACCGAAGGTGCACCCTGCACTGAGCAAGCTTTTCTTTCCAAACCAGTCCCACCTCTGAGAGCACAGAGTCACAGTTTCCAAACCCGAGACAGCCACAGGGTGACAAGTCTCTACCTTTGCTGCTGCTCAGAGAGGTTTTGCCCGTTTTGCCCAAGCAGCACAGAGTTTCAGCTGCAGCAATGCAAACCCCCTGTGAATCAGACGGGAGGGTATTCTGTAACCAGCATCTGCAAACCCAAAAGCAGGACTTGGCGCAGGGTTCCAGCAGAGCAGCACAAAGAGAAGGTGCTGTAATTGAAAGGGCTGCACTGGTGCTCAGCAGCTGGGCACTGGAATAGCTCCATGGAGCCGCCAGTCCTTCAGCAGCTCGCAGCAAGCAGAGGACAGCACTGATGGAACAGACAGTCCTGCAAACCCAAGCAGAACTTGCTTTACCTGACCCTCTGCCAAGGGAAAAGCTGCTGCAAAGCCAAACCCGAGCTCGGTTTTCACCAGCCACTTGGGTTTTTCCAAAGCCCTGCTCCTGGCAGAGATTTTCCTCCTTTCCAGCTCAGTTTCACATAAAATGCTTGCCTACCCAGACCTTCAAAGCGCATTGGGGCTAGTCTGAAAGCACACGTTTGAACCAAGCTGCGGGGGGCTTTGCAGCTCCAAATCCAACATTCCCAGGATGCAAATCCAGATAAAATCCACACCAATCCATCGCAGTCTGTGCAGAGGCACCACTGCAAATCACAGCAGCAACACAGTCCCTCCCTGGTCCTCCTATGGGACCAGGCATCTGTCACGAGGACGATCTCTGCCCGTCTAACCTCAGATTCACACTGAAGCTCTTCAGTTATCTCATGATTACATTACTCAGCAACAAGCGCACATTTCAAGTAAACCCATCCATTGCTTACGAGCACTCCTACAGATTAACATCACCTTGCAACTTAACTGAATTATTCCCCTATTATCTACCAGAACACATGGAAGGGGAGCTGGGTTTCTAAGTAAATGCAACATAATTGCCCTTTCCTGTTTTCTATGAACTTTCTCCTCCCCATCTTTTATCTGCACTGCTAAGCACCGAAAAACTTGCATCTGCGGTGCTAAGGAAGGAAGTTGGACCACATCTGGAGTGGCTGTAGTGAAAGGTATTCAGTGGCTACAAAGCGAGAGAGACTACCGCTTCCTTAATAACTGAGAAAAGCTTTGCTGGGTAAAACCTTGGTGCACGTGGGTGGCTTTTCCCCCTTTCTCCTCTCAGTGCAGCAGGACTTGGAGAGGCGCAGGTAACACAGCTCACAGGAATAGGTTTGTTAGCTCAGGCTCAGCCCTTTGCTTGCTCTGCTCCCCACAGTGAAGTCTCTGCAATACAGTCAAGGTCTCCGGACACCCATGGAGCAAAAATCCTCTACAAAACCAAGAGCCACTCAACGGGCAGCAGCAGTTGAGTCAGGCAGCCCTGGTAACCTTTCACAGCTCCACGGGGCGCTCTGGTTTCAGGCGGCAAATGATTAGGGTATGGAGGCAAAAGGACAAGAAAGGGACCCTGCCACCACCACACACCCCCCCATGTGGCTTTCTGCCACGGAGAACACTGAGCATCCTTCATCCCTTCATCCCTCCTGCTGGGATCACGGAGCCAGTGTGCAGTTGCTGGGAACATGCAGCCAGAGGGGCAGCTCTAGGCTTGAGACTTGAGGTGAAGACGCTTTCTAACCCATCTTTTCCATTCCAGAAGACTTATTTTGTTTCTATTGGAGGAGACAAATGTCAGGCTTGACTCATTCCACGCAGCCCTGAAATGGAGCGCGCTATTTTAAGAACTGCCACCTACCACAAGGGACTTGAAGGATGTGACAGCTTTCAGAACCTCTTCGTGATCTGCATGCGCCTCCTAGTGAAGGGAGAGAAGAAGCCTCAGCCATCACCACCACCAGCAGCATCCCCCCCGTGCAGCACCCACTGCCCCAAGGCACCCAGGGCTGCAGAGCCCACAGGGTGCTCACAGCGGGGATGCAGAGCAGAGGAGCTGCTGGAGCGGACAAAGCCTCCCAGGTACCTTCCTCCCCACCCGGTTCAATGGGATGTGGTTTAAAGCAGCTACGCAATTCATTAATACCGATTTCATGAGTGCAAAGTGGGCGCAGCGAGAATAGATGTGACTTTACTCAGGACAAACTCAGCTTGCAAAGGAAATCAATCAAACCAGGCAGAGGTGCAGGGTGGATTTCTGGTTTCACCTTCAGGAAGGAAACTCCCATTGGCATGCACAGTATTGTAGCCATTGCCCCATCAAGGGTGCCATTTCCATAAGCATCAATGAGAGCTTCACCTCCAGGCTGAAGGGAGCAGAGAGCTTGTGGGTGAGGGTGGGGAAAGCAGGATGCTGCCCCTTATGCCTGACTGCAGCTGCATGCCAGTGCTCTCCTAGCATCTTCTCCAGGATCCAGGGCCCCACATCATAAGCTCTTCACCATCCAGGCCTCATGCCAGGCAAATCCTAAGGTGCCCAGGTTGTGATGGAGCAGACCCTGTGGCTGTCAGGGATTGCTCACTTCTGAATCTGGGATGAGGATTGCCCTAAACATACCTACCCTGTCTCCAGCTGCGAGGCAGCACAGGGAATGCTCTGGTACACATCCACACTGCATACATCTGCATTTGGACACATCCATCCTCCTCCCACAGCATCACAGCTTAAACTTCAACCCTACTGATTCATGCAACAAAACCTCCCACACTCGGCTTAGAAACTAAGAGGAATAGGTGATGTGTGTGTCCCTGAATCCACCACTGAATCCCACACAGCATCCTGTAAAGAGCACGCTGTCTCTGCATGGGCACGGTGACTGCAGCCACGCTCAGCTCAGTCCCTGCAGCTCAGCCAAGCCGGGTGAGAGCAGGACAGGTCTGTGGTGCGCATACAGTGCTCTTACACCCTGTGCCAGAACCTCAGCACCCTCACAGGGAAGAGCTTCTGCCCAAGAGCTCATCTCAGTCTCCCCTCTGGCAGTTAAAGCCATTCCCCTGTCCTGTCCCTCCATCCCTTGTCCAAAGCCCCTCTCCAGGTTCCCTGCAGCCCCTTCAGGCACTGGAGCTGCTCTCAGGTCTCCCCTTCAGGAGCCTTCTCTTCTCCAGGCTGCCCCAGCCCAGCTCTCTCAGCCTGGCTCCAGAGCAGAGCTGCTCCAGCGCTCGCAGCAGCTCCATGGCCTCCTCTGGCCTCGCTCCAGCAGCTCCACATCCCTCTGTGCTGCTGCCCCAGAGCAGGATCAGGGCTGCAGGGGGTTCTCCCCAGAGCACAGCAGAGGGGCAGAATCCTCTCCCTCAACTGCTGTTCACGCTCTGGGGGTGCAGCCCAGCACACGGGGGTGCAGCCTGGGATGTGCAATGAATGACCCTGGTGAAGTGTGCTGAGTAGTAAATACTGGAAGAGGGAAAAAGCAAACTCAGCTTAAAACAGACTTTGTTGCTTCTGTTTCCTTCACCTCCTTATCCCACCCTTGGGGTTCAGATGCTGCAGCATCCACAGGCGGGGAGCAGAGCTCCAGCAACAGAGATCTCTACAGGAGAGGGGGGGAGACATGTCCCGAAGCAGATCTGCCACTTGCTGTGTGTCACACACTCTGTGTATCCCTTTGCTGCTCCCCCTGCTCCCAGGCAGTCTCCCCGTGTCTGCCCCGGCTGCCAGGTCTACCTCTGCCTCCACCCTGGAGCACGAGCCTGGGGTGAGGGGTGGGAATGGGCCTGGGAGCAAGTGGCATTGGAATGTCATGAAATGGAAATAAAAACAGTGATTTATTAACCGCTGTGCAAATAAATACCAGCTGTGGCCTGACCCTCAACTCTGCTTTTACTTGCGCTAGAAATAGCCCATCTTTGAGGATGGGCTGCAAGCAAAGAGCAGGCAATGCCTTCCTACAACATCCCCCAGACTCCTTCCACCGCTTCCCCACTTCTAATCTGAATGGCAGATAATGTCCCCTGGAGAAGGGACACCTCCTTGGACGAGTAGTAAGTACTTGCAGCAATGTGCAACTCAATAGGCAGAGCAGCTTGGGGGGGGCAGCATCAAGGGGCACATCCTGCCCAGCAGCCCCCCGCATCCCACCTACCTCCATGTGCCGCTCCAGCTCCTGCAGCAGCGTCACGTACTTATCCAGCCTCAGGAAGGGTTTGCTGAGGCTCGTGGTCAGGATGAGAATGCCGGGGTTGGCCGCACCCTGGCTCTCCATGAACTTCTCCAGCTCATCACTATAAATAGAGACAACAACAACAAGGGGGAGGAGGGCTCGCCACCGCCGAGGGCTGTGTTCTGCTGCCTCCCACGCTCTCCTCATGGCCAGGGCTCTGCCTTTCCCAAGGCAGCTCAGCCTCCCCCATTGAGCACCTCAGCACCACAGACCTGGCAGGGAGCTGCGAGCTCCCAGCCGAGCAAGACCCTGTTCCCCAGGGATGCAGGGGAGGTGCTGTGCTGGAGGATGCTGCAGCAGCGCGCTGGGATGCTGCTGGGAGCAGTGATGCAGGTGGTAGCACGTACCTCACCCTGGAAAGCATGGCCTGTGCGTCTCACATCTGCCAAAGCCGGTTCTTGGATTGATTTAAGGAAAGGGGTCAGACTGAGGAACCATATGAGTGAGTCATTTACAGGAGTCAGGCTTTGCATTAGGCTGAATTAAAGCTGGATTTCAGGAGGTAAGTAAATATATTGTGAGTTCCCATTGCTGAATGGGAAGGCTTAAAGGTATGGTCAGGGGTCCTGGCTTTCCCATCACTGCAGGGAGGACAGCTAAAGCGCATTAGGGATGATACAGATGTATGCTTTTGGCATGACTCAAATTCAAGTGGGACATGAAGAAAGATGTTATTACTGCTATGTGCCAATGACCCTGCAAATCGACTATGTGCTTGAACAGCAGCTCAATTAACAATGCAGATGACTCTGGGTGACTTGATGACCACCCTCCTTTTGCAACGATGTGCTCCACACATCGATAGTGCCACAAAGGAACACACTCCCCCGTGTGAGTGGGTCTGAAACAGCATCTCTATCCTCAGCAAGCAACAATCATAGGAGATGCTACTGCAAGGGCTGAGATTGCCTCTGCTTTACTGAAGAGTCCTGCATGTGCAGACAGGACCTGTGAACGCAAGCAGCACGAGCGGTGTCCATGCTGGAGCTAAGAGCTCAAAGCCCCAGCAGTTTTCCCAGCAGCAGGATCCCATGTTATCCCCTTGTTCTATTGTCAAGCTACAGGTCAGGAGCCACACGAAGCCAAGTGCCAATGATAAAAGGAGCTTTTTAAAGGCAGGATTTCAGCCTCCATCTCCTCCTCCATCACTCACCTGTGTTGTGTGAGCACGTTGACTGCTGAGGGGTGGTTAGCACAGTAGGTCAGGTACAGGGAGCGGAACTGGGGCATCAGGTTCATGAAACAGCCTCCCACACGCTGCTGGTTCTCGGGGAGCCTATGGACACCAACTCATCATGTTAAGCCTCTTGCTCTGCACCCTGCACCTACAGCACCCTCAGGACTCTGCCCAGGCACCACCCGCTGCACCAGGACATCCCCGAGCCACCACATAACTGCAGCACAGAGCAGAATACCCAATATTCCCAATATTCAGTCTCTTCCCCATCTCCTTTCAGCCCTTCCAAAGGAGAGGCCAGGCTAAGGCTGTACACGTCTGCCAGCTTCCCTGTGGGAAACCATCACCTCTAATAACCTGCTCTTTGCTCGCTGGCAATCCCCATCCTCCTGCCTGCCAGGCCTCCCACCCTGCCTGTGTCCGCATCTCTGGTCTAGGTACACTTTCACGTCAGGTCTGGTGACACTCTCATTCAGCAGATGCCTTAAGAGTAGAAATGTCAGAGCTTCTTCTACCTTCCCTCCTGCCTCTTCAATCCTGTTATTTCCTGCTCTATTTAACAAGTCTAAGACAGCAGCCAGGAGGAACATTAATGAACATGTCTTTCTATTATTTTTAGCTGCAGTTTAATAGCTTAACCACCTCAGTGCTATGGCATGAGCTTACTTTGCAACTTCTTCCAAGGCTTGGTTCAGCGTTTGCTGGAATGCAGAGATTTCTTCCATGTTTCCCAGCAACGACTGCGCTGTCCACAGCACTGAGCCTAAAAGAATCAAATCAACAAGGAGCATCAGAGCGAGATTGATCTAGGGAGCACCCTCACTGGTATCTGTCCTTCCAGAAAGACCCAGGAATTTCTCCTTCCCCGGCTACACCATCAGACATGGGAAAATCCAAACCCCAGGATCTGCTACAGACCACAGCCTCCTGGAGAAGATGCCTGCTGCCAAGGATTATCTTAATTGGATTTTAATCACTTAATCACACCGATTCCTCCAATGTTTAGCTGTCTAATAGACACAGACAGATGGGACTTCAGCCAGGGCTGGGGAGGGGGGTGTGGACGCAGACACAGACAGCTTTGTCTGCAGGGATTCACTGCTGTGCGGTTCCCTGGGGCAGGAGGGTCCTACAGAGCTGCTCCTTGGGTAGGGCTCGCTTTGCTCCTTGCGAGAGGGTGGCTTCTTCCTAGCCAAAGCTTTATGTGTGTGCTTCTGAGAGAGCCATCCCCAGAGTTCCCCTCATACCACCCTCACTTGCTGCCTACAAGGCTGAGAGCACGAGACATTTTCACAGCTGAATATATCCCACATGGAGATCTGGGGAGGGACGAGAGGTTTAAATACAAAGGCCATAAGACACCACTGCCCCATCTCTCCAGACTGGACCATGTCTGCTCTTTGCCCGTGATGCTCTGGAGTACCCGGTCCCCCTGCAGCATGCTCAGTCACAGGGACCCTGGCCCCAAACACAGACACAAGGACAGGGTCACCGATGGCACCTTTGGAGACTGTGAAGCTGAAGCAATAAGCAGGAGGAGAAGACGTTGCACCAGGGTGAGACTATCAGTGGGGATCTGCTGATAGGCACCAGCATGCTGGGTACGCACAGGGCAGCGTGCGCTGCCTCTGCATGGATGGAAACACCTCAGCTCATTTCCACAGGTAAGCCCTGACAACGTCCCCCCGAGGTGCTGCTGAGGCCCTAAGGGATGGCAGCACGCTCTTCCCAAGCATGGAGGCACTTGAAGCCGACAGCTGTGCAGATGGGAACACAGGAACAGCGGAGTCACTTCCTGCGCAGCAGCAGTTTGGATCAGGCGAGAGGCAGTCTGACCACAGGGAACACACGGCATTGTGCACCCAATGAAGAGATGAGCAGGAGATGCCCCCAGGGGCTAAGTCACAACAAGGCAGATGACAAGGGGAGAAGCCGTGCGAGGGGGACCACTGGGATTACGCATGCTGCGACAGCCACACACGAGCGTGCAGAGGGTTTAACAGGAGGAAGTGCCCGTCTCTAACGCTGGATCGATGCCTGCACCACCTCTGAGGAACGGGGAAGAGCAGAAACTGCAATGTGGGGGCTTTTCTGGTTCACAGAGAAGCTGTGAGGCTTTACAAGAGCAGCAGCGAGCCCTAAACAGTCATAAGCAGGAAAGCAATGAACTCCGGTCCATTTTACGGGGTTCTCTGCACCTCACATGCCCTTATATCTTACTTATCATAAGACTGGAGGGGTCTTAAGTAAGTTCCCAGAAGTGACTGTAGTTCCTTCGCATAATCTCGTTCTGTTTCCAGAATGTTTTGCAACACCTAAGGGTGAGAGACACAGCACTGAGTACATCCTTGTGCCAGCGACTCAAGAACACGACATCAGCTTCATATAGGGAAAAGCATGGAAGTGCATTTCAAGTCCACAGATTACATTTGTTAATGCAGACCCCAGAATGCTCGGGAAAGCCCTGAGAGTCCAATTTGGGGATCTGACTTTGGAAACTGGAGGAGGGCTGGAAAGGAGGTGTCAAAGGCTGCTCCTTCTCTGGCAAAGCACGACGGCAATGCCAGCTCAGCTCGGAGTTCACATCCTCAGCAGCCAATTCATCTCTGGCAAACCCCTGCCTGCAAGCTGCCACTCAGCACCCAGGTTTCTCGGTGCGGATGAGCTCTGGAGACAGAGGAGGTGGTCCCCAGCTCTCTGGACACAGCATTTCTGCTTTCCTTTGCTTGAAGTACATTTAGACGTGCTGACGAGCACGTTTCACCTCCGGCACTGAGAGCCAGAGATGTTCACATGCAGATGTCTCAACTCCCTTACACCTGCAGGAAGGTGCCTGCCCCTCTTTGCCAGGCCTCAGGCTGGTGAAGGAGGTTCCTCCATGCCTTCTGCAGCCCCAGTTCATAGCCCAGCTCCAAAGCCCAGCCCAGGAAACAAGCCAGGCTGGGAGCTGTGGGGCTGCCCCATCTGTAAGGCACAGGCAGGGCAGGCAGCTTGGGGTGTAACATCCCCAACCAACCCCAAGAAAGGGATCACGGATCAGAGCCCTAACGTGGCTTCCTCCATGCCCTGACTTTATCTCCCCACCTATATCAACACCCTGCAGCCCATGGCAACGACTGGAACAGAGACACTGTGCTCCCCAACATCCATCTCAAAGCTGCCACCACTGCTGTATTATCTCAGCCACCTACTTTGAGTCTCTCCTCTTGACATCTTGCAGCAACTTCCATTTATTGTCTCGACAGCCTCAAATCAAGGGAATGGCAACAACCTGCATTGAACTACAGCCACATCCCCGGTTGTTACCAACTGCTTCAATGATTTCTAAGGGAAGGAGCCACTTCAGGAGACTAATAACATGCTACTTATTAAAATGTATGATCAGCACTTTGGAACTTACCACAGGGTAATAATTCTTTGTCAGCTGAGTGCTTTCAAGTCCTTTTAATGCTTTGGGAGAGAGCGGTTTATCTGTACATAGAAAAACGCATCAGTAAATGACAGCGCACAGCTCACGTTTTCCCAGCGGGAAAAGTCGGTGCCACAAACAAAACATCCCCCCTGTGAACACAATCCTGCAGCTGCAGGGTGCTTTGCCTGCTTCAGAAGAACCAGGAGCAGCCCAAAGCTGTGCATCTGAAGGGGGCTACAAGGATGCTTGGCATCATTTCACCCACCAGGTACTGACGGGCGACAAGGTCTAACGTGAGGTGTCCCTGCCCAGGGCAGGGGGTTGGAACTGGATGATCTTAAGGTCCCTTCCAACCCAAAGCACTCTATGATTCTATGACAGTGCAGCAGCCGAGTGAGCAGCACCAGCAGCACCGCACAGCCCCTGCCAGCTCCCTTACAGGTCTGCTCTGCCATCCCTGGCAGCAGCCCCGTGTCTGGCGCTGTTTGGAGCTACGGTGTGGCTCCAACCAGCCCACAAAATCTGGGTTTTAAAACCGGCTGTCTATCAGAAATGCTGGATACGGCGCTGTGTTCAGGTGGTTCACAAGGCACTGGATGCCAACACCAATCGAGGGGCTGGATCGTGACCCCCCACATCGTTTGTGATGCAAAATCCTTCTCTGAATGAAGGTAGATTTGAACAAACCTGGAAATTATCAAATCAGGGCCTGGTCTGGGTTGAAGGGACCTCAGAGCTCCTCCAGCTCCAACCCCTGCCACCAGGCAGGGACACCTTCCACTGGAGCAGTTGCTCCAAGCCCCTGTGTCCAACCTGGCCTTGAACACTGCCAGGGATGGGGCAGCCACAGCTTCTCTGGGCACCCCCTGACAGCGCCTCAGCACCCTCACAGGGAAGAGCTTCTGCCTAAGAGCTCATCTCAGTCTCCCCTCGGGCAGTTAAAGCCATTCCCCTGTCCTGTCCCTCCATCCCTTGTCCAAAGCCCCTCTCCAGGTTTCCTGCAGCCCCTTCAGGCACTGGAGCTGCTCTCAGGTCTCCCCTTCAGGAGCCTTCTCTTCTCCAGGCTGCCCCAGCCCAGCTCTCTCAGCCTGGCTCCAGAGCAGAGCTGCTCCAGCCCTCGCAGCAGCTCCATGACCTCCTCCGGCCTCGCTCCAAGCAGCTCCAGGTCCCTCCTGTGCTGCTGCCCCAGAGCTGGATCAGGGCTGCAGGGGGGCTCCCCAGAACGCAGCAGAGGGGCAGGATCAACTCCTCCTCCCTCAACTGCTGCTCCATCCAGCTTCCCCCAGCCTGCGCTTGTGCTGGGACTGCCCTGACCCAAGGGCAGGACCTTGCCCTTGGTCTTGTTGAACTCCAGCCTGTCCATGTCCTTCTGGATCCCACCCCTTCCCTCCAGCGTGCTGTCTGCGTTACACAGCCTGGTGTGTCACCAGCAAACTTCCTTTTGCACTGCTACGTCCCACGGACAGCAATTACATTCACACTGATAGCACGGGAGAAGCTTGAAAGTGATAAATTCAGCCCCTGTAAAGCACAGCTTGATGTACTGTCTAATCACTGCCCTTGTGAGCTTCCTGTCACTTCCAGCCGGGAGCTCTGTACCTCATTTAAAGCCTCGGAGCAGCTTTGCTCCACACAGCATGTCATTCCCACCCAAAGGGCACGCTTAGGACACAGCGAGGTACAGACACTGCTGCTAAACAAGTGACTCCATGCAGAGTCACTAGTCCCATGCCTGGGAGGCGAGGAAAGCAGCTCCAAGGGCTGCAGCCCCCAGTCTTGGGGCAGGAGGGGGTTAGCATCCCTCCCTGCATCCACCATTTGCAAACACAGCCGTGTGTCCCGAGCAAGCAGAGAGCAGGGCAACGAAGGAACAAAGCCTCCTCCCAGGTGAAACGGGTGCTGGAGAGAGGATCTGGAGGGAAAAGCTGTAGGGACGGGGTTCTATATCTGGATCAATGGGAGGCTCACCCTCGGCTTCAATGAGGTGCTGTTATTCCATGCAGCTCCCATCGGATTCCCCCACAGGACTGAAGTTTGCTCTCCTTTCTTGATAACATTTCTCACTGACTTCGTTAGTGATTCCCGGGTTGTGCCAGACAAGACTCCAACCCGCTGCAAGGCCTGCTCCAGCTCAGACATCATTCCCAGGGGGAAACAGGGGGAGAGGAGTTATCCTAACAATGACTTTTTCATGTAGAATTAAACAAAACCCGGCCTCATTCTGAGCAGTCATTGCTTTTATTCTTCCTTCCTTTGCTTTTTTTGCTTCCAAGTGTGGGAGCAGGGATGTCTAAAGGGGCCGGACGCTTTGCAGACCACGGCTCACGTGTTAGAGGCCAGGGCTGATCCTGAGCCATAAAACCAGCAGCGAGCACACAACAGGTCTCTGTCTGGGGTAAACCCTCGAGGCACATTAAGGATTTAAGTTGGATTTGGTAAAGAAACAAGTTTTCTGCCACACAATGGCCTCAGAAGCACAAGGGGGTGGGTGGTTTGAATGGCTACGTAAGGCTACAGGGCACTCAGCCAGGGGCATGCCTCCTGTCATCACCACCCCACATCTGGTTAAAGTCACATCGCAGCAAATGGGAAGGACACTCAAGACAAAGCTCAGTGAAGGCAGATGTCACCACACGGATCATCCCTCCCTCTTCCTTTCCCAATATCACAGCAGAAGATGCGTCTGGGAGGAAATGCACTACATGAAACCAGCCGTAGCTACGGGCAAAAGGGAACCGTTCCCTGGGGCCATAAGGTTTTGTTGGTTGGACGTGACCATGAGCATCCATTCCAGCACTGCCAGAAACAGCAGGATCAAACACAAAGCCATCTCCTGACTGAGGTCCCTAACAGAGAGCTAACTCCGTGCTCAGGCACTGGAATAACCTAGCAGCTTCCCAAGACAGAGGGGACCAACGCAGCCATCTTTGGCTTCATCCCCCAGCAACACCCAGGAAGCAATAGAACGGGGAAGAGGGAGAAGCAGCCCTCAAACAACTCATGCACAAGACTAGGCTTTACGTTCTGGCCTCATTCATCCTCCCATTAGCCCTAAGGCTTCAAGGATGCAAATGGTCCTTAATAAATAGCAGCAATTTCCCAATGGCACAAGGCTCTCCACCGCATTATAGCACTGTCATTCAATCAGCCCTCGGAAGCAATGTGCTTACCGGTGGATTTGATTTCTCTGACGTAGTTGCTTGGGAACCAGCCTGTTTTTCCATTCAAGGTCCCTTCCCACCAGCCCCCTTCTTCGACGCGGGTGACATAAATAATGTCTCCTTTGTTAACGGAGAGCTCATCCTCATTGGTCTGCTTAAAGTTGAACCTGGCCTTTACCACCAGCTGATGACTGCCATTCTCGGTCATCTCCTAAGGAAAGAAACATGGGAAAACATCAGTAAATAGGCCAAGAAAGCAGAAAGCACGAGGTCAAGGCATTGTTCTGCTTTGTTGTGACAGCTGGGTTTTCAGTATTGCTCTTTAGAACAAGCAATAGTGGCTTGCTGTTGTGCAAGCAGTCCTGCCAGAGGACCACAAGGTCCCTCCCAAGCACTGATTTAGCTTCACAGTGCGATGGACAGCAGACAGGAATCGCTCTCCTCGTGTCACACAGAGGAGCACTGTGGTTTGGAGAAGGCACCATCTCTAACCAAGGCAGCAAAGCCATGATGGAGAGGAAGGCAGAACAAGCCCCACTGGTGTGCTTGACCCAGGGGTACTACTCACACCCCTCTACCCCGCAGCCATCAAACCCTTGTGAGATGCTAAAGAAAGGATACCACTGGCTTGGATTGCCTCCTTAGCACCCTCGCTGACTGTGAAGCTGTGCCGTTGGAGTCAGTGTGGGCACCTCCAGCTGCAGAGCTAAGAGAGGACAGAAGCGAACATGGCCCCTTGGATGGCTGATCTGGTGGAGAAGAAAACAACATCCCAGTTTTAGCCAACTGTCCCCCATTCCTTCTACATCCCAGCAAAGCCACACATCAAATCATGGGATTTCCTTGAAATTCCCCTTAAAAAGCCTTTGGGCTGGAGCAGCCTGGAGAAGAGAAGGCTCCTGAAGGGGAGACCTGAGAGCAGCTCCAGTGCCTGAAGGGGCTGCAGGGAACCTGGAGAGGGGCTTTGGACAAGGGATGGAGGGACAGGACAGGGGAATGGCTTTAACTGCCAGAGGGGAGACTGAGATGAGCTCTTGGGCAGAAGCTCTTCCCTGTGAGGGTGCTGAGGCGCTGTCAGGGGGTGCCCATTGAAGCTGTGGCAGCCCCATCCCTGGCAGTGCTCAAGGCCAGGTTGGACACAGGGGCTTGGAGCAACTGCTCCAGTGGAAGGTGTCCCTGGATGAGCTTTGAGGTCCCTTCCAACACAAACCAGGCTGGGATTCTACGTGAAAAGCGAATGGCAAATAAAAGCCCTGTGAATAAATAATTGTTAGACCTCAGGATTTTGTGGCCCGTCGCAGTATTTGGGGAAGTCCAATACTGGAATTAATCCATTAAATCATTCAGAGAGGAAACTGCAGGAAAAAAGAATACTCAGCCCAATGCTGCCCAATTGGGAATGCTGCTGGGCCCTGAGCAAGCACTGCCTGGGGAAGAACGCTGGGCAGCCGGTCACACAATCGCTCCTCTATTCAGATGAGTCCTTCTGGGTTCATTATACAGCTGAAAGAGGCTGGGCACAATCCTGATCCCTGCCCATGGACTGCTGCCATCAGCCATGTGAGAGGGATTCAGACTGCGCTGAGGAGGGAGAGGAGTGTAACCCCACGGAAGGGCTCAGAGCATCATCCACAGCCCTCGGAGTTGCCTCTCCGACATACTCCAAGCTCCTCACTTTGCACACGGGTCTCAGGGTTTGTTTCTCAGCCCCAGAACTCTGTTTAGATGCTGTGGAGCAGGAAACACCTGGGATTCCAGCCACCCAGTAATTCCCAGTACTTCCCTGCTACTGTACCCACACCACACTGTGAGGCAATGCTCCTTCCTATGTGTCATGGTGCTGAAATGAAGCAACAGCAGACACTATCATTCCAGTAAACTGGGAACAACTGATTTGCCTTGCAGCTTCTTTGTAGATTTAAGAACATTGCCTTATTCCAGAGCTGCTGTTTTCCACCTGCAGTGTGGACCTGGCATTGCCATGGGCCTCCAAAGGGGAACAGAGAGGAATGGTCTGCAGGCATCGCTGCGCTGCATGTGCAAGTCCCCACATAACATTTGGAGTTCTCCACTGGAAACGCTGCAAGAGGAGAGGGGGAATCCAGCCCCAAAGTGTGCTCAGGAAGCAGCAAACACACACTCAAAAGCTGCTGTTCCCCCATTCTCCTCCAGCCTGAACATCAACATGGAAAAACCATTCCGGAGGGGAAGTCTGGTGGGAGCTACAGGAACTCAGCCGGGCTTTGATTCTCCCCAGAGGATTCTTGTTTCGATAGGAAAACACTTCATCCTTAGATTGGACCTGGAGCAATGCAAACTGTGAGCTCCAGGAGTATGGATTCGCTTTGTCTTTCCCCAGGGCCTTGCACAAGGCAGGTCCATGACTACGACTTCCAAACCCTCATCCATCCCATACCCACGCACCAGTCTGCCCAGTCCCTGCTCCAGCAACAGACAACGTTCCCAGTATGTGCTGTCAGTGAGTCAGTTTTCTGTCTGCTCATTACACAACTGCTTGACAACCCCACAGTGAATTCCCAGCTTCAACAGCAAAACAGCTCCGCATGGAAAACCCACTTCGAAAACACAGAGTGGGGGGGGGGTTACTTCGCTGGAGCATCCTGATGCTGGAGCAGCAGTGACTTCGGCTGCTCCCAGTGACTCCCAGGCCAGGAGGGGTGGATGGCTGCCAGCCGGAGATGCTCTTCCCCTGATTCCATCTGAAAGCGGAGGACGTGACCCAAGAGTCTGGACTTATTCAAGCCATCAGCCCCAGTCCCACGGGAATGACTCCGTTCTTGTAGGTTTTGATGCTTCTCCCGGCCCCTCCCAACCTTCCAAAAGGTTTTATAAATAAATATCATGCAGCAACCTAGAAACAAATGTAAAACTGACTTCAACAGTTTGGCAGGGAAACGTATCATTTCTATGGCATCATGACAGCGTCCTATTTTATGCCTGGTCCAGCATGGAACGCTGCTGCCATATGTTGCTTAAACCACGGTTAAAATAGCTGGGGTTTCTGCTCACATTCCTACACTATTTTTGGCAGATGAGCCTTGTCTGATCCAGCACAGCTGGTTTTCCTCTCCTGCCCTCACTGTCAGATAAAAGCATCAGCTCTGTATTGCTGCTATGTGATGGGCAGCTGCTGAACCCTGAGTTTATCCCCCTCTGCTTGGTTGCATAACAAGATCCACGAAGGCACAAGGATTTGGACTTCAAATGGATGCTCAAAAACACATTCCCACGGTGTTTCCTTGTCACCTCCTTCCCTCTGCCTCCGACAAGGGTGCTGGGATGCAGCAGCTCTGCAGGTGGTGGGATGCGCAGGGATGCCAGAGCACCGGCAACAGCAGGGTACCAGGCTTGTCCTGATGCTCCATTCATCCTCTGGTGGGACAGACAAACCGGACTCTCTGCAGTGGTGGCTTGCAGGACACAGGCTCCTGCTTCTCAAGGAACTTGGCCAAGCCACCAAAAAGCAACTGTTTGAGACATGTATTTATTTTACCCTGTACTTTTCCCAAGGGCGCTCTCTGCCTGAGCAGCTAATTATGGCGCAGGCATTGCGCTTTTTAACATCTCAACAGGGAAAGCATATGTTCAAACAGATGTTTGCCATGAAACCAGGAGGACCATCCCAGCTTCCCTATAGCTCCGTCGCTAACGTGTGATAGAAACTACTCCCCAGCAAAGCCGCATCCCGAGCCTTGCGCAGTGATTGCAGGGGTGAGCTGGGACATGGGTGGCTGCCAGAATAGAGCTGGGGCTGGAAATAAGGGGAAGGTTGTGACAACAGCACCACACACCCCCCATCGCAGCCCAGCAACAGGCGAGCACAGAGGAAGGGAAGTTTCTCCCTCTTTGCTTTCAGAACAACGAAGCTCATGTCAATCCCAATGACAGCATTTGCAGAGGCTGCTCCTGCTCGAGGTAACCTGCATGTTACATACCCTGAGCTTTCACAGGGGGGCACAGGGTGCTGCCATTTGGCAGAGCAGGAAGAGGCTGAGAGGAGATGTGCTGAGGCTGAATCACAGGTCACTGACTTCCAGAGAGAGATGGAGGCTGAGCTGAGAGCTGGCTGCAGAAGGACAGCCTAAGAACTTGAATTGCTTCACAGCAGCATTATATGCACATATACATATATATACGCCATTATACAGCATGCATATATCCAGAGAATCAGAGAATCCCAGATTGATTTGTGTTGGAAGGGACCTTAAAGCTCATCCAGCTCCAATCCCCTGCCATGGGCAGGGACACCTTCCAGTAGACCACATTGCTCAATAGCCCCATCCAACCTGGCCTGAAACAACTGAGAAACCCACCACAGACCAAAGCCAGGCACAAATGCAGTAAACCAACAGGAAAAAACCTTCCCATTAAAGGAAAACAGTGGGGTTTGTGCTTGAATTTCCCCCCTTTCAGTAGCCTACAACGTAAGGTGCAGCAGGGAAACGGAACTCTTCTCCTGGTGCTGGACTTTGGCGGGTGACCAGGACTCTGCAAATCCACTTTGTATGACAGGGGAACACAAACACCTTCCACCCTGCAAACCCTTCCCACCTCCATGCAGCCCTGCTCCCCGTCCCCTCAGAAAAGAGACCCTGCTCCTCTCACCCCTCCCCAGAGCACTGCGCTGCCATCATCCTCCCTGTTGAACCTCTCCTTTCACAGCCTATGTGACTGAGTATCAGTTTAAAGCAGCCTGGAGGGGTGAGCTACATCTTTGGGATGGAAACCAGAGGAGCTGATCTGCTTGGCTTCAACAGCACCTAGAGAGGAAGGACAAGCCATGAGCCTGATTCCCAAATCCAGGAGCCTACTCCATGAACCCAGGGAGAGGAGCGAAACAACAACACAACTGACAGAGCACTGGGTCTGCTTGGGCATTCAGTAAGGACACCGGGCAGATGGACCTGTTTGTCTCTTTGGCTGGAAAACGCACTATTTAAACCCCGCTATTTGCATTTTGGGAGGTGCATGCTCATTTACATGGTGGCTCCTTTACAATGACCTACTTTGAGGTCCCTTAATGCCGTCAAAACTGAGCGGAGGTCCCTTCGTGTACAGCAACGATCTAACCCAGCAAAGCGCACACAGCCACACTTAAACCTGGGGTTGGTAGAAGCAGGAAATACCAACCCCAGCACCCAGCATCAGCCCAAGCCTCCAGAAACCATCATAAACTGGGCATTAGCAAACAAACACACCCCATGCCAGCATTTGCACGAGAGGGACCGAAAAGACAACAGAAAAACCACCTTGTTTCTTACCTTCAGTAGCTTTATTTAGAGCTGTTAATGTGCTCAGGACCTTGGAGAACTGTTCTCCGCTGTACAAATCATACGGATCAAACACCTGCCAAAGAGGAACTCGGTCAGTTGAGCCCAAAACACCCCACTGGGGCTGTCTGAGGGTATTGGTGAGGACTGAGAAGCCCTTGTGTCTGCAGGGGAAGGGGTTTATTCGGGGCTGACAACATCCCTTTACAGCGAGGGAATTCCTGGTGCAGGGCAGGGGGACCCGGCAGCATTCCCATCACAACATCAGGGTCAGGGGAGGGAGAAATCAGTGCTGGCTGCAGAGCAGGGACTTGCAGAGCATCACGGGGAAGGTTATTGCTTGCCTTGAGGGTAGGAAAGAATTTTGCTGCTATTTTTGTTACCGAAAGCTGAAGAGATGGAGGCTGTACATAGACACGGATATACACACACACACTGTCAGCAGCAGAAGACACAAACACACAGTTTGCTGCTGCTGCAATATGGCACATATAATGCATTTACGTTCTTTGACAGGAAGACAAAAGCAGTTATTTCATGTGCAAAAATTCCACTCTAAGGAATTCTGCATTCCCAAGCCTCAAACAGATACACACAGTTAGCAAGGGCTCATTTTCTGTGAGGGGTAACTGAACCTTGCACACCCACACCTTCAGAATTCACCCCCACAACAAAGGGCAATTTGAGCTTCCAACCCCTCCTAACACCTGAGAAACCCCCTCAAGATCACACCGACTGCACAAATCCTACCCTTAATGAAGCAAAGGGAAGCGATACAAGAAGTTCCCGATACAAAAAGCTCCCGTTATCGGTATGAGCGAGGCACCATCTGCTACTCCCCATACACACATTGTCTTGCAGATGGAGACCACAGATCCAAAGAACAGGAAAGATGGTTTGAAAGCTCTCCTGGCAGGCACCATCCACTTACAAACACTTCCAACACACACGAGTATGTCCTGCTAAATAAGTACACAAGGCCTTAATTACCTTGAGGGTAGCACTGCCCTTTAGAACAGCCCTTTCTTCCTTTCCACATTTAGCTCCTTGAGTCCTCTTGGCATCGCTCCATTAGGATGGGGCCCGGCCTCTTCCACAGAGCTGGATGCTCGCAGCATCTCTTGCTCTCAACAGACACATCAGCGCAGCACCAAAGTCCCACAAGGGCAGCACAAAGGCTGCTCTTTGGTGAGAATCTATCTACAAACTGACTCAGCCACTCAATACTGGGAGAAAGGCTTTCCCCTATAGAAACAAGGGGGGGCAGCCTGCTGTCACTATAGATATTAAAGCCAGCAGCTCCACATCTACCGCTCGGCACATCCCCACCTACCTTGGGCTGTCTCCGAGCTGATCAATTGCCCTCACTCACTTGGCTGTGCTCCTGTGGACCACGCAGACCGCATCCCCTGTGCCAGCTGGTACACGAACTAGTTCTGTGCCCTGCAAGCGCAGGCAGTGCTATCAGAGCATCGCCTCCAGCCCTCGGCAGCGATGTGAGTGTCTGTGTGCAAAGGGAGATGGTAATGGAGAGCCCCGGAGCGTGCTGACCCTGTTGGCAGCCGCCGAAGGATGCAACCTTACAGCAGGAGGGATATCTGTGTGCAGCTCTCTTCTGCGCCATTCCCTACCATAGCTCTTCTTTTCCCCACTTAGGTAAGTCCAGAAAAACAAGCCCTGCCTTGAATGAATGGCATCTTCTTTTATTAAAGTAGTACAATACAGCCCTGATGCTTCCGAGCACAGAATAACACTGCAAGCTCAGAGTCTGGCAAAGTCCAGAGGAAAACGGTGGTGGGAAGGAAATGACAGCATCAAACCAAGCTATAACTTTAAGGACTTTCCTACGTGAAGAAATCATCTGGAGTAGCTACTGTGGAGCAGTGGCTGTATGGAAAACTCTGCTGGATCAGCTACTGTAGTGCAAATACACTCTGCAGCTTGTTCCAGAATAGATTAATCATACAGAAAAGTCCTCATTTATGAGCTAAAAATTATTTTTTCCAGCACAAGCCATCCATAATTCCATTCCTAACTCCAAGCTGTGGGGCTGGGAGAAAAATAAAAGTGGAAAAGGTTTTTTGCTTTTAGCTCATGGAAGGTCACAGAATCCCTGTTTCATTTGGAAGGGACCTCAGAGCTCCTCCAGCTCCAACCCCTGCCACTGGGCAGGGACACCTTCCACTGGAGCAGTTGCTCCAAGCCCCTGTGTCCAACCTGGCCTTGAGCACTGCCAGGGATGGGGCAGCCACAGCTTCTCTGGGCACCCCCTGACAGCGCCTCAGCACCCTCACAGGGAAGAGCTTCTGCCCAAGAGCTCATCTCAGTCTCCCCTCTGGCAGTTAAAGCCATTCCCTGTGTGCTGTCCCTCCATCCCTTGTCCAAAGCCCCTCTCCAGGTTTCCTGCAGCCCCTTCAGGCACTGGAGCTGCTCTCAGGTCTCCCCTTCAGGAGCCTTCTCTTCTCCAGGCTGCCCCAGCCCAGCTCTCTCAGCCTGGCTCCAGAGCAGAGCACAGGGAAGAGCTTCTGCCCAAGAGCTCATCTCAGTCTCCCCTCTGGCAGTTAAAGCCATTCCCTGTGTGCTGTCCCTCCATCCCTTGTCCAAAGCCCCTCTCCAGGTTTCCTGCAGCCCCTTCAGGCACTGGAGCTGCTCTCAGGTCTCCCCTTCAGGAGCCTTCTCTTCTCCAGGCTGCCCCAGCCCAGCTCTCTCAGCCTGGCTCCAGAGCAGAGCTGCTCCAGCCCTTGCTGTGGATGTAAGCAAAATCCCTCTTAGATCTATGCTGTCATCTGAGCATCTCCATTAAATCGCTTTCCCGACTTTCAAGAGTCAGACCGCAGGTCCGGCTGCTCCATCAGGCATCACACCGGGAGAGGGAAACCCGCACTGCCGCACTGCCAGGCCTCCCAAAGGCACCGAGGAGGCGAGGAAGCGCCGGGCACTGACCAGAAGAGCTCGAAAAATGCCCCCCCAGCCGCACTCCGCAAGTTACCGGCACCCAAACGCCCAGGACCGGGCTGGGAGATGCACACGTGGTGGGAAGCCGGGCTGCGCTTCGAGCCCGAGCCCACCGCAAGCCCGGCAAACCTCCAGCGGCTGCGCCCGCTCCAAACCCGAGGGCTGGGACTGGACCGCCCCTCTCCGGCGCCGGGGACAACCGGGGTCTCCCCGGCGGGGACAGACACCGGCAGCAGCCGGGAGCGCCCCGCGGCTCCGGTGCCCGCAGCTGGACCGTAGATAGGCGGCAACGAGCCGCGCTCCGGTTAACCCAGCGGGGACACCGCGGCGCGGGGACACCCGTGGGGGATGCCCGGCGCGGCTGCCGGTGCCCGCGGCGCGGTCGGTACTCACGGCAGCGGGCGGGCGGGCGCGCAGCCCCGGGGCATGGCGGCGGCGGCTGCGCTGCGGGCTGCGGGCGGCCGCTGCGGCTCTGACCCGGAGCCGGATCGCGGCGCGGGGAAGGGAAGGGAAGGGGAAGGGGAAGTGACAGACGGCGCAGCCGTCCCGCTCCGCCCCGCCGCTCGCTGCGGGACCCGCGCGGCCGTGAGACCGCAGCTCCCTCCGCCGGCCGCGGGAGGGAAGCGGATGGCAAAGGGGAAAGGGGGGTGGGAAAGGGGGAAGAGAAAAGGCAGGGAAGGGGAAAAGTATAAACGGGAAGGGAAGGGAAGGGAAGGGAAGGGAAGGGAAGGGAAGGGAAGGGAAGGGAAGGGAAGGGAAGGGAAGGGAAGGGAAGGGAAGGGAAGGGAAGGGAAGGGAAGGGAAGGGAAGGGAAGGGAAGGGGAAAAAGGGAGTTAGGAAAGAGGGGTAAGAGGAAAGGAAAACAGGAAAGGAGGAAAGGACAGGGAAAAAATGGAAAAGGAAAAAAAGGAGAAAGAGGAAAGAGAGGAAAAGGGAAAGGAAAGGAGAAAAGGAGCAAGAAAAAAGACAGGGAATATGAAGGGGTGGGGGGGGATAAGAAAAGATAAGAAAGGAAAGCCCAGGCTACTGAAATGGTCATTATAGCAGGTTTGCACCTCCGAGAAGAGAAATGCTGCAGAAGGGCCCGTAGCTGAGGCACGGTTCCATTGAGGATTGCCAGAGACAGCACATCCCAGGCACAGCACCAGTGCTGTGTGTGCCCATCTGTTCGGGAGCATGAGAACCTCTGGACAGCAGCAGGAAAGGGAAGGATGCGCTGTAGCGAGCCAGGGGGGAGCCCGGCTGTGGGTCCCAAACCCATGCAGAAGCCTTGGGGTGTCAGAAGACATCCCACACCCTGTGAGCAGGAGGGCACTGGGACACGGGGTCCCTTTGAATTCACACATACCCATCCCCAGTGCTCGTGCTGGGCAGGAGCTCTGCCTTTTGATGTTACCCAGCTTAGAAAGGTAATGTTGCTTGGGAGCAAAACCAAAGCAGAGCAGGCTTTGGGAGCACAAGGGGGTAATGGTTCTTCATCTGCTCTTCCACTTCTTCAAGGTACAAACAGTTTGGTGAAGGCTGCGAACACCTCCAGCTGCAGAAACAGCTTTGGTTCTGCCCGCGATGGCAGTGCCATGCTGTGTGCTCTGCGTGGTTTAATCCAGCTATTGGTTCCTCTTGCAGACACATTCTTGGTTCAACACAAACGCCAGCCCCCTGCCAGAAGTTTTGTGGTCATATCAGCAATAAAACGCTGCTGCTGAATGGAGGTCTTGTGCTTCCTCTGCAGTCAATTATGCTTAGGTATTGAGCTGCTGTTACTGCATATGCAGTGGTGTCAATACCTAAAGCCAAGAAGAACAATTCCCATTTGTGCCCTCAAGAACAAGCAGGACCAGGAATTTTCTACCCAATTTGTCCCTTTCCTCATGATCTTTTCCCTCTATCTGCTACACTAGACTGCACAAACCATCAGGCTCTGTCCTGCTTGCATCCAGCTTAGCAGTACTCACTCATTGGACCAGACCTTGGGCCCACTAGCCACAGCTCAGAGGTTAAAGCCACTGTTCCTCAGTCCAAACCACTAAGGACTCTTAAGCTCCAAAGAGGTGCCCACATCCTCTGTCTCAGCAAAGCCGGGCTGATGGATGCTGTCATGACTTGAATCAAATGCCAGCTCTGAAAAGCAGTTGGAGAGTTTTAGACACAGCCTCATTGTTTCAGCTCTTTGCAGCACTTGTCTGGTACGCAGGAGGTGTCGGTTTCTCTGCGTGCTTTCTGATTTAGGACTGGCACATTTGAAGCAGCTTCAAATTCAAAGGTTGCAGGCTTCAGTCCTGGGCTGAAGCTAAGGGAGAGTTTGGTTATTTATTCCCTACAATGAGATGGATGACTCCAGCTCACACCACAGCCCTGCAGAGCTGCGGCAGCTTAATGGAGCCACCTCAAAGCAGGAATGTCATCTAGCGTCCCTTCCACTTATGTCCAGATGTTTCCCTGTTCCTGTAAGGCAGGAGAAGGTGTTGTTTGCCTTGCTCTGCCTTTCTTCCTAAGATTGGGTTACCAGGACAACAAAGAAGGGTAGGAGGGAAGCGCATATGTGTGGCTCTGCAGGAGTAACCTCTTTGCCTGCCCTCCCACTGGAAGAGATTGGCAAGCGGTTACCTGTTTGGGTTTCAACCTAAAGCTGTTGGAAACCCTACCTTCCATACTGCTCATCTGCCCTGCAGGCTAGCAATGCCCACTGAAGTGATGCATTCAGCTCCAGATGGCAGCTGTACAAACATCTACGACAAAACCAAGTTTAAGGCATGGTATGATGCTTTGGCAAAGTACAATGAGGCCACACGATGCCAGGATGAGACGCCAATGTCATGGAAGAAGTTTTTTGTGCTTGAGATTCCCCAGGATGAGGCCCTTTTGTACAAGTAGAAGTTGTGAGCTCCGAATTCCCTCAGAACATCCTCTTTCGCTCTACATCTGCAACAGGAACAGAATCTTTGACCTTAACATGCACTTGTCACTCTGAAGACAGGAGAAGTGGCTCAGATCCAGTACCAGGCTACTTCTTCATATTTAAGGAACAAGAGTTCTCTGTGGAGAAGGGCAGAATTTGACCAAACCATGAGACTTTTATTGCCAAATCCAAGGTGGGGGCCAGGGCATTTAAACCCATTAAACCAAGAGCTTTCCTGATGTTACTCTTCCCTCAGGACAGGATAATGGAGCAGCACAGATTTTCTATCCTATGCTCACCAGATTTTCTATCCCATGCTCATCTTCCTTAAACATAATACCCCATCACTGCAGCTTCAGAGTGGATAGATCTTGGAACCAGAAGTCTCCTTGCCAAGGAGGTCCAAACAGGGCAGCTTTCAGAAGGAACAGAGGGCAAAGGGATTTTTTCATGTCAGCCCTGGCTTTGCCTTCAGAGCACTCAGACAAGCTGGCAATATGGGAAGAGAAGAGCCAGAGGGAAGCAAGAGCACTCTGCCTTGTGCCATGTCTTGACCACCATCTCAGCTCTCCTACCTGTCGTGTTCCTCTGCCTGAAGCTCCCGAGGGAGAAGCAAAGTTCCTGTGTTCTAATATGACTTAATTTTGGGGGGAAAAAAGAAGAAGAAATCATATTAATTTCACTGCAAAATTAAAGCTTGAGAGATTTGAGCTTTTATTCGGCTTTTGAGGTCTCCTTTCACAGTGCAGAGCAGCCACATGAGCACTGGGGGAGTTCCTGAAGGATCAGAATACTTCAAAGATTAAAGGAGTTATAAATCAAAAGGAAAAAGAAGTCAGAAACCTTTTCTGAAGTGAAAACCAAGGAAGAGAAAGCACAGGGAGGATCAGAGCAACACCAAGAGCTGGACACACAACGGTGCTAGTTCTTGGTATCTGTAAATTGTGGAGTGTGGCTGCAGTAGTGCAGAAGTGGCTTTTAAAACTACGAGCTGTTAAAGCACAACAGTTGAGGGCTATGCTCTGGTCCTGATTTTGAGCTCTTTAAGACTCCTGGTTTTTCCTGTTTTCCACCACAAGCATGATGATCAGTTTTCAAACACAAAAATAAACCCTCTGAAAAGCAGAGGAAATCACATGGTCAGGACCAGAAGACTGGCGACAACTGATTTCTGATGTGAAATCGGCCTTCGGTGAGTCTATATTTATCTGTTGTTAAAGCTGCTGCAGCAGCAGGCTCGGAGAGATGCATTTACTGGGAAACAATGGGCTGGTGGAACAGCTCTGGAATGAGCGTGCTTTCATGCTGGGTTGCTCTAAGGTGCTGAAGAAAGGCTCTTTGCCTGTTTAGACCTACCAAAGGAAAAGTGCAAGTACAGAGCTACCACGGGTTGGATGTTTCTTACTATAGTGCCCGAATATTCTGTATAATGCCCAAGGATGCTGTCCCTGCTTCTGGCAGGCATTTTTCTTCCACAGGGTTGGGCAGATTTCAAAGGAGACAGTGACAGCTCTTAGTTACAAGTTTCTTTTTTCTTGTAGGCATTCAAGTGTGATACAAAAGTCTTTGCATTTTAAATCCATGTGCACCAAGTAAAAGATTTGCTGGCAAAATGAGCTGACCTCTGAGATCATTTAGACTCTGATCTTGCAAATACGAGCTACGCTTAAGCGTGAGAATCAGTATTTCGACAGGATCAGTAAGAGCCACTGAAAAGGTGTCTTTTGACTTCATTAGGATGATTTTTATGTACAAGGATCAATGAGAGATGATGCGTTTGGCAGATTCCCACACAACAGTTGCAAGGAGATGAAAATACTTCAGTACTGAGAGTATTTCGTATCAGAGCAAGGCTAAACCCTGCAATCCCTTCTCTCCAACATTGAAAACCAATGTAAACAGGTCCACAGTTCAACTCTATTTAGACAGATCTCCTTTTATTGCTGCACGTATTTCTACCTGACCACTTCGGCTTGTCTCAAAAGATGAGAAGGAATCTGTTAAGCTCACAGTCAATGCACTGTTTCCACATTCTCCAGACAGAATGTTAAATTACCCATGCTCTGATTAATGTCACTCATACAAAAGATGAGGAATGGCACCGATTTCATCCCTCTGGTATCCGTTTTTTTTCCAAAGGCTGATGGAACACGCAGTTTATGACAATAAAAGCAAGGAGCCAAGTTGACTTACCTCCACTTTAAGGAGCGCACAGCCTTTCAGGAACTCTTGAATATTACTGATGCAATCGGCTTCATTTTTAGGCTCCAGGCAGTGCTAAAGAAAGAGAATCCACTGAGCTCACTGCATTACCTCCTGTCTAGGCTCTATTCAGGGGGCCCTGCATGAATATTGACATGTGCAGTTTATACTGAATTAGGGAAGCTTCTGGAGGGGGCGGGTGGGGGAGGCAGGCAAGCTGTCGAAGCAGGAAGAGCCAGCCACTGGAGGAAGTGATGCACACATCGAGATGGTCGGCATCTTGTTTTGAATGTCAGCAGATGCCAGTGCCCCAAGCGGCAGTGGGAAACTGGTGACCTTTAAGAACACACTGCACCCCAAGCATCGCGTATGAGCACAATCAGGAGCTTCCAGTCAGCAAAACTGATTTGTGCGCAAGAAATAAAGGCTCCTGTTCTACAGGGTGGAGAACCTGGTGTTCTCTCTCTTTTTAATTAAATAGCTTCTTCTCTGTGTTGCCATTTCCTATCTCTCATTGGACTCCTTCCCTTTTTGTTCCTCTTGCAGTAACTTAACACACTCTTGGACTGTCCGAATACATCCCTTGTAAAACTGTAGCAGGAGCTTATATGGCTTCAGCACCAATAGGTTTGCTGGCCTTGGCACAGTTCAGAATGCTATGGATGCAAGGTTTGGGATTTATTCCTGACCTAAGCTGCTTCTCTGGTGTGTTTCCTGACTAACGAAGTGGTTTACACTAACAGTTCTGAAAGAGTGAATACATTTACAGTTGTAGCTAATGGCATTTACGTAAATACAGACAAACTGCATCTCCTTCTATTCAAAACCGAGCTATTTTGATCTCTGGTAGACCCGGTATTTCCTGCCACTGGATGAACATGTGTAACTCAGCCAACTGCAAACTTCTGGTGGTTTTTCCTGCATGTAGAGACAAAATCAAAGGACTAAAGCTACAATTGCACTGTCCCCTCAATTAGGTACTAGTAAGAAAGATGTAAACCATGTCTCTGATACTCCTTGCCCACCTTACGGAAGAAAACCACAAAGCAGGGCAGTATTTTACTGTTTCAAGCTCCCAAAAATACATCTTAAGAGAGTAGTTACCTTTTCAGCAGATCCCGGAAGCAGTCGATTAATGAGTTTACAAAGCACAGTTCCATCTTTGAGAGCAGCTTTCAGGAACTCTTCGGGATCATCTACTGTTTTCTTGGGGGAATTTAACACTCCTAATGAAATCAGCCACGTTACAGTTTGTTCTTCTGGATTCATCATGGAGAGCTGTGCCACCAGCGCAGCTCTCCTGTGCAGCAGCTTGCTGGAACCCACATCCGTGATTACATCTTCCTGCCTCTGCTGCTGCTTGCACAGCTAAGAGTGTGAAACTACCTTTTTTTTTCGCTCAGCACAGAAACTCACCAAAGCTTAAGAACCAGAAGTACTGTTACTGTGAGGTAGCAAACTTGTTCTCAAAGCAAAATAGCTTCTAGTGCTCTGTTAAAGACAGCCCCATTTCCAACATCACTGGAAACAGAAGTGGTTTATGTGGACACTCGTTCCACCAACAGTATCACAGAATAGTTTGGGTGTGAAAGGACCTTAACATAATCTAGTTCCAACATACCTAGTGACTTTTTCCTTGTGGTACCCTGGTAAATGTGGTCTTTACTTCCAGCTATTGTCCCAAGAAGTAATTTGTCTTTACTACTGTAAATAATGAGGTATTTACAGCATTAAAACAGAACTTCACACTAAAGAGGATTGGGAGCAGCAGCATCACTGACTTTAAATCAGCCTTTTTTACCTTTATGTGGCAAACCCAGTCACTAAAATTGCCTTTTAGAGGAAGTTTTGTTTTCAAGATCTGAATTTCGAAAATTAATTCTGATCATGCACTGTCTGCAGAAAAATAATGGGGGTTTCCAACTGCTTTATGTAAGTGCACATGTAACCCAAAATGGGGTTTGGGAGATGCTAAATCTCTCAAATAGCTGGATAATTTAGGAAAGTTCATAAACTTAAGCCCTCCAAAGCCAAGAATTAAACTTCCCAACTATTTTACTCATCCTGTTAAAATGTCCCTTTCCGCCAGCAATTCAGGATCCACTGGAATTAATCATTTTTCATGCTGCTCTGCAGCTGTATTAACCATCACTAGTGATCAGATTAACTTCAAGAAGTCCAGTTGTCTTCATCTTAACTATCCTTTCACTAGAACGACAGAACGTGAAATCATTCTCCATTTATGATGCCAAAGAAGTTGGAGCATCACGGACTGAAGCAATACCATAGGAACAAATTATCCTAGAGACCAGCACTGCAGAGTGACAACGATCTGAGCCAATTCCTAATCCTGTTACTTGAAGCAACTGTTTTGAAGACATCAGCGGTCTCAAGCTGCTTAGGGTTAGTGATTTAAAGGGTAGGAATACAACAGCAAAAGGATAAATTATACACAGTAAATATGCTGGGGTTTGTGTCTTCACTTTCCAAGTCTTATGCCTGTTCCTGGGACCTACTTTTAACAGCCACCAGTAAGAAATCAGAATTGCTCTTTTAGGGTTACACATTTTGACCTTTGCGAGAACTGGGGCTCAGTTCCAGTTCTCTGCTCTAAGGACATGGTAGTACCAGAGGCACAGACAGTGTGAACGGTAAAGCTGACTGAAGCTCCATCAAACTCGCTGCCATGTGGTGAAGTGCATCTACAACTATCCGTGTGTGCCAAACACTGCAGATTTCTGACTGCTTACAAGAACTTGCAGGGTTCTTCTCATTTCTGCAGTTCTCATGAGCACCATTTTGCAGAAGCGAGTACGTGAACTCTCCACTTTCAAAGCTTGCTTTTTCTGCAGTAGGCAAAGACAACTAAGGCTCAGTGATCTACAGGGGACAGTCTTTGGTACATGGAGACATCCACTTCTGTCACCTCATCAGAATGTACCAGTTTCTGATATAAAGAGCAAACCTAGGGCTACAAACCTGAGCACAGAACAGTACTTGACCCTCCTCAAAAGCAAACCTTGTCTTGTGTAGGCAGGTTTAGTTTCATGACTAGGTTCATGTCTCAGCCAAGCAAACGTTATAGGCTTCATGTACCAGTAAATGAAAATGCTTCCCACATCTTGGAACTTACCAACTGCTTGAAAGACCTGGAGATATATTCACAAAGCCCCCAGATTTAAGGCATTTCTGATTAGCCAACTCAAGGCCAACCTTACATCTTTCAGAAAGGACCCATTTAAAAATGTTCCAGCTTGTTCACCCACCCCTACAGTAGAATTAATGCAGAGATGAAGGTATAGCTGCCAAGCAAGAATTTTCTGCTCTGTTCTTTGGAGACTTCAACTTTGGTTTGTCCCCATCAGCAATTAACCAATGAGCTGTCAGTCAACCTCCACCCCCTAGTTACAAATACACTTTTATCTGCAGCCCCATTTACACCAGGGATGACTATATAGAATAATAGTACTTAAAAACTAAACAAAGGGAAGTGGTCTATACCCAATTATCAAAGGACTGATACATCAGTAAGAGGATGGTCACAGGAGCAAGAACAGCATTCAGAAGTTCAGAAAACATCCTGTTCTTCTTGAAGTCACTTGCTCTTTTTTTCAGCAGAGGGAAAACACCCAAGATAAAGAGAAACAGTGGAGTATTCTTCTGCTGCATTTTACTGACGTTTCACATTTAAAGTACTGACTTTCAATTATCAAGTTTGGGGCAGTGCATGAACCAATTCACACTGGTGGTACATTCTCATTACTTAGCATTTCAGGCAGATATCAATCTTAAGTTTGTATGACAGCTCAAATGTTGGCATTACATTTCAGTTGGGATAATCTGGTTCAGCCTGAACAGCAGTAACTCTGTAAGCTACTGCTGAAAAAGGAGTCTCCTGGTATCACAGCACATTATTCTTTCTTGCAGCAATTACACTCTCCAAGACGACTTTGTAGCCCTACACCTCCATCAGTATGTAACACTAGTCATCTTTTCCACCATGCAAGTGGCACTGAGCAATGGTTATTATCTTTCAAATTAAAAGAAACAAACCCATAGCTTCCCCCATAGACAAAACCAAACCCATAGTTTCTTTACAGTAAATTTATTAGTCGTGGGAAATACTGCAATTCTACCCATCTGCTACATACACATAAACTTTACTCCTACAATCTGCAGTCCACAACTGATGGGTGAAGTGATACTCTTATCCCAATACCCACAAGTAATTTTAAACTCCTTAAGATACGCATGCTTTAACTACGCATTATAAACTGAGTGTTAGTGGTTTAAATGAGATCAGTTTATGTCTCCCACACTATAAACTTTATTAGCCGTGACTGTTATGTACTTCAGTTAATGTGAAGTTAAGTTTTCTACATGGAATAGCAGTGCCTGAGGATTCCTCTCACATCCGTTGGCACACGAACACATATGTAAAGATAAAAATGCATCAAAACCAAGGCAAAGTTCTGAAGACATCATCTTGTGAGAGACGCACTGCTGTCTGGAGGTTTGCAAGAAGCCAGTACATGCAAGAACACACAATATTCTGGGGATTTATCACTAATATCATCTCAGTACATCAACACTTCTCTCCTCTCATCCAGAAGGCCTGGACAACTACATGTAACAATATAATAAAACTTCTTACAGTTTCTTGGTGAAGGATTTGTAACAACTTAGTCCTCTGCCTTTTAGAGGACTGAACCTCACTTTTATGTAACTTGCTTCCTCCTCCCCAGCATAAACAGAAATCACCCCACATAAAGGGCAACCTCAGTATTTTTCTGCTGCAGGATCTACTGACTGCTTTTGGCAGATAGCAAATGACCTTCACCTGATGTTTTTATATCCAAGAAATTAGTAGTGCTACTTTCAAAGGCAACTCTGAACGGTAACACAGCCCACTAAAACAAATAGTGGGGAACACCACACTCAAAAGCCAAGCTTTCACAGTTGTGTTTTGTTATCCTTCCATTTTTCACTGCATACCCACTGCTGCACTGCCTTCTTCTGGTCACTGTAACTGAAAAAGGAAACGCAAGTTAGTACACTCTCAGAAACCAGGAGACAAAACACTTAATAATCTTCCTGATGATTGTTTTGATACACGCAACACATGCATTTGGATTGTAGTGAACCTGTGCCAAGAATATGACAATGCATCAGTAGCTGACTACAACAATCAGACTGATATGAGCACTGCTTGTATTAATGCACACTTCTTGTACAGCATTGTCTCCAGAGCATGTACTAAGTAAAGCCCCTATAATTTCTGTGTGTATTCCCTCTCCAAACTCTGCCTACCACAAAATCCCACCAGCTCTTGACCACCTCAGTGTGATACTCAGGAGTCCTGTAATGAACTGATAAGCACACTGGTATCAACCTGTACATAACCATGTGCTATAAACCTCTAATCAAGAGAAGGTGCACAGCTTGCTGAATCTGTAGAATTACACCCTTACGTTTTACTAAGGCAGTATTACCTTTCTGCTATGAGTTAAGTTCTGTTTATTGCCCCCTAAACTAACACTAGCACGACGCCTGTTAAGAATTTGGAACTGATTATAAGGCACAGAGTAGGCCGGAAAAGTGCGCTTTGGTGCTCATTTCTGTACTAATTACAACATGGCCACTACCACCAGGAACTGAGAAAACAGAGAGAACTGAGGGAAAAAAGCTCCCTTTTCCAAAAGAGAGCAGCTTTCTCACTTGCCACCAGTAACCACCTCTAACCCACCTGGATAATACAGAGAACTGGAGCACACGCATACAAATAAAAGCTGACAACCTTCTGACACAACCTAGATGATGATTTGGCAAAAGCTTTTAAGTCACCCAGGATGTATTCCATCCCTTCCTTAAAGGATTCCTGATTTGGATCAGCCGCAAACTATACATTTAATAGACTCCTGCTTTTTTTTCTTTTGCAGGCTGGTGTGGGAGCAGAGGAGAAGAGCTTCCTTTACCAGAAGTACTCCTGATGCTTCTGGATTTGATCTGAAATACAGTCCAGCACGCTCAAGTAAAGCATCTCTTTCTTCTTTATCAAGGTAACAGCAGCAATTTATCAGGAGTATGTCGGAGTATGCCATTAACGAAGGCACTGCACTGCTGTTTAGTTGCTGAGACTCTAAAAAGAATAAGCTGTAAGCCAGCTGAGGCTGCAGATATTGCACTGTCTGCACCAGAAGCACCCTTCATACAAGACAGTAATACCCTGGAAACAGCAACCATGTGTCAGATGCAGAACAGCCTCAACTACAGCTTTTTCTTTTCACCACTCCTCAGCTGGTTCTCAAAAGCAGTATTTGAAACCAACAGCAAAGTACATTCTTCTGTTTACAGAGTACTTTGAAAACTTCATTATAAATTACATTTAAAGTTCAAGTTTCCTACATAAATACTTCCTTTGGAAAAGGGATTCGTCCTTATAGAATCATAGAATAGTTAGGGCTGGAAAGGACCTTAAGACCATCTAGTTCCAACCCACCCGCCATGGGCAGGGACATCTCCCACTAAATCATGCCACCCAAGGCTCTGTCCAACACTTTATACTAAATTTTAACACATCTGTCCCACATTTAAAGTTATTTCCCTTTTTAATAACATTTAGTAGAAAAGCTGTACAAAAAGCTGTATTAGCATTACAGACACTACCATTTCCTTTTCTTCCTGGTGAGTTACCAAAGAGAGTAATTCTTCCACATGAATCTGAAGATAGTGGCACCTACATCTACTTGCAAAATAGTTTTAATCATGTAGGCTTCAGAGGTATGAAACACAGCTGAACTGCAAAGCTTTAAACCATTCTGGAGATGGCTGGAACTCTGCAATTTAATCCAAGGAACTCTGCAGAGATTAACTCCTAATCAAAGATTACGCTCAGTATAATCATTAAATTGCATGTTTGACAAGACTGATTAAATGCCTGTACTCACATTTATTACACCAATTTGTATTTTTACGGTCTGGTCTTATAAAGATCCCTAGGAATTAACCACTCTCTGCAGCATGATTTAAAGTGCATTTGCAATCGTATTTTCTGTTCAACAGCACCCAAATGGGGATGAATTTCTGCAGACAAAAAGCCTCTGTCAGTCCTAACTTGGCTTAAAAAGCCTACTTAAACCTCCTCCTCCAAAACTCAAACAGGAAATGGAAACTATTATTATTCCATAAAGCATCATGGAATGGTTTGGGTTGCAAATGACCTTAAGATCATCCAGCTCCAACCCCCTGCCATGAGCAGGGACACCTCACACTAGACAGTGTCACCTAAGGCTCTGTCCAACCTGGCCTTGTATTCTCGGGGACTGAGAATTTACCACTTCTCTGGGCACCCTGTGCCAGCCTCACCACACTCACAGTAAAGAACTTCTTCCTTATTTCCAATGTAAACTTCCCCTGCTTAAGTTTGAACCCATTACCCCTTGTCCTATCACTACAGTCCCTCATGAAGAGTCCTTCTCCAGCATCCTTGGAGCCCCCTTCAGATACTGGAAGCTGCTCTGAGGTCTCCATGCAGCTTCTCTTCCCCACGCTGAACAGCCCCAACTTTCTCAGCCTGTCTTCATATAAATGTCCATTTCTATTTCTAAGCATAGAACCACAAGAAATCCTCCTTCCAGTTATTATCCCAGTGTAATCTTTACCTTATGTATTGGTACAGGCACCATCATCTCTGCCATCAGCACAGACGAACCAGTGTTACCTCAGTGGTTATCTTCTAGAAGTTATCACCCTGCAACCAAGAGAAGATACAACAAACTAAGAGAGGTACATTTGACAGGATGAGCCAACCTATAGTGCTCCCCCCACCACCATTTCAAAGCAGTCACAAGCTTGGGTTTGCAGATTATTCTGTTCCAAGTTTTACTACTTCTCTTCTAAGTGGTGGAGGATTCACTGGCTTGGAATGGACTGGCATAGTAACAGGTTGCATGGCTTATGGATTCTCACTCCTTGTCAGTGGTGCACTGCCATGTTAAATCCATAAGTTGAACAACAAAAATTTACTCAGGTCTAAACAGCAGTACAAAGCTTTTGGGTGTGTGGTTTTAGTTGGAGGTCTTCATGTCTACTGTATTCAAAGAGCATCTTTTGAACTTCATGGCTTTACCTGAGTCAGAACAACTTGCCACAGGTTCTGCCACATGTACTAGTTATCCCTGAAACGCAGTGTCAAACTACAGAGATTCAGGCATCCAACTAAAGTTTGCAATGGCTCGGTTCAAACTCTGCTATTTGGCGAGCTAAACCAATTCCTGATTTCACAAAGCTTTGTTACAATACAGTATATGCAGCCTCTTTAAGCATCTTCACTGAAAGACACTGGGCACAAAATACCCCCTCCCAACCCTACCTGACAATATTCTGTCTACAGTGAGCTGCATTACAGCTTTTGTTTCAAACCTGGTGCCATTAAATGCTTTTATCCAAGAAAAAAATGTTGAATTTGGAGAACTTTTACTATATTGAAGTATTTCTTTTCTTTTAAATCTAGACAGCATTTCCATTGCCATGACGTGCAGCTTGGCTTTACTGTACTAGAGGAAGATAACTTGGTTCAATTTTGACTTAGACTGGAAAAACTAGTTTGCTTTGCTTACCATCTTTGCTGTTTCACAGGCATTTGATGCTTTAAATCAGCTGTGGAATGCTGAAAGATTCACTTGTTTTTAGGAAGCCATAAGCCTTTGAGAAGTTGGAGAGAAAGACTTCTGTGCTTATCTTATTTTCTCCTTTGGAATCAAAGATGTTCCTTTAAAAGTGAAACACTACAGAGTTGCAAAAATTGGAAACAGTATGAGCAAGCATCGTTTTGTAGCTTCTTTGATGGAACTGGTCAAGGGATTTTATTGTTACAGTATTCTGGAGCTCACTTACATGTACATGGGATTCATTTGGAAGGGAGATCCTTTCAAACTCCCCATGAAACAGTAGGAAGGCAGAAAATAGCATTATCCGCTTGCTTTTTCGGGTTAAGTGAATGATATCCTCTATTTTTTTCTTTACACAAGGATCTGAAGATATTTTGTACTGAGAACACTGTGACTTCAAATTCTAGGCACAACTGAACTCTGTGGAATAGCCCCACCACCCTCCAACACAAGCAAAACTTTGTTTAGGAATGAGATGCTGAACATGTAGAACAATCCACCTCCATGTTAGATGGCTGGATGTTGTGTGGAAGCTCTTATGAACTGCTTGTTCCATTCATGAGGAAAATCAGATGGGAAGTGTGGCATTTCAGGGAAACTTTACTTGGAAAATTACAACACTAGTACACAGCTCAAGTTTTATACATTTAACATCTGCTTTTTGAAAGAAATGTTAACAATTTTGAAATGAAATTAAAACACGTGTTTAACTTTTCCTCACAAAAGCATAAGTCACGGAGGGGAAAACTTAACAGGCAACAATAAAAAAAGGTAAAAACAACTTTTCCTTTTAGTAGTCCTCTGGTAGTAAAGATAGAACAACTTCCACTTTGCTTTTTTTGTTTGCGAAGTAATTTGTCTTGGTCCAAAAGTTTAAAGAGTGTTTTTAGTATCTGCTCCTGCCTCCACCTCTATCGGATCTGCTTCCACCACGGCCACCACCTCTGGGTGCTCCGCGGCTTGAACTACTGTAAGAATCACGAGGAGGTGGATAGCCCCTTTCCATGGATGGGGGAAGACCCCTGTCTTGTCTTCCAACACGATCACGGCCACTTGAGTAGACATCACTTCTGCTGCTTGAGTAACTTTCTCGGCTTCCATATCCATCTCGTGTGCTGCCGTAATCGTCATAGCGACTGCTTCCACCATAAGATGGCGGGGGCCCTCGTGCAGGTGGAGCACTACGTGAGTTACCTGCAGGGTCAATGGTCAGGTAATATGGCAACACCATAAGTTATATAGAACAATTTCAATCTGAATTTACAGAACTGCTGTATTTAAATGGTTACTGCTACTCTTTTGTATGTATTGAGATGTTCTTAATATTATCCGCCACATTAATGGTATTTAAAGTGGGGATTGCATAGCAGGCAGTGAGTGGATTTGAAGACGGTGTTTATTCAGGCAGGCTCTTTACTGGGTATTCCAGAACAGCTTGTTATTTTAGAGAAGAAACTCAGGCATATTTTCCAGAGATAGTTGCAATTCTGAACTGTAGATTTTGCTTCTTTAGTTTATAGCTTATTTAATATGATGGTAACCAACAATTGCACTTTCACTGTAGGGGGAAAAAAAGCGTGCCACTTCCCCGTAAAACACAAGCAGCCTAGTAAAAATCAGGTTTTATGACACCTGTACAGCTTAATACATATCCTCAAAATGGATTCTTACCATAACTGTCATATGAATCTCTGTAGGAGCCTCCACTTGGATGATCGGAGTAGTCTCTGTCACGCCCACCACCGTATCCATCACGATCACTATAGGAGGAAAGACTACTAAGACTTAGTATAAGTCAGCGAGATCATGGCAAAAATAAAATGACAAGGAGAAAAATCCAACAGTAGGTACCTATATCCCCTAGAGGGGTATTCATCTCGTGAACTGGAGTGACCGTAATCACGGTATGCGTAGTCTCGAGGAGGTGGCGCATAGTCCCGCGTATCCCTGGAGCTGGGATAATCTCTGCTTGAGTAACTACAAAGAACAAGAATTGAGATGTCAGCCAGATGTCAGACCTTAAAAGATCAAAATCCTTCTCTGACCAAAAAAGCCAAACTATATTAGTAAAGGGAATTTACCCATCTTTAGTGCTGTAGCCATCATCTCTTGGAGACATGTAGACATCTCTTCGTGATGGCATCGGTTCTCTGCGTGGAGGACCACCGTAACTGTCTCTTCCGCGTGACACAGGAGCTTAAGAGAAAGAGTCCAAGTTCTTAATTATCATTTAGCCACACAGAAGACTCCTCGGGGCAAGGTACTAGCAAATAATATCCTTGTTTATAGGGATTTACAAGTATCTCTGTAGCCTACGTTTACAATGCTTTATACTTCAGCTTGTAGTTTTAAAGCAGCACTAGAAGGAACATATCATATCACACCAAATTATTCCAACCTGCTACAAAATTATAATGGTATGAGGAAAACTGGTAGATCAGGAAAACGATACATTATCCCACAACACATTTAAGTTAGAATTGATGATTTGCAACAGTCTCTGAACTAAAACTAAGCCGCTACAGCTGATTAGGCAACAAAGTAATTCAGGATATCCTTACCTCTTCCTCCCATACTACTGCTACGCACTGGTCCTGAAGGCGCAGATCTTTTAGGTGGAGGGCCTCCACTTCGTGGAGGTGGACCTCTCTTCATGGGAAGTGGCCCTCGAGAAGATCCTAGAAGGGTAAGCCATGAACCAACGTGTTATTTCTGTTATACCCACCCATATGCCCCTAAAGCCTGAACTACAATAACCTAGGCACTGTTATTACCGCTGTGATCAACAGTAAACCCCTAAAACTAGACTTCAAAGCCTTCTCTCGTATTTTGGCCACTACTTGATGATACTGGCAGCACTGAGAGCCCACCAAGCTAACTGTCCACAGCCTAAATTGCTATCAAGAACTGTCTTTCAGAACTTATGAAAAAGCCACAGGGTATGACCCAAGTGAGAAAGATAAGCTGTGACTGACTACAAGGATCAGCTAAGTACTCAGCAAGTTACTATTCTCAGAAGACAAAAGCCACCTGGGAAGATGTACTAGAGAAGATCCTACAGAGAGGGAACAGAGACACTACAGTCTGCAGAACCTACTACACAGACTCTCCAAGACCGGAGTTTTCACTATTTCCAGGGTTTTTTTCCTGCATTACAGCTTTTACTGTTACACCTCAGGTGCTGCTTGCTTTTAAGTGACAGTTCTGTTTTGATACTTAGAAGTCTCTCCATCAATAGCTGTATTTTTGATACTGAAAAGTCTCTGAATAAGTAGTTGTATCTTAAGTTAAAGAATATCCAGTATCAAGTAATACACTATCCTTCCACTTCAGAAAGCTTCAACTCAACACACTGTTTTATAACAACAAAGCAGCCTTAGCTTCCTTAGCTCCCACTATGATCTGGAAGGATCACTTCTAGAACTTGGTAAGTTTAAACCTCTTGCTAGTAAGAATGAAAGGCAGTTCCCTTTCCCTGGTGGAAGAGAATCACTTTTTCAACTTGAATACCAGAAAGCTTCCTTTCTCATGTGCAGGGCAGGAGTTTTGCTTTTCTTTCATAGCCAAAAAGCCAAGTGGAGTGTTAGTTGTAGAAGGGAATCTTCAGATTTGAATGCCTTTTCTTAAGGTGTACTTGCCTAATCAAAAACGTGACTAACTGCTGAGATCACATTTCATCAGTTTATTAAAGAACAAGGAGTGCACTATTCGGCTGTTTGACTTTTTTTTTTTCCAGTAGGATTATTGTCATCTTCCAATGGGATTGTCTTGTATGTTGTCCAAGTATATAATGAGAGAGGTCAATACATACCCAAGTGACTCCCTCTCGAAGGTGGTCCTCTTGCGCCACTGCCGCCTCTTCCACCTCTAAGGCCCCTGGGAGGACCTCTGCTTCGTGGAGGGGGTGGCGGCCCACGCCTCCCACCACTTTCAAAGGATGGCTTGGTTGCTTGTTCCACTTTAATTGCTTTCCCATCTAATGACTAAAGAAGAAGCTGCTTTACTTAGTGCTCAGTCACGTTCGTATGTTTTAAATTAAGCCCCTCTTGCTTCACTATTATAGGGCTTCCATTTTATAAAGTTAGAGCAACTCTAGAACTGATTTGAGTCTTCAGTATTAGTCCCCATGTACTCAGCAGCATGTTGGGCCTAATTTCTACAGTACTTCATTCTTGTGGTACTGATGGAAAAAAAAAAACCCTAATACAGAGCAGCATCAGAAAGGACTTTCAGTGAAAACACATATATCCAATGATTACGGCAGCCCCATGTCACTTATTCTGCAAATGAAGCACCATTTATGATCTCCAATTTACTTCCAATTGTCATGGACTTTTGTAACAAACTAGGACTGCACAGGCAGTTACAGGATTAAGCTGAAGGTATCTTAGCTTCAGTTGGGGTTTCTGGCAATGGGGAGGCCGTTTAGTACATTGTCTTGATGTCCTGAAAGAACGGTGATCATTGAAGTACTTAGAAGTAATTTCAGCATCTACAAAGCAGAGCAAGTATGAGAATTCACCCCACTTCCCTATTGTTTCAGGGCTGGGCTTTTAGAAGAGGTGACTGTTACATTTACTCTTGCTTTTGCAGAGTGGAGGTGCTTTGTGGTGGGTTTTTAGAGTTTGTAAGTGGAAGGTTTTTCTGGAATACAGACCTGCAGTAACAGGAACTTTGCAGCCAACTACTGTACCTCAAACATTAGCAGGTGGTAAAGACACAATGAGTAACAATTTCATTCATCAAATCTCTGTATAATCTTTGCACATCAAAACACTTGATAATTACAGCAGAGCCACTATCACAAGCTCTGCTGCAGTTCAGCTACTGCGCACGTTTACCCTGGCAAACATATGTCTTTTTTAGCAGTTAAATATTTACCTCTGCTATGGCAACTAATGAATTATACAGGCAGAAGTGTTGCTTATGGCACTTCTTAGCTGCAATAAATGAACAAGAACATGACTGCTAGTGAAGCATTACTCTGAGCTGCTGAGAGGATTTTACTGAGGTACTGAGTCTTTTTTGGTCTCCACTGAAATCTAGGCCTCTCTGAACTCATCCACTTCAGTAGCTCATGTATTCCTCCTCCATAAAGTAGTGTAGCTACTATATGGGAAACCTGTGTGTATATTCACAGGTGCGTTGTGAGGAAAAGAAATGGAAAAATATTAGCAATACCAGATTTGGCTTGGCTTTGACTTCATAAAAGTCTTTAACTTCTGGAAGGTTCCTCCAAAAGCCTTTTGGCATGACAAGCTCACCCATTCTGGGAGCAAGCATTAGAAATCGCTGGAACTCAGCAGTTTGCATCGTTATTTTGCCATCATCATTCATCTGTCTTGGTCATCCTTCTCAAAACAGGAACAGTGGGCTTGAAGCCTTAAGCTTTGCCATCATGGCCACTGCTATCCTCAGTTTCCTGATAGCTTCTTGACAGCTTGTTTGAAGTTTGGAAACCAAACACCACCCCTTTTTGCTAACATGGGTTCTGAGAACCTGGATGCTCACTCCAAGTTCTTTAGTTTTTTTATGTAGGAGGTACAGTTTTCCTTTTCTCTCCTCCTATTTCCTTCTGTCTTGCACTCATGCATCTTTACCTAGGCAAAAGAGGGTTTTCCTTTGAAACTGCTTCATGCAAGCAGTCTTAAAAGGCTATGCCTAAGGTCCAAAAAGACCTTGCATTAGGTCCAAGAGATTATTTCTCCTTTTCTGTTGTTTTTCCTTTTTTTTTTTTTTGTTAACCAGAAGATATTTTAGTCAGTTTGTCCTGTTTTAAAGCAGAAGGGACTACTTCATTTTATAGGTTATTAGCTCAAAGAAGTAAGCTCTCATCCCACTGACAGGTAAAACTGACACAAGCCATCTCTCAGAATTTTTCAATGAGCCCAAAGCACCAGTTGTCAACATGAACACTCATTAATTGGCGTTTATAACCTCGAATCAGAGTGTTGCAGTACCATTTTTACTATGATATGGGCACCATAAAGTGGAGTCACCCTGGTGCTAAAAAGCAGCTGAGTAATTGAAGATAAAGAGTCATTTAATGATAATAAAAGACTGGCAATCATAAAAACTCTATGTGGAATGAACAATCTATACAGCTGTGTAAGATGAGGCAGGTAACCAAACAGGATTAGAGAACTGTCCTGCAAACTGTTCCATGTTCCAATGGGAAAGATGAATGAAATCTGGAAAGTTTCAGGGGTAGGTCAGAAATCAGGTATTCCAAAGAGACTGCTAGTGAAACTTGCATGAAACACAGGGGGTTCCTCTCAAATGGATCACTGTACTGTTGATGATGCAGTGACTCCACCATTGCTGCACATTCCTTGATGGCAGATCAAATGGGCTTCCTTCCACCAAATATATTCAAGAACTGAAGATCATTTCTTGTAAGGTTGAGCTTCTACATATTTTATTGCTTCTTCACCAGAAGAACTGTAAGCACTTTCTTGTTGGTTAGAGGAAGACAACCTTCTGCAGTGCTGAGTACAGTTTAGGCAGTTGTTTGGATAGTAGGATTTGCTTCCAACCTCTTAACACAGTCCAGCTGGCTTGGCAGGTCTATGCTGGAATTACATCTTTGGCTTGTCCTGGATGTTTCCTCTAAGGTCATATCCTTGCTTTCATTATTCATTTTGCCCTCAGGACTGAAAAACCAAATGATCAATGAACAGGCTACTGCACAAATTGACCATTAGAGACTTGCAGTGTTCACACTTGTGTCCAGGTATGGGCATTTCATGACATCAGGACGTTGGCTTGTGTACAATGAAGTAAGGTAGTTCTTAAAAAAGGCTGGTAATTTGTTATAGTAAAGTACTCCTGGCATTTCCTCTGTGCTGCTCAGACACGCTAACATCCATCCAATCCTACACAGAAAGTAGCTGAAATGAGAAATCTCCACCCCCACTACAAAATAGTTATCTCCTGACCTCTTTCTGCAGGACTGAAGTTAATCTTCAAGTAAGCTTAGACGAGTTTATGCTTGTATCATTTTAGACTAAAACATTATTAAGCCCCTTCCTTCCCCCTCACCCCAAAAGGAGCAAAACACTGGATGTTTTGCATGAATACATGCAAAGCAAAAAACAACCAGAAGCAAATTCACTCTTGCAAAATCTAAGTCAACCTCTCCCACTAGCTCCAACTTGGAATTTCTTTGAAATGACAAAGTGGGTAACACAAGTGATGCAGAACTCTTTCCCCTGGCTGAGCAGGTCAACTACCTCCTTACAGACTGCTTGAGCTATTGCCAGCACAGAGCTGCTGCTTCTTCTGCATGAGCACTCCAATCCAGCATTTGGATATGAACTGGAAAACTCCCAAGTTGTGATTTATTCCAGTGAATTCCTACCGCATGCCTCAATCATCACTCCTCCTCACATCTAGGATGCAGTCTTCATGAGGTACAAGCAGAACTTACAGTACAGAAGGCTTTCTGAAGATGAAGACGAGAGACTACTTCATGAACATCTTCCACATCCTTCATATGCAACCAAGCAAGATATGTTAAAGACATTATTCTAGGCCAAATACCAAGTAAGGATTCTTTTTATACACTATTTGCTGTTCAGATTCCGAAGCTGAGGCAGGTACTTTTAGATTTGTAGTGCTGAAGACAGAAACTATGAGAACGATGCTCCACAAGGCAGTACTCTTTCACATTTCTTGACAATGATGCAGATAGGTGTATTCCAGACCATGTAGACATTACCTCAGCCACATTCAATCCCATTTAGCTATTTCACGAAGTATCACTTTCCTAAATGTTTCCAATGCGACCAAACACATGCCACAACATTTAGTGATTATTTTCAGAGGGATTTTCATGTGAACATTGCACTCCACAAACACTTAAGATTAGCAACTGAAGTCCTTTCAGTCTGACAATTGTTGGTGCTTGAAGTTCAGTGAGGAAATCTGTGTTTGAGAAGGCAGTTAGGTCTCCAGAACCGTAGCAAATTACACAATGGAGATGCAAATTCAATAGAAGCAGCACCTTTAAGGACGGGATGTTTAGGCTGGTACAGAAAGGACATTGCAGACTTGCCACTCTCTGCCTTGACAATGCTACTAACTTGTTTAAGAAAGAAGTAAGTCTCCACAGGAAGTAACACTATTGTCATGAGGTTACCCTGAAGCACCCAGAGACTAAGTCCACAGAGCAAAAAGCTGCTATAACACAAAACAAGGTAGGTTTTACTATTCGTGTTCACTGTGAACACTACAGCAAGCTTGTTTACTTCCAAAGTACAAATTTTCACCATGCTTTACTTACTGCAATGACTGACATTCTTCTTTCATTTCAATGTCTTACACTAAGAAAAACAGCTATCAAAATTCCAAATGCTCATTAACCAGAACCAAGAGGCCTCTTCACCTTACATAAATGGCATCTCAGAGACACTGCCTAAATGCCAACGCAGCAAGACCTTAACACATCTGTCCAGATTACGCATGAAAGACCAGAGCCTGAAATTCAAGGTAGCAGAAAAGACAGCTTTCACTGCCTAGAGACAGCACCTCTATGAAGAGAAACAGCTGTTGACCAGTCACAAACTTACATCTAGCTTCTCAAACACATCAGAACAGACATCACAACAGCCTACAATCCTTTGACAAACTATCCACGTTTCTATCACAGATTTTTTTTGCTCCAGGTTTCTCTTTTTAAAGACATCACATATGCATTTATTTCCTTTTAAAGTCAGACCATTGCACTGTACAGTGTAAACAAGCAAATGCAATTGCTAGTTCACTGCAAAGATATTTCACATTAACTGGCAAGATGCTCCTCAAACACCCCAAGTAAACTTAGGATGCAACTCACAAATGCAGGAGTTACCTATGCATTACCAGATAGCACATCAACATCCAGCAAGTACAGCAGGGAAGTCACGTTAAACCCACATTAAGGGAACCATTAATACTTTTCAAGTCAGTCACTTCCCTACAGTGTAATTTATACAATCCTGCATTCAAATATGATAAAAATATTGTAAGAAGCATGCAAGAATGAAGAGCTGACTACTAAAAAGACCTCCAAATACACAAAAAAAAAAAGTCTAACTGACAGCCAGACTTCACTTTATAGTTTTAAGTCCATAACTGGGAGAAAGTGATTCCAGCTTCATGGAGACAGAGGCACTTGGCCAAGTTATGACTTGCCTCCAGGATCTTCTAACCCATTGTCTTTCCAACTTTTATTACTAGCTAATTTACCCCACAGATCAATAGTGCGGGTCAGTAACAACAGCAACATGTAATTGGTCTCAATTCCTACCTTCCCATTCATATCTCTGGCAGCATCTCTTGCATCTGCTGGACTCTCAAATGTGACAAAGGCAAATCCTCTGGACTTGTTGGTTTCACGATCTTTCATCAAAAGGACTGCAAAAAGAAAGCCAGGTTACCCTTCCCTGTACTCAGGCCGCAACATCTAACCTTTATTTAACCTTTTAAGCTCAGAACTTCTTAGAGGACATAAAAGCGCTATCACTTCCAGATGATCAACGCCAAAAGAGTCATCACAGCTATTGTGTTGCTTTTTATTATTTAGTATCTTAAAATAGAAAGGGTTTTTCTTTGTACCTTCCACAATGCGTCCATATTTGCAGAATACAGCCTCAAGGGCTTTTTCATTTGTCTCTGTGTTCAGGCCCCCAATGAAAAGCTTCCCAGGACGATCTGCTTCAACCATTTTGATTCTGTAAGTGACCTATTAAGAGCATAAAGTTATTAACAAAACATCAGACTGCAACAGAGACTTCCAATACCATCTGATACAATATCAATGGCTCCTCAAAAAACACAAGCAAATTTGCTTGATCAAGATGTCAGGAGTTATAAAGAATAGAACAAATGTATAGTTTTTAGACTGAAGCAACAAAGGGCAGTATTAACTTCAGTTATTTTGTCACATATCGTCCACTTCAAATAGAGTAACTTTTAAAAAGTGGAACAAGGCACTGATGAGAACTCTTCCGATCAAGCAGCATCAGTGAATATGGAAAGTTTTCAGGGTTACTGCCTTATTACCCTCAACCCAAACATTCCCTCTAAATCCTGCCATAAATGTCTAAATACATATATTTAATATGTCAAAGCAATACGAGAATATTAGCTTTCAAGTCAGCTTGTGCCAATAATCCAAATTAAGTTCATTCTTTAAGCTATTTCAAGCACATTGAGACTATGCCAAAGTCCTGGCCTACACAACGTGCCAGTCTGAACAAATACCAGACCATCACTGCAGCTATACACAGTAAGGCCACTACTAAAGCAAGGCGAGGGAGGGAAAACGACGAAGGAAGAGTAGCCCGACAAAGCAGAATTGCGGAGGGCCTGGCAAAGCACCTGGCGCCTGAGTTCAAACGTTACCCGCACCCCTCCGGCTCTGTGGCGGGAAGCCCGCAGCAGGGCTCAAGGAGTGCCGGCGCCGTTCCCCCGACGAGCAGCGGCACAAAGCAGCCCCCCGGGAAGCACGAAGCTCAGGAGGGCCGCCGCCCAGGACGCCGAGGCGGCTGCGGCGGCCCATCTCTGTGCCCCCGGGCAGACACGCGGCGGGCTGAGGAGCAGGTGGAGGAAGAGGGGGGCGTCAGACCCTCCGCGGGCTCCAGGCACTAACACAAAATGGCGGCCACCTTTGGCAAGGACTTTTCTCGCTCCCGGCGCCGAAAGACCGCCTCAGCACTAACGCGACCGCGCAGCTCAGCCCCGTTCGGAGCCATTCGGCCAGCGACCCTCAGTCCCCCTCAGGAATGTGGCGGACCACGCGGCGGGACCTCGAGCGTATCCCCCGCACCTAAAATGGCGGCCACCGCGCTTCCCGCGGCTGGGACCCCCCTTCTCCCCACCACAGCCACGATACTCCCCCCACCCTCCGCAGGGCCGGGCGGGCATGGAGGCCGGCCTGGCCCAGCCGCGCCTCGCCCCGGGCACGCAGCGGCGGAACACGGTTCCCTCACCCACAGGCCGCGCCTTTCCCCGCACCGCCGCCTTCCCGCGGCCCAGCCCCGAGGCGCAGTGGCCCCTTGTCCCCCCACGCGAGCCGCCGGGCCCTCCACGCTCGGCTGGAAACACTCACCCCGCTCACACCGACCCGCAACTGCGCAATGAGGGCGAACAAAGGCGCTGCAGGCCTTTATACTGCTGACGTCACAGGCCGGCCGGAGACCCGGATGCATGCGGCGGAGAGCCCCGTCAGGGGGAGGCCGCAGCCCGCTGCGGTGCTCGGGGGTGCTGCGGGTTGCGGGGCTCGGCCCTCCCGCAGCTATAGGCAGCGGCCCGCAGGAGGGTTTGCGGGGCTCCGGACACCAGCCCTGCCGGGAGATGGGGTGGGCGGTGAGCTGCTGCGGAGCTCCGCGTCCCGCTTGAGAGGGAGAGAAATCCCTCAGAAAGGGGCAGCTTAGCTTTGGGGGGGTTTAATTGGTTTGATTAACGTCTATATGTCAATGCCCCTTCCATAGATACTGACAGCGAAGTGAAATAAGAGGTTGAAAATGAAATACGTTGTTAAAGGTTTCCACTGCTTCAGCTTAACTCCCGTTTTCTAAGTACACCTGAAGGTTAATTGTGGCTGTTTTCTTTTGCTGGCTGAACCTGGTAGCTGAGAAGCTAGGAGGAAGCCTGCACATCCAAAACCTGGCTGTTTTCATTATTTGGATGTGTAGATTATCTAAACTGGTATGACTTATGAAAGCACCCAGTCTAATCCACGCTCAGTCTTCTAATGTAAAAACAAGGATGTTTTTTTCTGTAACGTTCTTAGAAACCTAAAAGGAGAACGTCTGGTCAGTGGATTCTGAGTGGTTTTTAGGACAGCTATTTTGCAAGTCTCCATTCATTATAAATATTCCCCAAGCACAGGGAACTTGGTCAGGATCTGCACATACCACCCATTCCTGCTCCTTGAAAGAGGGCTCTTAGAGTCCTATAAGATGCAAAAACTGAAGGAATTGCTGGTTCCTTGAATGTTTTAGGATTTCATATCGCTCCTGCCTCATCCTTGTGCAGTGAGGGACCAGTGCCAAGATGTATCAATTTTCAATATAAAATACTAAGTTATTAAATATACCTGCTGAAATCCCACTAGGATTAACCAGAGGACTTAAAAAAGAACCTCAAGTGCATCACCTGATCCCAGGTTTGAGAACAGGATACGACCAGCCAGTCCCTGTGGATCTGAGGTGCTGAGCCTGTCAAACCTGGAGCTGGTCTCCAGAGTCTATAGACACTACTGGTACAGCCCAGTGCCCTCAAGAGCTGCGGAGCTGAATAACTGTTGCATCCTGATAAGAGAACATCAGACTCTCCAGTTTTCCAGTCTCCTCTGTTCAGACACTGATATTCAGCTGCTCTTTGTGTTATGGAAAGCAGAAGGCAACATTGCTTCAGACTACCTCATAGATCTGTTGAGAATACAAAAGAAGGTGGCTCTCAAACACTTCTCTAGACTGTGTTTAAAGATGATCACTTTTCCAGCGTAGATGCTAAGAGTTACTGGATGCTGTTACTGTGCATGGGAAAAGGGAAGGATGAGCTTGGGTAATGAAGTGGGAGGGCGGTGCACATGAGAACAATGCACTTGGGGAAGAATGGCATAGCTCACACGATTATCATATGAAAAAAAAGCTTCAAATTCGACTTTCAATACAGAAGAATTTAAATCTCAGAGCTTCCCTGGAATGGATAGTGAAAACTAAGGCAAATTGTTCGCCCTGCATGAAACAGGCTAAAAATAGTCTCCCTGTGTGATGACTCTGTTTCTGTGACCTACAGCAGTGTATTTGCTGACCGCCTCCCAAGGAATTGGAAAGATAAGCAAATTCAAACTACAGCCTCTTTTTTCTCCTCTGATTAAAAGAGTAAAATACTTCATTGGTAACTCCAGGCTTCATTTTGTTGACACATGTACATTACACGTAGCTAAAAGGGATTAGCATGAACATAATTGCTGTGATTGTATTAGGGCCAAATTCTTCTGTCCTTTGTCCTACAAGGCATCTTCACTGGGAGTCTTATCAAAACCTTAGTTCCAAACTGGAATGGTATTTTACTGCATTCCACTACACAGTTTAGGTATGGTCTTGCTCCAAGTGCAGAGAAACAAGTCTTTCTCTTGGAGGATATGTAATTCTTCTAATTCTTACCAGTCCTCCTGGGGGATGAGGAGTAATGAATAAATAATCTGATCACATAAGTCCCATTTGGAATGAATAAAGAAGGGAATGTCATTCCCTCTAGATACATAGTTCAAAAACTAAGAACTGAAAAGATCAGTTTAATACTTTCCTGACAAAGAGTAATTTTCTTGGCAGCTGTCAGTTAATAGGTATCGAAATGCCACGTTTTTCCTCTATAAAACTCAGCTTGGAGTGGATGAGAGCAGCACAAAATAATTGTTTCTGGCACTTTGTCAACCATTTCTAAAGTGGAACTCCCCAATGTCCTTCTCCCAAATCACCTCTTTGGGATCTAATTGTGGCCTCTTTCAGTTTATCAATACCAGGTGGATCACAGGCCTCTAGGACATAGCTGGAGCTGCCTGAAATGACAACTCAAAGTCATTATTAGGCACCCTTTATTCTTACTCCTTTTGCCTGGTGCTGTCTTGTGATAAGGGTAGCTCACTACTTATTGATGAGTTGGGTAAAATTGTTGGACACGAAGGTTTTGCAGGGGTAATACAAATACAGTGCCGCAGGTTGTAAACTAGGGTGGCAACAGGGAAATAAATGGGAAATACAGATAGGAAGATGAAGATGTTGTCTATCTGCTACAGACAGTGATGCCTTTAGTGCAGAGGGAATAGTATCTGTCAGGCCTTATGGAGCCCAGCTTCCAGCCATCACTTGTACTCACCCTACTTCTCAGACAGGCTTTGCAGCCATCCCAGGGCACTGCTCCTGCCATTGCCACATGAACCATTGTGGCTGGAGCTTGGCATCACATCTGTGGCACCATTGTGGCTGTGTTGAAGGAAGGAGCTGCAGACATCACAACCAGCAAAAGTCACAGGGTTGGAGATAAAAGTTGTAATCTTGCATTTCCACCTGTTTTCTGAGCTGGTAAAATCCAGTTTAAGTCTTTCTTTGCTAAGGTGGGGGCTAAAACCTGAAAAGCAGCTCTGGTACATGTCACTGCTGGAGGAGAGAAGGCTCCTGAAGGGGAGACCTGAGAGCAGCTCCAGTGCCTAAAGGGGCTGCAGGAAACCTGGAGAGGGGCCTTTGGACAAGGGATGGAGGGACAGGACAGGGGAATGGCTTTAACCTGCCAGAGGGGAGACTGAGATGAGCTCTCGGGCAGAAGCTCTTCCCTGTGAGGGTGTGAGGCGCTGGCACAGGATGCCCAGAGAAGCTGTGGCTGCCCCATCCCTGGCAGTGTTCAAGGCCAGGTTGGACACAGGCGCTTGGAGCAAGCTGCTCCAGTGGAAGGTGTCCCTGCCCGTGGCAGGGGTTGGAGCTGGAGGAGCTTTGAGGTCCCTTCCAACACAAACCAGGCGGGGGTTCTATGAATAAAATGTGGAAGGCGCGAAACACTCTCCCCACCGAGAGGAAAGCGACAGCGCACCGCAATCTCGCTAAACCCAGGACTGCCTCACCCACAGCAGCGCCCGCACCTCAGGTTGCCCTGCCTCAAGATGGCGCCCAGCGCCTCAGCTCCGCACCGCGCAGGCGCAGCGGCCCCAACACCGTCGTGACGCCACCGCCGCGACGACTCCCGGCCTCCGGCTCGGCTGAGGCCGCTCCTGCGAGGCGCTGCCCGGGCAGTGGGGTCTGCAGCCTCTGCTCATGGTGCTGTCTCCCGTTCAGGCTGGAAGATGAGGCTGCTGGCGGCCGGCCTCTTGCTGGTGGCACCTCTGTGTGCTGCCTTCTATCTGCCCGGCTTGGCGCCCGTCAGCTTCTGTGAGGAGGGCGAGGAGAGCGAGAGCTGCAAGGTGAGAGCCCCCATGGGAGGGCCCGGCACGGGCGGTCCCTGCCCTCGCTGTGGAAGTCCCACAGAGCGGTAAGCGGGGCTTCAGCGGGCAAGGGGGGCACCGCTCGGTACCCCTCGGCCCACCGCGGACCCCGGGCGTTCTCCCTTAGGCGGCCCCCTTTGCTCCGGGAAGCCAGGCACCCCCAGCTCTTCTTCCCTCGGTGCACCGGCTGCTTTTTTAGGATGGAAACCTCCCCTTTTCCCGCTGAACTTAACGGTTAGTGCCGGGAGAGCCTTTCACCGGTGCTTCGTTCCTTGTTCCGCCGAGGGAGGGCGGTTCTCCAGGAGCCCGGCGGTAGCGGCCTGTCAGCAGCCTGCGGTAGCTCTGCCATGGGATAGTGAGCATTGAAACTTGTGATAGCTCTTGCTAGCTTTCGTGTCAGACCCACGTTTGTCATTGCAAGCCTGTTTTTTCATACTCTTTCTCCTCCTGCTCTTCCTGTTTCAGTCGCTGATTGAGCTCTTTGTGAACAGACTGGACTCAGTTGAATCGGTTCTGCCGTACGAGTACGATGCGTAAGTATATTGCAGCAGGCTTCCAGAAGTGTTTGCAAAGCCTGGTTTCTGTTCTTAGTGTGGTGATGCAACTCCTGGTACAGTAAACATGTTTCTTGTAAGCAGTGTTCTGGGATGGAGGGGTAGGAGAGTAAACCCAGAGGCGGGAATGAAATATAAGAGGGTGGTAAGGATGAAGCCACACCTGTACCTCCTGACTGGCCTCTGCTGTTGCTAAAGACAAGGCTGCTGGGTTTCTGATGCCTTGTTTTGAGCTGAGTTCCAGATTTAGTGTGTTGGCTGTTTGATGTGTTTGAAGGTTCTTCCTGTTAGCCAAATCTGGGAAGGCAGGAACTTTGTGCTCCTTGTTTCTGGCAACTAGAAGAAATTGGAAGAAAAATTGTTGTTATTTTGACTTTTTCCACCAAAGTTCTGTATCTAATTCTTGGATGTTTTGGATTCTTCTCTGTCCAAACTATTACATGCTTTTGCAGGTGTTTGTAGGCCTACAAAGCAATGACGCACAGTATGATTTGCAATATTGCTGGTGGGCATACAGGAAAAAGAAACTTGCAAGTGTTGTAGGTCTGATGCTGTGCAGTAACAGAAGCAGTAAGACTAGCTCAAAAAGCCCGCAGTGCCTCTGTTTGCATTAAATGTTAAAGAAGCCAATGAATTTAGGACCACTTGTTGAGACAAAGTACTTTTTTTCACTAAAAAGAAGTGATTTTCTACCCCAACCTCCGGCATAATCTACTGCTACCTGTGTTTAAATAATGAAGATCCTGAATGGTTACATCCTCTCTTCCATATTTAGCTGATTCAGACTGTATGTAATTGAAAAGAATTGGTGTACGACTGTGGCCCATTAATATTAAAAGCACCATTCTTTCTTTGGACCATGTTTCATGTTAAATGCTACTTGTAAATACTCCTTGAAGAAAGGGGTGTATTAGTTTTTCCAAAACCTTTTTGCAAGAGTAATGAACAGTCTGTAGCATAGTCTCTTTTTTCCTAATATGAAACATTCTCTTGTTGTTTAATGCCATTTGAAAAGGGTGCTTGGACTAAGCATCATATGTCCTTCTTAAAGATACTTCAGCTGTGATATGTTTTGGTTGAAGCTGATGTATTACATAGAAGTTTTTATGTGTAATATGTACCAAATTTCTTTGCAAAGGCACTCAATTTTCTTAGCTAACCCTCCAAAAGAAGCATGAAAAATGACGTGTTAAAGACGTAACTTAATAAATGGTTTTAGGCTGATATGTACAGTTATATATCAAATAAAAATTAAAGGAAACCTTTTTCACTTTTTTCCAGTTTTGACTTCTGTCAAGATACAGAAGAGAAAAGACCATCGGAAAATCTCGGCCAAGTGCTTTTTGGGGAAAGAATAGCATCATCTCCCTATAAGGTTATTTTAAACCTTGAAGTTGATCCTGTTTCAGTTTGATCGCTGTCACTCTGATGGCTGTAATCCACAGACATAGCTGGAGATTTGATGATTGTGTGATTATTTATTTAAACATAAGCTTTATGGTGTTTCTGTAATCAAACCAAAACCTCTCCCACTTCCTACCCTGAAGGCATCTTAGGGTGGCTAATGAAAGTTAAGAAGCTGAGCCAGTAATCACTTTTCTTTCCTGTTGCTCTGTGGAAGAGAAGTTCAGAAACTATAACTTAAGCAGTTCTTTGGCAGCTGCGTGTATGGTGTGTTAGGTGATCTGAAATCAGTAGGGTTTTAGATGTAATATTGGAGGCTGTAACCTGGTGTTTTGGGAATGCTTTCATATATTCGATTGTACTGTTGGGCAACTTACATAGTGGGATGGAGAAGTCAAGTTAGAACTTGTTTCCAGCTTTTCCCTGCTGTACACACTCAAAAACTGTTGTCTAAAAGCAGATTTCTCATTGTTGATGCATATCACTTGAAGTCTCTCTGAAATAAATCCGTGGATGTATTTTGTAGATTAGGTACGTAATATTTTTCGGCCTCAAGCCCTGCATTAGCAGTGACCTAATGTAGCATCTCTGGAAAGCTTTACTTGGGAAAATTATTAGCGGTAAAGTGTGGTCAGGCACTGGCTCTTAATGCTTGAAAAGCTGTATCCTGTTCAAGTGCGGTTTCCAGGATGGGATTTGCTGGTGAAACTGAAAACTGGGCTGTGTTTGAGTGTGAGGGTTGCTAGATAATGCAGATCCCTGTGAGCAAAAAAAGGCAGCAGAGTTGGAGTCTACTATTGTCACTAGGTCGCTAATGACTGAACATCTTTTTATAGGACTGTTAAAGATGTGATGCCTCCTCCCTTGTGTAAACTGCTCCTACAAGAGTGTTTTTGTTTATTCTGAGCTAGTGTAATTTTATGTTTTATGACTGCTGGCCACAAGAAGCTTTTAAATAAAAGCATGATGGGTCATTTGGGCTGGATGCCCATTGAATAGATTAAGCATTCCAGCCCTTTTTTTTATGTTTGAAATGACTGCACGCTACAGTAATTAGAAAGTACTGTTACTGGTTAGCAATTAAGCCTTGATAAAATTAATGGTTCAACTGTGTTAGCGCACTGCCAGGTAAATCCTAGCTGGATTACAGTAGAAGTTTGATATACAAGCATGAGTATGTTTGTGTTAGGTGAGCTCTGCTGGGCAAGTTATTGCAGTTTTGGCAGCTATGTCTTAACAGCCTAGTCATCATGGGGAAGCAGCTAAAACGAACATGGAACCTTCAAAAAGGGTGTAGTTAAAAGCCTGGTTTAGTAGATGATGAAGTAACCAAAAATAAACCAAACTGATAAAAGAAGAAAGTAGTAGCTGTTCTACTGATTTTCAAATTCCAGTCCTCAGGATTTATGTGGAGGTAGTTTTATCTGGGCTGTTGAAGAGATTTTTAGCAATGTGAAGGGGATCTTCATCAGGGACTGTAGTGATAGGACAAGGGGTGATAGGTTTAAACTTAAACAGGGGAAGTTTGGGTTAGATATAAGGAAGAAGTTCCTTGCTGTAGGGGTGGTAAGGCCCTGGCACAGGGAGCCCATAGAAGTGGTAAATGCTCCATCCCTGGCAGTGTTCAAGGCCAGGCTGGATGGAGTCTTGGGTTACATGGTCTAGTGTGAGATGTCCCTGCCCATGACAGGGAGTTGGAACTGGATGATCTTAAGGTCCTTTCCAACCCAAACCATTCTACTGATGCTAATGTTGGATATACCTAAATCTTGACATTTAAATTTAGGATGTTACGGGAAATTCTCTCTTTAGGAACTTCTGTAGCAAGAAAGCCAAGTATTTCAAAAAAGTCAGCTTTACAGGGCAAAAAAGACTAAAAGATTTTTGTAACCAAAACTGAAATTACTCTTTTTGTGTGCTTTTTTTTTTAACAGTTCACTTTTAAAAAGCAAGAAACATGTAAGAAAGTTTGTACAAGATCGTATGACCCAGCAAACAGTGCTGATAAAAGCAAACTAGCTTTTTTGAAGAAAGGAATGCAGTTGAATTATCAGCATCACTGGTAAGCTGAGCTGTGTGCTTGAGGTTGGGGGTGTGTGTTGTTATTTACATTGTTACCTATGTTCTAAGAGGTTGCTTTCTTCCTTCTATGTGATAGTTGTCCTCTGCTGTGCATCTTGTGGCCACTACTGAAAAATATGTGCATTACATGAATGTCAAATGTCAATGTGAAATAAAGTGCATCCCATTCTGGGGATGTGTTCTCTGATGCTTTCTCTCTAGGATTATTGACAACATGCCTGTAACGTGGTGCTATGATGTGGAAGATGGACAGAAATACTGTAATCCAGGATTTCCAATAGGATGTTTTGTTACTCCAGATGGTAGAGTTAAAGATGCTTGTGTTATAAATGTAAGTGCTGGAACCATTTTGGTCAGTATGGTGGATATAATTCCATGCACAGTATTTTTAAGCTTTCCTTTCCTGAGAAAGAACAGATACCCTTGTAAACATAGTTGATGTTCAGAATGTGGGCATTGACAAAACTGAATGCTGCTTCCGTATGCAGTGTCTTTCTTTGACCAATATACATAAAGCTCTAAAACAACCGTGTTGGTGTCTAAAAGCCTTAGAAAATTGAGGTTTTGTTCTGAAATTTCATGTGTCTCTGTCCATGTACCTACCCATTCTTTGTCCATGTTGTATTTGGATGCAGGATTCTTTTATTGATTTTGGATAGAAGCTTTCTAGTGAAGACCTAGAAACGAGCACTGTGTTCTAGTTGCAAAAGTTAGGTCTAGCGCAGTTGGCAAGTTAAATGTGTCAGGGTTTTCCGAGCTGGCTGGAAGATAACAAACACAGCTGTGACAGGGAAGTAATTCTATTGACAGCAATCTGAAATGTGTCGGTTATCCTGGAAGTTCCATGGTGAACTAATACAGTTACAGATAATAGTGATGGAGTTTTATTTCTCCTGGGATTGAGGGACCACACTCATCACAGGATGGAGAGAGCTATCTGCTGTAACTGTGCTTTGCTACATGATTTAGTGCTTGTATGCAGAGTAGGTGGTTTGTATTCAGCGGGCCTGATGCTTCTTGGAATTGATGCCCTAATCATGCACATTCAGTTTACTCTGTCTATAATCACTTTCCAACTCGGTTACTCCTCAGGCTCCATAGACTATTGAAAATGGTCTATATCTTGAGTAACCTGTTCCAATTCAGTGTTCATAGAATTATAGAGTGGTTTGGGTTGCAAAGGACCCTAAGCTCATCTAGTTCCAACCTGAATCTGAATTAGCTGTACCTTGAATAAATAGATCTTTGAACTTGTTTTGGCAGCTTTTTGCGGAAAGTACAAAAATGATGTCAAACACATTTAAATTTTACTTGTAAAACAGATGTGATCCTTTATGTGGGTTTTTATGTGTGTAACTAAATGTAATACACAAAAAAAGACAAGTATTTTTAGAGGTATATTAAAAAGAAGTGAATGTTGAAGTATTTCCTCTCCTTTCTTGCTCCTTCCTTGGACAATGGTCTCATTTTTAAGTTCTTGAGTGCTTGCGCCCTCTCCTGTTGGAGAAGTTTCTCAATGTCTCTATATTTTGTAGTCAGAGTTTAACAAGAAGAACACTTTCTACCTCTTCAACCACGTTGACATAACAATCATGTACCATAGTGGGAAGGATGAAAACTGGCCTGGTGCACGACTGGTGACGGCAAGACTGAGACCACAAAGGTAATTGTGCATTAAAGCAGTAAGTTCTAGTACTAGAGAATCCTTCCAGTAGTTGAAAACTTAGACCCAATACCTGGTGTGAGTAGGTTCTGAGGAACTGGTTATTCTGATTTCTAAAAAAGTTTTTGGTATACCTCGTGGCTGGATCTCCATTTACAAAGGGCAGTTCCAGGTTCATAAATGTCATTTTAGCTTTGCTTTTAAAATTACTTCCTGATGGAAAAAGTGCGTGTGCAGACTTCTTAGAACCTGACACAAACAATAGAAGCTTTCTTACGTCTGTTGATTTACAGCTGGGTGTGTGCTACTTTCTTTTAAAAGACATCCTTTAATGGAGTAACAAGTTTCCCATGTCACCTTGCTTCTTGTTGCTGCATTGCTTCTCAAATGTGTTTTGTATGAGTGTATGGTATCAGTACAGATGTGCTTTTATCTGTGTTAGTTTGGATACTGAGATACAGGTGAAATACCAAGTTAATACTGGTATTCAGGACAGCAGAAGACGAGAACTGATTTCCTAAGAAGACTAACTTACTTTTTTAAACAGTAGCTCCTTAGTTTCTGTGTAGACCAGAGAGGAGATGCGACAGTTCAGAGATCAGAAACAGGCTGAAGCGATTACTTCAGCCTCTTGTCTGTTCATGCACAGTTTATACTTACCCATATTGAAAACCACAGTCCATTAATAAGCTTTCAAAGTTGTCTTTTTAGCTTTTTCTACTTTTCTACAGACGTTAAATATGTTATTAAGTTACACTACCACATTTTCTCAACTCATAGGGACATGGATGGTACAGCATGACTCGGGTATCCTTGGTTTTTCTGTTGCAATGGTGTACTGTGGTTATAGTGCTACCAGCCCTCTCTCCGTTGTTGATTAACACTTGATCAGTTGCATCCTGAGTGGTTGAACTGAGGATTTGACTTTCCAGCAGTAACGGAGACCACAAGAGGGCACAGTTGGGTTGCACATAATCTTGATTTTGTCATTCTCTGAGCCGGTGTTTTGCTTGGTGCTTTGCTCCTACCTTGAAGGTCTCCTGATGGCAGTATTTGTGGCTGGAGCACCCTAGGCCTTACATGAAAGCTTTTATTTGGGGCTTGACTTAGTTGCTGACATATAATAACACATATAAAGTGGAATTGCTTATTTAAATGGTGTAAATACAACTTGCCCAAGGGGGTGTGAGAGGGAAGCTGTTTTCCAGTGTTCACAGGAGTGAATTCAAGCAAACCTCAAGGGGTTTTTGACTTTGTGCTTCTACAGCTGCAGTATTTCTAAGGTACTGCAGAGAAGGGTTTGCGTATTTGAACTTTGGAATGTAGAATGTTGTTCTGAGTTTTGTATTTTCCAGAGTACACAAGACTGATGAGTGGTGAAATTAGACCACTTATATAGGAATGGAAAATGGAAAGGTTCCCACAGTCATTCTTTTGCCCCAGTATAAAAAGACACCCCCAAATCCACCAAAATAAACCCTCTTCTCCATGTAGAACTTGAGGAGAAGATGAGAACCTGTGAGACTGCATTATTGGTGAGGGTCTTAACCTCAGTGTCAGTGAGGAAGACAGGATTTCTAAGCTGTCTTGGAAGGGGGGTATGATGGCAGAGAAGAGGGATTTTGTGTTCAACTTACTGTCTTGCCAGGTGAAGATCTCCAGACTTCACAGGCTGGCTAACCATACAGCATTTGAAGGTTAGGTCTAGGACCTCATTGATGGCAGAAAAGTGGATAGGGTGAAACCTCAGCTCATGCCCTTTAGAGCTTTGTGGTTCTTGTCTCCCACATGCTTAGCAAACAGAATTGCCTATAATTTCCTCAACTGCCTTCAAGGTGTGAACAGGTACTAACTGAATGTGGGATAGGGATCCAGGATCCAAAGGATGGTTTCTGTGGAGTTCTTAGCTCTCACTACAAGTGCTTGTGAGAAGCAGTGTTCAGTTCTGGTGTGGCTTTAAGATTATTATAGAAGTTCTGACTAATGAGACCTAATTATATACGTGACTTTATTCTAATGTTATCTCCAGCTACAAACATTAATGAAAATACAGTCTAAGATCTTCAATTTTTGTTGGTAAAAGAACAGAAAAGCAGGTTCTCAAAGAGGCTGAATAGCTGGTGCAAAATAACGTACACAGCTCTCCATTTGTTTGGCTTTTAAAGAAGTACTTGTTTGAATTACCTTAGAAAAGATTTAATGAAAATTAATATTGTAAAACATAGACAATTTTATGTAATTTTTTATTCCTTCCCCCCTCTTAGCTACAAACATACGGATGAGAACAACTTAAGTTGTGAAGGTCCACCTATGGAGATTCCTGGAGAGTTCAACAACAAACTGAATCTGATCTACACTTACTCTGTGACATTTGAAGTAAGTATTGAATCTGTTACATGAATATGTAATTCCCCAAAAGAACGACATCAAAACTGGATAATTTGCATATAGCTATAAGTAGATTAAAGCAGTGTAAATTCCGTGAGGAGGGTCTCGTGAAGCAGTTTTCCCCAAACCTGTTACTTTCCCATTACTGTAATGGGATGTATAAAGAAAGATTTCCCCCGTTTTATTACTAATAGAAAGGTAGTAGATTGAATAACTCGTAAGACTTGTCTTCCTTGAGGTGTGCTGTATGTTGGCAGAGTTCAGTCTCTGTCAGTCTACAGAGAATCTCATGTAGAAGAGATTTAGTGCCTACTATGTTTGTAGGCACTTTTGTGTTAAATGTTGGGTTTAGCATATTGTAAAGCTCTTTCTTCTAGTGAAGTTGCAGGTCTTGTCTCATTTTGTATTTCTTCACTTTCTTTTGGAGTAGGTGACCATTTAGACTTAATACTGTAATGTTTGCTAACACTCAAATGTTTTAATTCAGTCTGTTAGGAGTAAGTTGGGCTTTCTTACAACTGAGTCTGTACCCCAGCATGGAAAGTGAGCCTCCTATGGGGATGAAAATCAATTTGATTTAAGCTACTTCAAATTTTGGTACCTTGGTTCCAGTGTGTCCCAAAAGCCTGGTTGTTTTTCTAATGCAAGACACCAATCTTGCAGGATTAGTTGACCACCAGCTTGTTTTCTATAGGCGTCAAGCAGCCATCATATGGTAACAGCTTTCATTCTGCCAAATTGAATTGGATTTAAACCAATGACCCTGAGGTGCAAGGCTCTATATCCTGTTACTTTCCCCTTGTGATACCCAATCTTCCTCATCTTACTACATGAATGAGCCTCCTGTCTATTAACATTTGTGTTTAAATCTTGATGATAAGTTGCAGTTTAACTTTGTCTGGTTAGTTCCTGTAATGTGTTCCACATCTGGGCCATGTGTTCCCTTTCCCTCAGGCACAGAGCAGGTAAAGCTTAGCTGCTGTGCGTCAGGCATTCCCAGCACATCTTGGTCACCAGGCTCCTCAAAACTGCTGCCTTTCTGTATTATCTGTTAGCCTTGATTTGAAATAATATCTGATATGGTGTACTTTTGAATAGTAGCCTCCAAATAACTTAAAAGGAGAGTATTTATCAGTAAGAAGTCTTTGTAAATAAGAGAACATCAGTTTCACTAAGCCTGAATACATAAACGAGTAAAATGGATTACTATTATATCCTTTTGTAATATGTCAGCTGACTTAGAATCATAGAATGGTTTGAGTTGAAGAGACCTTAAAGATCATCACTGCTAATGAGAAAGCTATGGTGTCTGCTTTAATTCATTGCAATGGGCAGTGTATGTGAGAAGTATACGTAATTCTCCCTGTAATGTTTAGTACATTAATCCTGTGTAATCCTGTGAGCAGTTCAGTCCTCAAGCAGCAAACTTCAGGACCACAGTGGCAAAACTCTGTGCCAGATATCTGTGAGCTACTGATAAAACTGGGCTGATAAAGAGCAACCTGGGGCAATTTCAGCCACCCTGTAGCAATGAAGAACTGCACCAACACAACATGCTCTTGATCCAGAGCATACAATAGAATGTCCTGTTACTACAGTCCCTGATGAAGAGTCCCTCTCTCGCATCCTTGTAGCCCTCTTCAGACACTGGAAGCTGCTCTGAGGTCTCCATGCAGCTTCTCTTCTCCAGGCTGAACATTTTAGGCTGTACAAACTTACCAGCTAGTAAGTAAATGAAGAAATCCATCAGAACTTCATGCCATTCAGGAGGCAGAATTTGGTAGCAGGACAGTGGGTGTGCATCCTATGGGACGCTGTAGGGAGCAAGGCTTGAGGTCAGAAAGAACCATTGTTTGTGCAGCTCCCGCAGCAAGGATTTAGGGGAGAAGGCAGGAGAAAATGGAAGCATCTTTTGAAGGTCAAAGGTGCTGAATGATTTCTTCTTAAATCCTTCACAGGGATATCTGGAAATGAAAATTGTCTGCCAGGAGTCAGAGTGGAAAATAGTCTGTATTAGACAGCATTGTTGCAGGGAGTGAGGAAGCCTGTGCTAAATACATTATAGGTGATAAGAGAAAAATACCAAGGGAAACTAGAAAAATAGAGGATACTTAAAGCTGATGTTTCAACTTCAGCTGTGTTATGCTGGGAGTATCTTCTTGTGGTGTCATGATTGTTTTCAGCCTGCATTTGGGAGCTAAAGGCAGCTACATACTGAATCGTGGAAACATGAGGCTTAGTGCAGCCTCAGTTGATGGTAGAACATGTGGATAGGAGATTTCAGTAAACAGGATATTCTTTGAGAGGCTCAAGAGATGAATTAATGCAAGAGGGAGGTCTAACAAACAGGGTTGATACCAAGCTTAGATGTTTATGCTGAATGGACGGTTTGTGAAAGAGATTTGATGTGCATATCCCTTCTCAGACTGCAACGAACTTGTTTCTATTAATTGCTATTTAATTTCTTTGTAGGAAAAGAATAATATTAAGTGGGCTTCCAGATGGGACTACATTTTGGAGTCCATGCCACATACAAACATCCAGTGGTTTAGGTAAGACTTGCATTTATTCAGTGAATAACCTTTCAGGGGAGCACAAAGCTTTCTTGTTTGTGCTTCCAGGGCTATATAACTTCTGCTGCAGTAAAACAAAGTCTGTTAGTTTTCAGGCAAGAAAACCTTCTTGTTTTTATCTGAAGTCACTTTTATCAGTGTGCCATCTCTTGGGAGCAACCGCAGTATTGCATTTCACCAGAGGAATGCACCATTAGTGTCCAAAAGGAAAGCAGCTTCCATCGGTTTACTGTAGCATCTCCAGTCTGTAAGGCTTTGGGGATGTTGCTGTTCTGCAATGTTCTTACTGTTACTGTCTGGCTTTCTGTAACTGCCAAGTGAGGGATACATGTATGTGCTGCCTGTTTGGTACTTAGCAGCTGCACACCGTAAAAAGAAGGGTTTTTTAATGAATAAAAGGTATATGTGAAAAATCTCTTACTTATTTCCCTCTGCACCATGCAAATGATATCAAGTACATAATCTAAGTTGAAATGTTCATGTTTTGCAATACAAAGTGTTTGAAAAGGCTGATCTGGTTAAATTAAATGGCGTTATGTAGATTTCATTGGTCACTAGATATAAAATCTGCTTCTCAAAGTCTGCTCTAAGAGCTGTAGTGTTTCACTAGGGAGAATATTTGAGCTCTATAAGGAGGAAAATCAAAGCAATGTGTAAGTGTTGAGAATTAATAATATGTCATGAAATACTGTTCTTCTCTCTTCTGTCTCCTAAGAAATTGTAAATGGACGTGACTCAACCGTTTATCTTCCGAGTGGGAAAATACTGAAAGGTCTGAGTGACTTAAGTACAATCTGAGTATCTGAGGCTGTTCCTCAGCGTGGTAGGAATTGGAGTGCATGTCTCAACCTAATAAGTGGATTGAACATTTATTCTTTCTTTATCTACAGTATCATGAATTCCCTCGTGATTGTTCTCTTCCTGTCTGGCATGGTGGCTATGATTATTCTGAGGACTCTTCATAAAGACATTGCAAGATACAACCAGATTGACTCTTCTGTGAGTAAGATGTACAGCTTTTATATGAGCATGTTTTTCTGTGCTAGTCATGTCTATCAATGAGTTTCCAATACAATCTGAGCAGATGTGGAACTACCAAGAATTGGCTACTTGATAATATGTCTGGGGGTTAAAAATAACCGTAGTGCTATTTTGTCTTTTCTAACATCAGGAATATATGGGCAGATGTGACAGTCTTACTGCTCTAGCATCATTCGATGCACTTGTAATATGCAAGGACAGATGTCAGGGTTTAGAAGTATGTGGAGTGATTCACAGAAACTTTTGGGAAGTATTTGAAATGTAAATCCCTTTGTGCCAAGGTCTCAACCAAGGAAAGTCTCTTTACTTCATAAGTACTTTCACATATGCCAACAGCGACAAGACACAGTGCAGACACTGAAAAATGTTCTGGCATTGGTTCAAGATGTGGTAATTTCTTCTGTGCTTGCATTATGGAGTCAGTCTGGACATGTAGCTGTTGGTATGACACTCACCTAAGCAGCCAGTGTATTATTTCTGTATTATTTATGGAATCTCCATCCTTAGAGATGTTCGAAAGCCATCTGCACATGGTTCTGAGTAACCTGCTTTAGGTGGCCCTCCTTGGGCAGGGAGGTTGGGCAAGATGAGCTCCAGAGGTCCCTCCCATCAATCATTGAGTGATTCTGTGACTGGCAACCTGGGATTATAGGTGAGATTCCTTGTTAATGCAGGCCCATTTTAAGTCATGTTGTATGGCCTACACTGTTATCTGTTGCAGAGACATCGGTAGCACAGAATTAAAGACTTACTACCCCCTTTGGCATATTTTCTGCCAAAAAAAAAGGTTTATAGTCTGAGCTATCAAACTTAGTAGTGTTTTTCCCCTCTTTAGGAGATCAGGCTTAAAACTACTGCATACAGGTATTGTCTGCTCTATAATGAAGCTGCATTAGGAAGTTCAGATGTTGTCACTTTTCCAGTTCTAAGGTGGTGTTTCTTTAGAGTAGTTTGTAGTATAGCCTGTCTAGAAAGCAAGTGTTCTAGCACTTGTGATGTTTGGGAGGTTTTATACTCTAGATTTCTTGGGAAGTATGATGCTGTGCAACTTCATAAAGCAAAGAAAACCCCCAAACCAAACCCATTATATCTGTTGATTATTGCAAAAAAAAGGATCAGAAATTAAACCAGTGGGAAATAATGGGGTGAAATTAGTGGAAGGCTCAGTAGTTGTCTTGCTGGATGTTATGGGAAAGAGTCTGACTAATACAAATTGATGTTGCCTTTAGCCTGTGGCTAGAGATTGTGGTGAAATCATAGAATCCCAGACTGGTTTGGGTTCAAAAGGACCTAAAGATCATCCAGTTCCAGCCCCCCTGCCAGCGCTAGACCATGTTGCCAAAGGCTCTGTCTAACCTGTCTTTGAACACTGCCAGGGATGGAGCATTTACCACTTTGGGCAACCTGTTCTAGTGTCTTGCTGCGCACAAATAACTACTTTGTATTTAACCTGAACTTCCAACTGTTTCAGTGTGAACCCGTCGCCCCTTGTCCTATCCCTGTAGTCCTTGGTGAAGAGTCCCTCTCCAGCATCTTTGTAACCCCTTTCAGACACTGGAAGCTGCTCTGAGGTCTCCACGCAGCTTCTCTTCTCCAGGCTGAACAGCCCCAATGTTCTCAGCATATCTTCATATGGGAGGTGCCCCAACCCCTGCTCATCCTCGTGGCCTCCTCTGGACTTGCTCCAACAGCTCCATGTCCTCCTTATGTTGAGGACACCAGAACTTCACACAGTGCTGCAAGTGAGGCCTCACAAGAGCAGAGCAGAGGGGCAGGATCACCTCCTTCGACCTGCTGGTCATGCTTCTTTTGATGTGTACGGTTGTCTTTGTCCCCTGTTAGGAGATTACATATGAACTGCAGCATTACAACACAGCTTCTGCTCACCAGCTCTGTTAGAACTACTTGGGTGGGTGTGTAAGTGATGGGGTTTTAATTTTGGTCCTTATAGTGGCTTTGCTGCCTTAATGGAAAAGAATACAACTGATAGCGAGTTAATAAAGCTTGACCAGTGGATGAGTGAAAGGCTGAATAAAGATGATTCCTTCTCATTGGTAGGAGTGGTGTCTGCAAGCCATAGAGGAAAAATAATGTCAAATACTACAAAGGTTTTTAATTTTCATTGTTGTTGCTATCTGGATAAAGGAATACTTTAAAAAGCACAAAAATGTTTCATATTGAAACTAACATCTGAAAGTACTTTTGTTCTTCTTTGGTTTTGATATTTAATATCTTTTGTTAATGCAAATGCAGACTAATTTAAAGGGGAAGAATTTTTCCACGTCCTTTAACTGATGGGTTTTCAGAAGCTCCTGTTTGATCTCTCAATTAAGTTATGTTCAATATCTTATACTGTCTTGTCCTTATTAGTTGGCCATACTTAATGTGATAAAGGAGCAAGACATGTAGGAGCTTGGTTAGTTTTGATGGGTAACAGAAGGAATAGATGTGACTTCCAAAAAACCACACTTTGTTTTCCTGCCAGTTTGTGAGACTTCAAGATCGGTTACAGTTCAAGGAGCTGATTTATAAAAGTGTGTATTAGTGGTACGAAAGAGGACCTGGGCTGAAGAGGCTGCAGGGGAGCAACTTAGTATCTCACACATAGGGAATGCTGGTGATTGATGCTGCAAGCCAGTGCGGGTGGTCTTGGTACACACATTTCATGTTCAACTGATACCGACTGGCTTTTAGTATGATGTAGATGTAGTGAGGCATACATTAATGAAGTGGTGTTTGGAAGTCACTGAGCTGCTTTGAGGATCTTATGACTAAGAGAAGATACCTGAACTGAATTCGTGTCAATGTGTTTTGAAGAGTGAGTGGTAAAACTAATCTCTTTGATCATGACTGAGTGCAGGGGACTTAATCTTTGTTAGGGTATTTTGAGAACCAGGCTAAATTAATGGCTAAGATGCAGATTGCTTCATTCCTTGTAAGATTTAGAGTCATTTTTAGCATATTGGCCAAGATTCAAAAGTATCTCTTTAGCTTTGCCTTAGATATTTTGCTGTAACTGTAAAGTGTAGCTTCCTTGTGTCAGGAACTAAAGTACAAAGCATTTATTTCTGCTTGGTGTATATCATTTTGAAAACAGATAAGGATTTACTTCAGGTGGGAACCTTTAAATTCTCTCATTCCTTACTTACAACTACCTTCTGTCTTACCTCAGCAACTTTATCATCATCGTCATCACAATTAGTTCAAGTTCAGACTTAAAGGAAAGTCTGGTCTTTATGCTGCTTTAACCAAACAAGCCTTTCCTTACTGGAAAAGCACTGATGTGTTGGAATTATACCTAGAGATCTGGTAGTGTTTTCTTTGCAGACAAAAGTAGTTGGGGTTTGAGTTTCTTTGTGCTATCTTATGTTTAATAGCTTTTAGGTTTTGTGTTAGTAATCAGACTTCTAAGAGTAATATCTAGCCAACAAATACAAGCAAGTTAAGATGCTCTGTGTCATTCACCACTTGGGTATGTATTCTTTCTAGCCCTGTTTTTTTGTGTGCTGTACTCCTAGTGGTAAGCAGTCCATTAAACTAACCTCAGTACTCTTTGTTGAATGAAACCTGTATCTCTTAGCTTTGTGAGGAAGAGTGTGATCTTCTTATGGAGTTGGTTCGTTGTGGTCGTGTGTGTTTGCTTAGTTTTGTGAAGGGAAGTGTTTGTTTTGAGTGATTTGGTTGGAAAGTTCTGTTGTTAGTGGTCCTTTAGAGCTGCTGGACTGAAGATTCCTTCCCTGATCCATCCATTCACCTCTGGCACTGTGACAAAGAGTATTGGTACTTGCCCCTGTGATTGTAGGGAGCAAACTGCCTTTTGGAGTACAGAGGCCTTTTAATTCTTTCCCAGTATTGTCATTAAGACTGATATGCTTTGGAAGAGGCAAGAAAAGACAAACGCTTGAACTAGCTTGAAATGCTGTAATACAAGTTAAATGAAATGCTTTGTTTTAGTTTAAATTTAGAATGATGGTTTGGCTAATTACGTTTTATTTTTCCTTGCTTTAAGAGATGAGTTTTTCCTTGATAAAGCCTGCCTTTTTCTTTCACTGAACCATTAGGGGGTTATAAAAATCAAGGAGTGATGAATCAGATGCAATTAGTCTGTCTTTAGATCTAAACCGGGAGTTAATCAGACTTTAAATATGGATTTTGCATCATGTTAATTTGCTACTGAGTTAAGCGTCTTTGCTAAAGACATTGCTGATTTTATACAGGAAGATGCCCAAGAGGAATTTGGCTGGAAGCTGGTCCATGGAGATGTGTTTAGACCTCCAAGGAAGGGGATGTTACTGTCTGTCTTCTTGGGCCAAGGAACTCAGATCTTCATTATGACATTTATTACTTTATGTAAGTAACTTTATTAAGTGATGTGTTTGGCATGTAATAGTGTAAGAAAGATGCAATATTATTTGATAATAGAAGCCTTCTTTTGGAAATGAACTCCTTCCTTTGGTAAAATATTAATGTAGTTTCATAGCAGTAATCTAGGTAGCATCAGTAATGCTGCTGTAAGCAATGTCGTTCCAAACATGCTGTCTGGGCTCATTCTCATTCTTCATGATGCAGAAATGAAGCTTTCTTGTTACAAGTTTTGTTTTGGTTTGTAAAAAGTTTGCTGTGGTGTAAATTATCCAAGGATCCAGTAACGCAAGTTCAAAGGCATAAAATCAAAGCTTTTATTTGTTCTCAGAACACTTTCTATCTATTGCTTGTGATGCAACAGTCTGCAGCCATGCAGGATTAAGAGCAAGACTGCACACCAGTGAAACAGTATTGACCCAACACTGAGCTTGAGAGCCTGTTATATACATGTGGCAATGGAGACTGTCACAAGTTGGTGTTTTATTGTATGTTGTCTATAGAGTATATCACAGAATCTCATAGTGGTTTGGGTTGGAAAGGATGTTAAGATCATCCAGTTCCAAACCCCTGCCATGGGCAGGGATGCCTCACACTAGACCATGTCACCCAGGGCTATAGCCATGGGATGGGGGTATATGAGAGCTTATGCTCATTTAAATATCAGGCAGTGACAGGGATAAACCTTTGCAGTAATGTGTGTTACAGAGGAGTTTTGCTACACATCCACAGATGATTAAATCCTTTGTCTCTAGTCCTAGCTTGCCTTGGTTTTCTTTCTCCGGCCAACCGTGGTGCTTTGATGACCTGTGCAGTAGTACTGTGGGTCTTACTGGGAACTCCAGCTGGTTACGTGTCTGCTAGAATGTACAAAAGTAAGTACACATGTTTGTTCAGTGTGACACAGCAGGGTAAATTCAGAATTGCTGGGTTTAATTTAAACCTCACACTGGAGCTGGTGTCTCGGACAACAGATTTGCTTCTTGCTGCCCTACTGCAAAACAGTGGCAAAAAGCCTTGAACTTGAACTTGTTTTTATCTTTCCCTCAGCATTTAGAGGTGAGAAGTGGAAGACAAACGTTTTGCTTACAGCTCTGCTCTGCCCTGGGTTAGTATTGTTTGCCCTTGTTCTTTTATTAAGTGTAGATGAATATGAGGTGGGAAGGAATGGGGGGAAAAGTGAACTGTCCTGTTTGTGTGCCCTTTTCCTTTACTGTTCTCCAAGTTGTTCCTTTTGAATGTTGCCTATCTGTGAATGTAAAGAGAAATGAATTCTGAAGAACTGGAGCCTAAAACTCTACAAAAGAGCTTCTTAGCATCTTGTTTGGTGACCAGGGCTGGGAGGAATGATAGACCTCCCTCACAAGGCAGCATCACAGCCTGTTGAGAATCACTGCAGCAGAGCATTAGGCATAGTGATGGGGCAATTCCAGTTTTGTATCTCAGCACTTGATACGTTCCAGGTAATCCTGTCCTAATTGGGAATAGGTATGGCCGCTTTGTAGTTTTGTGGTAACTTTGGAGTATCTGTAGTGCTTTTCTGTTAATAGGGAGACAGCCTTTTATGCAGAACCTCTATTACCTCTATTATAGTATCAGTGTTTTCTTGTACCCATGTTACTGAAAAGAACACAGGTAATATAACTTAGATGTGTTATAAATAGCTATATAGTGCTATACTAAACGGTAGATATTTGCTATACTTCTATGTGAGAATGATGCAGAGATTCTCTTCAATTGGATATAATCTCATATAAATGTAGGTACTGTCCAGTTTCTGATATGGCTGTAGTGTGTGTCATACTATGGCAAATACTGTCATGCTTGGAAAGAGTGGTGGCTCTCCTACCTTTCATCTTCTCATAGCTCTTAAGACCTTCCATGTGAATTAAATCAGTGAAGAAAGAACAGAAACCAATTTCTTCAAGTCTTTTGTATTTCTTGGGTGCAACTTTGGGTACATGAAGCTGTCCCTTGACAAGTGCCCTTGGCAAAAGTTGAGCCAAAGGTTATAAATCATTTGTTAAGGTATTTCTCCCCCCGCAAATGAATAAAACATGACTTGGTTTTGAGTCAAGTAGAATTTCATCAAGTGTAAAGTGTGTGATAACAACCGAGTGTAGTGTTTCTATGAGGAAATCTTACTTCTAAACCAAATGTGCTGCAGTCTCCCTGCTGTCATTTAGATGTTATCAGGAGAGCAAAGAAAATATTTATCAGTGGCAGAAATACCATGCTGATCATTTGCATTCCCAAAGAAATTAAGTTGCATAGAGGAAGTAAAATGATTGGGGATGGTGCAGTAGGAACAGATGTCTTGATTATGTTATGCTACTTTTGTGAATTTGCATAATATCATAAACAGCCCAAGGCCATTCGAGTCCCAGGAGGCTGATGGCAGGTCATATTTGCAGTACTTCTAAATTTGGAGGGGATAATTGGGGTTTGTGTTGGGAGCTTGGGCACATTATAAAGATTAGCAAGTCTTTAAACTAGCTGATAGTTATATTTTGTTTCACAAGACGCACCAGGGGTCGCTTGGGTGTGCTTGTTTAACCATTGCCCCAGCCAGTTCGGGTGTGTGTAAGGCCTCTCCTAGGGCAAAAGGACCTCTCCTCTATCCCTAGGTAGAGCTCTAATCCTTCCTCCTTCCTTTTTAAATACAGTGGAGGATGCATGTTCACTTCAGGGCATTTTAAACCGTGTCTTGGGCGCACTTTTTCAGTGAAACCCCAGACAAGGGGCCCTTCCTGAGCTGAATTTTCTGCGCTGCATCTCTGGATCCCTGAACAGTGGCAATTCAAGCAGGATTTTCTGTGGAAAAAGCAGAACTGTTCCTTTACAGTACTTCCTGCTTTGTTTGGGGTGGGATGATTGAAATCTTCATCATACATCTCACAGCTGTTTTCTAGTGGTTTCCCAGGATGTTTAGAACTTGAGGCAGATGCACTTAACTGGGGAGGGAAGGACAGATCTGGAGACATGTCATGACTTCTCCAGTCTTTATTTCAGTTTGGCAAAGGTGTAGGCTGCTTAACTGTGTGACTCCCTGAGATATTAATACAGAGATTCTTTCTTTAATCCACCCTTCTGCTCCTGTGTTGCTGTGACAGATGCTGCAGCAAGGGAGTATGTTTGTTGGGAGAGTGATGTGGCTTCCTAAATAAGAGATTTTGCTGTCACTGCATTGTTTCAGAGGGCATTTACTGACTCTAAAGGACCTCAGTAAAGGAATTAAGTGACTGGCAGTAACAGGAAAGGTGATTCAGATAGAGAGGTTTTTACTTATTTTCTGGTTTTGCATTCTTTATATGCATTTTTATATTGGAATGTTTCTGTTACTTCTGGTTTTGTGTGCAGAGTCTATATTGAAATGGTGGCTTTGCTGTAGATACTTGCATTGGAAGCATTTTTACATCAAAGTAACTGGGACCGTTAAGGAATGAAAGGTTGTAAGAAGCTAAGTTGTTCTGATGCAGACTTGTTACTGCTTTGTGGTTTTTAATACTAACTGATATTTATTCCTTCCTGAATATTTTACTGTCTTTTTGTGATCTATTTTTCAGCATTGTCTTTGCTGATTTCTTCATCATGAACCTCATCCTGTGGGTGAAAGGATCCTCAGCTGCCATCCCCTTTGGCACTTTGGTTGCTATCCTAGCTATGTGGTTTGGAATCTCGGTCCCACTGACTTTTGTTGGTGCATATTTTGGCTTCAAAGAGAAGGTAGGGCTCTTTGAGCACAGATTTGAAATGTACTTGTTCTCTGGAATTGAATCATTAGATCCCCAAGCATGCAAGATCTGTTTGGATTGAAATGTCTGTGGCACTATGTTGTAAAATGATGTTTTGCTTTGTCATTATATATTACAAGCGTAACTTGGGTTTATGCTTGTAATCATAGAATCCCAGGCTAGTTTGTGTTGGAAGGGACCTTAAACTCATCCAGTTCCAACCGCCTGCCATGGGCAGGGATGCCTTCCACTAGAGCAGGTTGCTCCAAGCCCTGTCTAACCTGGCCTTGGACACTGCCAGGGGTGAGGCATATGTGTTTATTCCTAATGAAGGAACCAAGTTTGTAGCTCATTTTATTTGGTAACTTGTGACGGCTTAGGAAAGAGAATCGAGTGATGTTTGTCAAATCTTCAGATGCAGATATTGGGGAAAACTAATCTGATTTATGATGTAACAACCTCTCTTTTCATTACATTCATTTCTCCTAAAGCCTATTGAACATCCAGTGCGTACAAACCAGATTCCTCGCCAAATTCCAGAGCAGTCCTTCTTCACAAAGCCCTTGCCTGGTATCATCATGGGAGGGATCTTGCCCTTTGGCTGTATTTTCATTCAACTGTTTTTCATTCTGAATAGCATTTGGTGAGTATCACTCGTTTTACTGTTGTTGTTCTAGTTTATGCTGGTTTAATAATAAACACACAGTGAGTTTGAACATCCCAAACCAGTTAAAGTAAGGAATAAACCAATTTGTCAATTTATATTCTTGCAGACTTGTGTGGAATTCCAGCATCTGCATATTTAGTCCCTGTGCTCAGAACTTATAAAACTAGTTCTCATTTACAGCTGCAAAGTGTGAAGTCCTGTTGCCTTGTTTCTCTTTCTGGCTCTGAACAAAACCAATATGGTTTCATGCTGTTGTGATTAGGTGGAGCCTGATCTGTTGTGTTTATTATGATTTACAAAACTAATATGGAGCAGTTTCAGCTGTTAAATCAGAATCAGGTGAAGAAATTGGGATTCCATGATCTGTAAAACAAAGACATCCAAACACCACTCCTAAATCTAGTCGAAACCTAGTTAAGCAAGAGAGAGTTAAACCAGTGCAGTCTGTCATAACTTCCACAGTGCAAACATGGAATGTTTGGTATGTTGTAGTTCAGTGGAAAATACTAACCTGAAGGTGCCAGGTTTTTAAGGTGTCCTCTGTTTATGCTGAGATTTCTTACAGAGCAGGTTTCTGCATTAGTTCTTGAATCAAATCTGTTAGTTACATTAGCCTTTCATGTGAGTCCTCAACAAAGGTAGAAACCATGTAATATAGCTGTGCTCGAAAAGGTAATTTTCATTGTTTATCCCACAAAAGGGAAGCAATGAGGGAATGTGCAACTGATATCCCTTCTGTCAAAAGTTATGCTGCAGTAATTGTCACCACACTCAATAAGGTTGGTTACTTCTCTTACCTGAAAGACACCAGATTAAAAGTAACCAGATACTGTTCCCCTTGCATTTTTTTTCCTGAGTGTTCTTGGGTTTGGTCAGACTTGGTCTGGGATAGACTGGGAATGGAGGAGCATCCTGTTGGATGTAATGAGGAGATGCAGAGACACCTGATAAGACTTAGCTGCCGTAGGAAGAAGGAAGCATGTACTGTAACTGAGGAAGGTTACAGGTGATGCTAGAGTCAGGTAAGTTAAAGTCTTCCCGACAGAGAGATCTGAAGTGATCGACATCTCTAGAGGAAATTATCCATAACTGTTCTGTGGGAAAGCTCATAGACACTAATTTCAGGAGAAGTTGAACTGAACACTTCGAGCACCGCTCTGTTGAGCAGTCATTTTATTCCTGCCAGCTTAAATGAATGGATATTTACAGGGCACAGCTCAGAGCTCAACTTGGAAGTCAGCTGATAGTGGTAAAGACAGTTAGCTCAGTGGTGTGGGGTTTGGGGTTTCTGTTTTGGTTACCTTAGTACCTGCAATGGCACAGTAAATTAGCTCAGAACTTCAACCTAAAATTACTCTTGGTTTTGTTCTTATTTCAGGTCTCATCAGATGTATTACATGTTCGGATTCCTCTTCCTTGTTTTTATAATCCTCCTTATTACGTGTTCAGAAGCTACAGTTTTGCTGTGCTACTTCCATCTGTGTGCAGAGGTAAAAAGTACACTTTTGATGTAGATAGCACTTTTAGGTAGAAGATGTTAGAAATAGTCGAGGTATTCCCATAGACTGTGATGTGCTGTAAAAGGGAATACCCATATATTCCCATGTGCAGTCCATATGTGATTGGATTGTCTTGTCAACCTTTGCCATGCTTGTCTTAGGCATGCTTCTGAAATGCACCTTTTGCTTTCAAATTCACTTTTTGCAACAGATAAACAGGAATCAGCAGCCTTGATCTTTGAATAATTTCATGTTCATAGTGGAAGCGATACAGCTGACTTGGAGAAAGCAGAAAGTATCTATCTGCTGTGTTGGAATTCTTTTTTGAGGCAAATTTTGAAGGATTAAATGTATTTCATGAGACAATGTTAGTTTTTAACCTGGTTTTTATGTGTTGTCTCTTACTGAGTGGTCTGGTTCTTTCAGGATTATCACTGGTGGTGGCGCTCATTCTTGACAAGCAGCTTTACAGCAGTTTATCTCTTCGTCTATGCAGTTCATTACTTCTTCTCGAAACTCCAGATAACAGGAACTGCCAGCACCATTTTATACTTCGGTTACACAATGATCATGGTCCTGATCTTTTTCCTTTTCACAGGTAAAGTACAGTGTTCAAAGTGAAATGAATGGGGGGGGTCCCATTTTTGCCATGGGAAACACTATCTGAAACATCAAATGCACTTTAGGCTGTGTTGCTTTTGTGGTTTGTCACTCACACATAACAATAAGAGATTTAAGGTATTTTTTTCCCTAACTTGAAATTACATGTATTTATAGTATAATTAATTTTCCTTTCTTGCATATTCTATTAGCAGTGAGTTCAAACCATTATATTTTCAAAGTGCTGTTCTTGTTCACTTTGATATCAGGTGTGTTAACTTGAGTCTGGATTTCATATGTGGTTCTAGAAGATAGAGATAATTGCATATGGAGAACAAAAGATGTTTTCAGCTTTCATTATTAGTAAGTGAAGCAGGTTGGTGCTGAGCAAAAAGTGACTGTTGACAATGGAGTTGTGATGCTGTTAGAGGTGGTCTTACCTGCTCATTAAGCACCACTTCTTAATGACAGGAATGTACCTTAACTGTGTAGGAACCTATTTGAAATATGGCTACTAATAGCAGTCCAACTTCTCTGATGTTACTCATGCAGACTAAGTGTTTTCTACAGAATGACTAATGTTCATAATCACTTGACTCAAACTATAATTTTGAGGCCAATTTAATGAGAAATCTGTGCCAGATTTACCATGTGTTAGATGAAATTAAAAGCTCTTTGAAGGGTACTGGCCCTTAAAAATAGCCAGGAGCATTTTACATTGGTGTTCATCATACTGCTGCTGTTGTGAATATAGTTTTAACACGTGAAGTCACGTCTTTTATGTATCGCTTGTCTTTAGTATCATGAAGTCCTGGCAGTGGTTAAACTAGAGAAAATCACAGAATCCCAGACTGGTTTTTGTTGGAAGGGACCTCAAAGCTCATTCAGGGACACCTTCCACTGGAGCAGCTTGCTCCAAGCCCCTGTGTCCAGCCTGCCCTTGAACACTGCAGGGATGGGGCAGCCACAGCTTCTCTGGGCACCCCCTGACAGCGCCTCAGCACCCTCACAGGGAATAGCTTCTACCTAAGAGCTCATCTTAGTCTCCCCTCTGGCAGGTTAAAGCCATTCCCCTTGTACTGTCCCTGCAAGCCCTTGTCCAAAGCCCCTCTCCAGGGTTTCTTGTAGCCCTTTTATGCACCTGGAGCTGCTCCAACGTCTCCCAGGAGCCTTCTCTAGGCTGAGCAAGCCCAGTTGTACAATGGGTTGTTCATATAACCAGCCTTTACATTCATTCCTAAAATTTGTAATAGAGGATCTGTTTGTGCATGATAATTTGTATTGTTACTTTTTAACATCATCTGCCTGATTATTGAAACCTGCTCTAATTACTTTGTGTTGGCTTTATGAAATGCATTACTTGGCTCCCTCGCTGCAGTCAAGAAAGAGTGGCTAAAATAAGTATTGAATGTAAGTCTTAGCATCAGACTTCAAGTTTGTCAGTTTAACACTGATAAGAGCCTCCTTCATCCTTATTGCCTTTAGTGCTGGTTGATATGACAAAATAAAGCGGTGTTCATAGTAAAACACTGAAAGAAATTACTTTATGTGTTTGAACAATTGTATTTAATAATATTAACTGGCACTTCCTGCTGTTTTTCTGCTGTTGTTTTGTTATTTAGACCTGTGGCTCCTAAAGAAAGTAGAACAAAGAAGTTCTATATAGAAGTGGAGATAAAAAGGGAGGAGGATTTAACTATAGGTTTTAACTATATCCCTGCCCATGGCAGGGGGGTTGGAACTAGATGATCTTAAGGTCTTTTCTAGCCCTGACTATTCAGTGTTTCTATGAAACATAGAAGCTGGTATATTGCCGGTTAAACCTTTACTTAAATCCTGGTGAAACACACAACCTCCAGATGTCCTCTGTAACATGTATGTATTTAAAGAAGCACCAAACTGTAGTCTAAACTGTTCTAATTCCTTTTAAACTAAAACAATATGTTAATGTGTGCCTGGGGTTTAGCATAGGTTAGTTGCTATCCTGCCAATTTCAATTTCAGTTACAAGATGCAAATTGGGAGAATTAAAAATATCCCTTTCATATATAAAAGGATAATTGCAATTGGCATGGCAGCTGCTGGAATGGCATTAAAAGCTTCAGATGTGCTGCTGCTCCTGGAGTTCTTGATGTGGAGGCCCCTAAAGTGCGAGAAGAAACTGGGCTGCTGTTGTTTTTGCAGTGTCTTATTGTTTTAATAGAACCACAACAGTGAGGGCAGTGCTGCATTTCTGCTTCATGAAGAAAGATACTACATGGTCACCCTTTGATAGAATAGCTAGTCACTAGAAAGGTAGTGGGCATAGTAGGTATATGGAGTGTGTAGTAAATCCTTGCTAATGTAAAATGCTATGATAAATTTCCATGTTTAGTTTGAAGATTGATTTCTGGGGGGGTTGAATAAGTGTGAGCAGGAGGTTGAAGGAGGTGATCCTGCCCCTCTGCTCTGCTCTCGTGAGACCCCACTTGCAGCACTGTGTGCAGTTCTAGTGTCTGTAACATCAGAAGGACATGGAGCTGTTGGAGCAAGTCCAGAGGATGCCACGAGGACGATCAGGAGCTGAAGCACCTCCTGTATGGAGACAGGCTGAGACCATTGGGGCTGTTCAGCCTGGAGAAGAGAAACTGTGTGGAGACGGCAGAGAGCAGCTTCCAGTGTCTGAAGGGGGCTACAAGTATACTGGAGAGGGACTCTTCATCAGGGACTACAGTGATAGGACAAGGGGTGATGGGTTCAAACTGAAACAGGGGAAGTTCAGGTTAAATATAAAGAAGTTCTTCCCTGTGAGGATGCTGAGGTGAGGAAGTAGTAAGTGCTCCATCCCTGGCAGTGTTGAAGGCCAGGCTGGATGGGGCTCAGAGCAAGCTGTTCTAGTGGAAGGTGTCCCTGCCCCTGGCAGGGGGTTGGAACTGGTCCTTTCCAGCCTAAACCATTCTATAATTCCATAGAATGTGAGCTATTCTGGATAGGGGACTTGAGCAGAGGACACCTAACTTTGTTCTGTCAAATACTCCGTAATAGCACTATCTTTGCAAAATAGGTGTTCAGTCCTTCACAAGCTCATGGTGTGAGCGAGTTTGCTAATATAACACACTATTGGTGTTAATAATATTCTTTTGTATGTATGTTCCCCAAATGGGACCTGGATCTGTTCCATTTAACTTAGCACTAGGTATTTTGGTTTTCCTTATTCTTGCCTATTAGGTCCTCAGCAACTGACACAAATAGGAAAGGGCACAGTTAATACCTCCTTTGTGGCAGTGTGTTGTGCGGTCACGACAAAAGGAATCATAATGAATAAGTAAATAGGAAGTGAATGCTCACAGTGACAATAATATCATCTGTGTGGTGAAATCTAACAACTAATGTGCACACCCAAAGCAGACTGTTTTTGCCATGCACAAACTGCAGCTAATCTTTCAGGAAATAAGAAGTGTGGTTGTATGGGGATAGCTACATGATTACATGCAGTTTATGCTAGGAGGCAATGCTGAATATAGTCAAAGCATGTTGCTTTGCTGTGACCTCTATTTTTGAACATCATTTTCACTTGTGAGTTAATGCCATTTTCAAAATTGAGTTTTGATCTTCTGGGTAGATTGTGTTTTGAATCCAAGATGCTGAAGCACCTACCACTGTGCAGTGATTGAAAGCAGTATGATACAGAGAGCTTTTAAGGTACATAAGAAGTATCAGCCAAGTGAAGAGTGCTTTTCTATTTGCTATTTTACAATCTGTTCGTGCTTGGAATTCTTTTTTCTTCATTAAACAATAAAGCTACAAGAAACAAGGGGAGCAGAACACTCTGCTTAATGTATTTTGGCATTATTCTGTGCAATAATCCTTGCTTTTAATGTTGAATTTAAACCAGTTATTAATAACTTTCCCTTGCCCAGCTAGATGTGAGCTCTCTGTGTTTAAGATCTGCTCTCTATGTCCAAGATCTCCTCTCTGTGTATAAGAGAACTGTTGCTGAGTGGTAGCATGTATATTGCAGACCAGGCTATTCAACAGTGTACAAACTGGAGGACAAAGATCAAAAACCAGTGGAGGTATCAGTGTCCATTCTGATCTTTGAGAATCTTGTGTACGATTCAGGTGAGGTACTTTGGACAGTGGGGGCCTTAGTTCCATGTTGCTTTGGATGTTTCTGGTCCATAGAGCTATCCACATCTGGAATCTGTAGGATACATTTATTCATGGGAGAGAAGAAGAAATTATAATACTGGTAAGCCTTCACTATTGCTGTGGAGGTAACAACAGAAGGAGTCTCTGCTGACCAGAGAATCACAGACTGGTTTGGGTTGGAGGGAACCTTAAAGCTCATCTAGTTCCAACCTCCTGGCATGGGCAGGGACACCTTCCACTAGAGCAGCTTGCTCCAAGCCCCATCCAACATGGCCTTGAACACTGCCAGGGATGGGGCATGGACTGTACTGACTGCATATGGCTGTATCATGGTGATGAGTGTAGCCTTTCCCTCCTGAGCTTGGAAGTTCATGGTTCAAATCTGGTGTCTGACAAACATTGCCACTTACTGCTTGTGTCAGAAACCATAGTCTTGCTCTAGTTCCAGTACATTGGCAAAATTCCTGATTAAAAATTAAAAAAGGATGTTAAAAAAGGATGCTAAAGTGACTTTTTTAGGAGGGAAGTTGAAAATCAGTGTTACTGAAACCTGTGAAAATCTGTTTATAGATGAAATGCATCCTCTCTGTGTGAAGTCTTCAGGTTCTGCTATGAGGCTGTGTTTTATAGAGCACTTGCATCAGACAGATTCGCATCAGAAAGATTCAGAGTGACGAGGACTGGAGGATAATACTGTGGGGTTAGAGTGTGTTCACATATTAAGTTATGGCATGCTCAGAAAATGGTGGTAAATCTCATTCTGGTGTTAGTTATACCTTAAATATCTATCTGCTATTCTGGAACACAACCACAAGACAAAAATGGATCTCCTCTCTTAAGCATTTGGAAGAAACATCACTTTCAAAGCTGTAAAAGGCTCAAAGTGGGCTATATTATGAACATACACATAAGTGGCTGTGAACTATTTAGGCTGTAGACCTAAAAACCCAGGTAGGGGTTGACTTTGCCTATAAGTCTGTTTCCTAAATGGCACTTGCGTGCCTGCTAGTGGTGACAGCGGCATCACATTCAATGGTTGAAATGTACGTCAAGCAGCCTGGTCCTAAAAGTCACAGGATCATAGAATCAATCAGGTTGGAAAAGCCCTTTAAGCCCATCCAGTCCAACCGTCCCCCAGTGCTGCCAAGGCCACTGCTGACCCATGGCACTGAGGGCCTCATCTCCACGGTGCGTGAGCCCTTGCAGGGACGGTGACTGCAGCACTGCCCTGGGCAGCAGTTCCAATGCTGAGCACCCTCTGGGGCAGGAATTGTTCCTCAGCTCCATCTAAACCTGTCCTGGTGCAGCTCAAGGCCATTTCCTCTTGTCCCATCCCTTGTTCCTTGGGAGCAGAGCCCAATCCCCTCCTGGCTCCATCCTCCTGTCAGGCAGTTGTAGGCAGCGATCAGGTCCACCCTGAGCCTTCTCTTCTCCAGACTAAACCCCCCCAGATCCAAATCAATAACTTAGCCTAGGGATGAATGTGTGGTGTGAAGTTTAACAAGTGCTGTTCTCTGGCTAGTTAGCTGGATTACAGTGCTATACTCTGTCCTGCTGGGTTAGGTTTCTCTATGAGCAAACTCTTAAGATGCACTAACCATTTCCCCTTTCTCATTTTAGGGACTATTGGATTTTTTGCCTGCTTCTGGTTTGTAAGTAAGATTTACAGCGTTGTGAAAGTGGACTGAGAAGCTTCAAAGTGTCTTTTGAACACATCTCCCTCTGATAATTTGACCATGTATTGAAAAGCATCCTGTGTAATTACTCTGATTTGTAAATGCCGAAGAGCAGCCTACAGCATCAAATAGGGATTTTTATGGAAGGAAATGGCACCACTGGAAACCTGTCTGCATCAGTATACTCATTGAACATGTTAATTCTAAGAATTCAAACAAAAGCCATTCCAAATTGGATTTAGGGCACCCAAAAATTCTGGTTTGAGTGCATTATACAGTCCTCCAGCTGAAATTCCTTGTGATCTGGGTTATTTTTGTTGCCTTTTTTGGTTACTCATTTCTACCCCATGAAAGCATAGGACTGTCAAGTAATTCTATGTAAAATGTGAATTTTTTTTTAACTTAACTATGATTGTACATATTCTCCTGCACCTTCTTTACAAGTAGGTATCTTCTTACAAATGTACATGCATTTAGTGTCATGTAGACTTTATTAAAGGCACCAACACTGGGTTTTGTTCAAATAAAACTGCACAACTCCAGCTGACCTGGTTCCTTTCATGTTAAACCTTCACTACTTGGACACAGATCCCATTGGTTTGATCTGTTTATGGTTTTGGAGTTTTATATTGGTGGTAAGCAGCTTGGCTGCGACTTTGGCTGCACATTGGCAAGCAGAAGGGCTGGGAGGTCACTTGGACTCATGCCTGTAGGATGGACAGGTGCTTCTGAAGCTGCTGCTGCCATTCCCTGTGCCTCAGCTGTGCTACTCTCACTTCACCCAGGTACTATTACTTTCTATCAAAGAGTGAAAGCCTTTCCCTTCTTTTAGCTCGTCAGTACATACATCTCACTGCCCTTTATACTATGAAGGTTGTATGCAGCTTTAGCCATGAATTCAGTGTGTTGGGAAATGATGTTGGGTGATTCTTAAAGGTGAAGCCTTTTTCTCTGCTTTGCAGAGCTTGTGCTGAAATGCTGGATTACATGAGCTGGAGTATCTAGGTAGCATCTTCAGTTATAAGCTTGCATTCATCTTAGGAATGGCAAGGTTTTAGAGGCTCTCCAAAGTCTTGGATTGCCCTTGAAGCTGAGCAGAGTCACTGCAGACACAGAACTCACATAGCTGTGGTACTGACCCCGCTGGAGATGATGAATAAAGGGATGTTCACTCAGATTAATGGGTGAAATACTCAAAGCTTATTAACTGGCATATGGAAACATTCATCGCTGGAAGCTGCTTTTCCATGGCTAAGCCTGCAATTTAACAAGACCCAAAATGACTCCCTATCTTTTTGTGGGCATACGCATACCAGGTAACTGTAGTTAATGCCAAAATGGAATCTTTGCTATGAGGATTTCAAGTCTCACCTCTATGTGTAGTTGTTCCATCCAGGTTACTTAGTGTAAGACACATCACCTGATGAAGCTGCGATAAAAATGAGGCTTTAGACAACAAAAAGAACCAAGTGTATGAGGAGGAGCTGGCTGCGGTAAAGATGGTTTCAGATAAGCCTCAGGTATGCTCTTGATGGCATCTTGACCTCCCAAGTGTTCTTCCCTCCTACCACCAAAATCTCAGAGGTGGAATGCTACATTTACCTTGAGAGTTGCCATCAGCTTGTGGTTATCTGCTGGTTCAACAGCACCAATAGCTCTATTAAAGACCTAATGCTTATAAAATTGGTGCTGCTCTGTTTAAATAGGTCCTTCCTATTTGAAAGTTGGGGGAAATTTTATTGGATAGTTAAAAAAATCCTAATAATTAAAAAGAATTGTTGGCTGCAGCAGCTCTTAAATTCTACACGTTCAAAGGGAAAGGAATTCATGAGAGAATCTGAAGTTAGAATTGGCATAAACTCCCAGCAGGAACCTTTGCCAGGTTAATAAATACACATTTAACAAGAGGCGAGGTAGAATGAGTTGTAAAGTTGTAGTTATGGTGCTTTTACTACCAGTGAGCTGCGAAGCAGAAACTGGGTTAAGCAAGTTTCTGAAGCTTGCCAGTAGTGTGGAGCTGCAGCCATGCAAGTACAATCAGTCGTTCTCAAACAGGTACCATCAGAGGACTTTGGGGGGTGGGTTGTTCTTTGTCTTTGGTAATGGACCCCAGTTGTGCAAGTCTGGCATAATTCATCAGTCACCAGTCCTTGTGGTGGAGACCAAAATGCTGTGGAGCAATAGAGTGCATCTAAATCAGGAAAAGCCCTAGCCAGGGAGTAGTAGGACTACTCTTAGTTTGAATTTTGAGTGCAGAATGGGCTGTAATAATATGGGTTCTGGTGATTCTCAGCTGCTCTTTGGGAGTTTTTACGGTGCTGGATAAAGGCCTTGTCCACCCTATGTTGAACCTGTTTTGAAGATGAAATGGTCAGTATGGGACATGGGTGTTGTAAGGTAAGTGGTGTCTGATCTCCGTAGTGACTTACAAATAATAGGTGTCATGGGGAAATAACTGTTACTTATCACTCCCATTAGAACAACGGGCTCAGTAAAGCATTCCCTATGCTTTTGCTGATATTTGAGCCTTTCTACCCTCTTTAAAAAGGGCGAAGAAACCAGGCTAAGCTTTAGCTTTGCTGAAGCATGTGTATAGGCATCTCCATTGCGTTTTTGTGATGCTCTGGTAATGGGCTCGCAGCAGATGAAGTAAAACATCTCCTGTGTAATAGCATCTCTTGTAATAACCACCCAAATCCACACTTTGTACAGTGTCATGTTTGTCACACTTGAAGTAAAACCTGACAAGTTACAACAGAACCTCAAAGGAAGGAGGGATTTCCAGTGCTGATGTTTTACATTTCATTCTGCTTGCTTGAACAGCGTTGAACACATCCAGCCGCATCTCCATTCCTGAATGGAAATGCCAGGAGCAAGGCTGTGCTGGTATGGCAGTGAGTGCAGGATGGAGGTGGGATTTGTGCCCACACCTCTGTTAACCTCCTTGAGGACCATAGACCGTGCTGCCTGGGGGGAGCTGGAAACATGGGGCTTATTCTTAGTGAGTTGTGATGGAAGGGTGTTTGATGGACAGTAATGAACTTGCCTTTAGTGGCTTGTCTGATGTTCCTTATATCAGTTGTGCTTCTGTGTTTTGAACACATTCCCACTTCACATTTAATATGTTTCCTAAGTCAGCTGTGCCAATATCTGGGATACTTACAGGGGTCTGTGACAAGGGACTGGAGGAGAGGGAATCTAAGCCTAACTGCTGGGGTAGACATGGGATCTCTTCTGGAACCTGTGGGTGAGATCTTTAACAGCAATCACAGCATGAAGATCCAGCTGTGGAAATCACACATAGAAGGAAGAGTACCGGGTGTTTTGCATTGTAAGAATTGGGGCCAAGATAAACAGATGGAAGGAGGTTAGATCTGAGATCACGCTGGTTGGAAGCTGGAAGGAAGGTGATCCTTAGATGTATGATTTCAATGGAGATCTGTCCTCCATTGGCTTTCACCAGATGTCCAGATGCCCAGTTCCATTCCCATGACCTGTGTCACTGAAGCTAATGGAAACAAAGCAGTGAAGTCACTGCTTCTCAGACCACTCTCGTGTTCCTTTGCATTTCCACTTGCCAGCAGGAATGGGGTCACTGCCTGTCTCCACAACCGCTCTGGTGCTTCCATCTGAAGCTGCTGTGCTCTTCACCTGCCACTATGACCTGTTTAATGCAATTAAACTGAAATCTAAGTCTTCAAACAAGGCATGCTGTGCCATGGGGCCACATGGCTTTGGGGCAAAGCATCCACCTCCCGTCATGGAGCTGAGTCGTTTCAACGTTCCTCTCCATTAAATACAAACTGTGTGCAATGGCCATTCATTGTACTTAGAAAAGGCACTTGGGGTGCTGCAGGTGGCTCAGGGCTGCATCACCTTTGCTTTCCCTTTCTCTTCATGTCTGAGAACACCATTTTGCCCTGAACAGAGTTCTTGCCAGGGGAGTGTGAAGAAGAGGGTCTGACCCCGCTTCCCAGAGTACTGATGGAGTAATGGAGTCCATCAGGGTGTCCCAGAGGATGCAGCAAGTGCCTAAGGGCCTGCGTATGTGAGGTCAAACTGGTTTAGCCTCTTCACTAAGGCCAAGGTCATGACTTGACCACAGTAGGATTTGTTCGTGGAAAATGGACTTTGTACTGGCAAAGAGCTGTTGGGAAAGGGCTTCACCCCAACCTGGGCTTTTCCCTTAGGATAACACCTCCTGGAGACACAGCGCATCCTTCTGAGTTTGATTTCTCTAGCTGTCTTTGACCTTGCTGGGATGAAAGCAGGATGGATGCCTTTCCCATTCTATTGAGATGCTGCACGCCTGTGCCCAAACCTTCCGATCAGGGTCGCTGTCTGTTTTGGTATCCAAAGCAACTACACTTGGGGAGCTCGCAGTGTGGTACTTTCTCTTCCTGATCAAGCTGCCTCTTACAGGCTGCACGCACTGCTCAGCTCTGCTCCTACAAGCTGGAATCCCTTGGCCTGTTGGTGAAGTTATTAGCACTGGGATGTTTATAGCTAACGTGGAGCTTACCCAAGGTAATTTATGTTCTATTTGCAACTCAAGGGAAACTCTTCGATGTTTGACATCATAAACCGGTAAACCCAGACATTTAGTACAGGGGCAGAGAGAACAGGGCCCTGGAGCTGCTGTGCTCAGCGAAAGTCCGGTTAACCAGATGTGCACATGTGCCTCCCGTATTCTCTAGTTTCCTTTCCCTCCTGTGCTGCTCCTTGACGGGCTCTGCAGTAGATGAAAAGGGGTGAGAGCCCTGGGCAAAGTCCTTTGGATTCCATGGGATGAAGACTGCATTTGTACATCCAGAGGATCTCTATCTCCCTTTCGAGTTACTGTTGATAGAAAGGAGACATCTGCCCCTGAGCTCTCAATAGCGCTGTAACTTCTGTAATTTGGGGGCGCTGGGTGATGAGAAGCTCACGCAGCAGATGCTGCTCGTGCCTTTACATCCACAGGTCCTCACTTTGTACAGCCCGGCCGTGCACTCAGGGTTAAAATTAACCCAGATTAAGAGACAACACAAGCGATTGGCAGGGGCCAAGGTGTAGTTTGTTCTGCAGGTGCTTTTTCCAACAAGTTTCCTCCTGCTGCCAGCACGGGGCACCTCAGGATGATCCCATCCCACCTGCTATAGCTTGCTCGGGGTGGGTCTTCCATTTGCCGTGGGCATGGGGGCATCAAGCAGGTGTTCTCTGATGCTCCCAGGCAGCAGCAGCAGAGACCCTCTGTGCTCCTCAGCGGTGGTGCCCCTTGAGCAGAAAGTGTTATTGATGTTGTGGGGGGTCCTGTGATGTTTGAGCAGGGGGAAATGGCTGCAAACACCTCCTTTGGAGGGTGCATCCGCAGGGAAGCTTTGGGTAAGAAGAAGAAAAGGTGGGTACTTCAGCTGAAAAGTTGCCCATCATCCTTTATGCATTGCAGGGATGCTCACGCTGCAGGAATAAGTCCCATGAGGAATGGGGGAAGCTGAAGCAGAGGAATAGCAGGTAGAATGGTCTAGTGCTTGCCTCAGGGGGCTGAGCTCCCTCCAGCACCCCAGAGGGGAAGCAGGGAGCTGGGTGAGCTGGTGTTACTGGTGCAGCTGAGGGTGGTTAAGCAGCAAAGCCTATCAGAACCTGTGACTTCCTGAAGCTTGTTAGGGTAAGGTGTGGAGCTGGGGGAAGGGTGTGAGTGCTGGGCTGGAGCTGCTGCTGTCCTCTATCCCCATGGCAGGACAACGTGTGAGTTAAGTGCACCGTGGTTGTTGAACGTCCCTTCCCTGTAAGGGGGGGGAAGGGGGTGTTTGTGGCTGTAACTGTGGTGGTGCTGCCCTGGGCAGGGTTTTCCTGGGGCTGTGTGGTCATCTGGGAGCTGGTTCCTGAGGCTCTCTTGGAGCAGGGGGTGTCTCTGGGCAGGATGGTGCTGTGCTATAGCGTGTCCCAGCTCAACGTTCCCCATGGTCACAGCAAGCCTGGGGTCTCGCAGACCAAGGAGATGGCAAATACATGTGTTCTGGAGCTCAGGGTGCTGTGGGACCTTGAGGCTGGAGAATGGCTTGTTCTGGGCTTGACTGAAACCAAATGGCTTTGTGATGAAGTGCCTGCATTGGGGAATCTGAAGCAGGGAATGAAACCTATGGGCTTCCCCCATCAGCTGGGGTGTTGCTGGGCCTTGGGTGTAAAAGCAGGAGGATGGCACTTTTCCTATGGCTGTAATGGGAGAGGGTGCTTGGCCCCCAGAGGTGGCAGGACAGGGATGTCCCTGCCATGGGCGGCTGGATGTTGCATTGGGTTGCACAGGAGAGGCCCTCAGGGTGTGCGTTGTGTTTAGCTCCTGTCATGCTGTGGTCTATGCTATGGCTGGTAGGGATATGGCTATAGCATGTTTAGGGCTTGCAGTGTGTGGAAGAGCTGATGGGGTGGCTCTTTGCTCCTGCTCCCTCTTTGCACGTAGTGCTTTGCAGGGCCAGCCGTGCTTCCTGGGCCCAGTGCAGCCATCCCTTGGGAAGCTCAGGATGCCTTCCCATGCACTGCATCATCAATTACTTCAAACCACCATTCCCACATACTATCTGTGATTCTCTTTATTTGCCTATTGGAGGTGTTGAGGCTTCAGAGATGTGACTTCATACACATCAAGCACATCTGATTAGCCAGCTCCTTGGGATCTTGCAGGAGGCACATGGGACCAGGCTTCTTCCTCCAGCTCTAAATAAGTCCCAGGTTTCCTCCTGCTCTTTCACTTAATGTGTTACAGCTGCACTGGGACAGACCTCAGCTGAAAGAGTAATTGCTGGAGCAAGGAACAAGTAGCCATAAGGGTGTTTGCTACTAATCCGTTATTGCTTGCTCGCGTCTCCAAAGTAGAGGGGCTCAGTTGCAATGGAACAGGCTTACTGGTGCTAAGTAACTCCAGTTTACAACTGGTGGCTGCTGTGTAGTGCTGATCTGCTGGGACATGGGGGCTGAGCCCCTGTTTGGGTCATAGTTTTTCTCTTTTTATTACTTTTCCCCCCAAAATCTTGGGGTTTCTTGCTCATCCTGAATGTTTTCAGTTGGTGTAAATCAGACGGTGTCTCCTTTACAGTCAAACATTGCACTCTAGGAAACATCAAAGAAGTCATTAACAACATTACAAGATCTCCTGTAACTAAACACAGGATGTAGCTGCCATCTCCCTTGCTCTGGTTTAATTCAAGAAAGGTGGGAAGCTGGTAGGGCTCATGGGCTGAATCCTGGAGAAGCAAATCGGATCCAGGCCATGGAGGGCTGGGAGTGGATGTATCCAGGGAAGGGCTATGAGTGGGGCAGTGCCACGGGAGCAGAGCCCATGGTGGGTGGGAAGACATTTGGACTTCTCTCCTTGCTCTCCCTTCCCAGAATCATGTTCCTCTGCTGTGGAGGGCACCCAAACCCTGTTTGCACTGTACCCTCCTCAAGCATCTCTCACTGCTCATCCAAGCCCTGATAAACCAGCCAAGGACAGTGCTAATCTACCAAGGCATGATCGTAGAATGGTGTGGGTTGGAAGGGACCTTACAGGTTGTCTGGTTCCGACTAGATGCCAGCAAGCATCACAAGGATGCTAAGGCTGCTGGACAAAGACCAGTAGTAAGTGGAATGTTTCCCCTCCTCTCCCTTGCTAATGCCCAGAGGATATTTGGGAACCCTCTACCCAGCCTATCTCCGTCATGTCCCACTCCAGAAGGATGCTGAAGCAGGAGTTAAGCCCTGAAGAGGAACCTATAAGGGTGCTGGAGAGGGGCTTTTCATCAGGGACTGTAGAGATAGGACAAGGGGTGATGGGTTCAAACTGAAGCAGGGGAGATTTAGGTTGGATATAAGGAAGAAGTTCTTCCCTGTGAGGGTGGTGAGGCCTCAAGCTTGCACCCACACATCAGTGTGTGGTTCCCAAACCAGCCATTACACTCTATAAGGTGTTTTTAACTCTTCACTGACTCATTTCCTCAGCTCTAGCAGCAATAGACAGAGGAGTTTATTCCAGTGTGGTTTGCTTTCAATAAGCAAGGGGAATGAGAAGACAATTGCTGGCAAACTACATTGCTTATAGCATCAATAGTCTTTGCTTTAAGGTTTTTCCCCAGTGTTGAAGTTCTCCAGTGGCTCTCATTAGGCACTAAACCACATGCCAGCCTGTGACAGGCAGCAAGGAGAGGAGTGCAGCCTCGCAGGAAGCCTGAAACACTGAAATATGAATTATTCACCTCAAAAGTTGACTCTGTTTCTTGCCGTGGTACCTGGCTAATTGTCATGGTATCAAAGGGATGTGCAATGCTGTAAGCCTCAGCGTTCGGGGTGGTTTGACAGCTAAGCCTTGCTGAAGGAAAGGGATGCAAAGTCGCTATTAGCAGCCTGATTCCCTTTTGAATCCTGATTTATTTCCCTCTTTATAAACTCATAGTGTGTTTTCTGCAAACTCTCAGAGATTAGAACTGATTTCAAGGCTCATCCTCCATCACGTCTCTCGATCGTGTTTTATGGTGGCCGCGACTCATGGGCATAATCTTGGATGTTCAAGATGTGGTCGCCCAATTCGCCACGGTCGCTAATCTCGCTTCTGTACCTTAAACCAACATGAAAATAGCTTTAAAGCAGCACCGGTTAAAAAGCAACTTTTGCAGCCAACCTTCAGCTCCAGTCGCTCCTGCTGGGGAAGTCATAATGATGAATCTGTGACATAATTTCTGCGGCAACACGCTGGGATTTCATAAATGGGGCTGGTGATTAGAAAGCAGGATCAGGTGAAGCTGGATTGTGATGGAAAAAGCCCCGATTCAAATGCAAATTGTTCAATAATGGCATAGGGGATACCAGAAATTACTGGCAATTTATTTTATTTGGGTTAAGCTCCTCATTCAGTCTTCTCCAGTTGGAAAGTCACTGTTTTAAAGGATGGGAGCGGAAGAAATGGCGGAAGAAATGGCTGAAGAATGTCTCTTCTCTCCGGAGAAGGGAATTGTGCTGATTTAATAACAATTAATCAGTGTAATTAATAACAATGTTCTGTATTCCTGCAGTCCTTCCCATTCAAGGCTCTCTCTTCAAGTGCTTCACCAACCCTAATTGATTCCATCTTACCTCTCCCTGCAGCAGGACCACCTCACTTACCCCCTTTGCTTATCGCTTATCCCCTTTTTGGAGGTGGGGAGATGTGTGAGCCAGGCAACTGGTTTTAAGCAGGTGAAATGGTTTGCCCAAGGTCAGATGGGGAGCTGAGGCCAGGACAGAGCTGCGTTTCGAAGCTCAGCCTCTACCCGGTTGGGTTTTGGCCATGGGACTGCAGCTATGGTATGGCCATGCAAGTGGTGGCCACCCAGTTGCAGCTTTCAAACGAATCTCAGTTTTCCAGTGTCCATCGTGTGCGACTGGGAATAGGACCAAGCCCTATGGGCACGCACGGGTGGTGAAGCCAGCCGAATGGGCTTTTTGTTACTTATTCTCACTGAAATTGGGAGCAAGATGGTTTGTTCTGGGGTTTTGCTTTTTCTCTTCTTGCTCCCTCCCCCCCCCCCCCCCATCTCCAAGTTGCTTGGAATTTAAAGTGTTTAGCTGAGGATTAAACTAATTGCTTCTGTAAAACGCTGTTCCCACACCATCTAGTGTACATCTGTTAACCGGGGAGGGATAACTGAACCCCTTGCCAGATGGTCTCTTGGATTTGGGTGGCTGGGAGCCAAGGAGCTGCCAGTTGGCGGTTTGTGGGGTTCTAGCAAAGAAGTCACGCTACGTGCGCATTCCCCTCTGTTACTCTCCTCTGCCTTAATGAAGATGCTGCCTAATGCAATAAAGAAGCCATTAGCCCCCTCCCTGCTCTCCCCCCTCCCCAAAAGGGGTGAGGTTGTAAGTCTGATTTGTCTGAGTGGAGCTGGCTTTGCCAGGAGCTCAGGTTCTCCGCACGCTATGTGTGCAAAGGCACTTGCTCAAGTACATGGGTTATTCAGTGCTATGGCTGAAACGGAAAGGTGCAAAACCCTGCTGTTTGGAAGTGGCCTTTCTGGCTAACAACTCAAACTTCATTGCGTGGTTTTGATTATTGAAGGACATCTCCATAATACATGTAGGCTCATCTCACACTGTGCCATTGTTTAAACTTCAACCCCAGGGCTAGATGTTGTGCTTTGTACTGTTGAAAGTGCCCGTGCTTGTTGGCGGAGGACACAGCCCTGGGCTCTGCTGGAAAGGAGGATTATGTCAGGCTCTGAAGAGATGCTCCATAGTAGGGTAATACAAACACCATTGACCAAAACTAAGAACCTCTTTCCCTGGACTTAGGCCAGAGTTGGGATCCTCAGGGGTGATGTTCTGCATGGTACTGCTGCTAAGCAACAGCCATGACATCCAGAACCCAACCTCGACATGGACCTTGCTCTGTTTCTGGCCATGCAGAGCTAGACAGGGATGGGAATTGCATCTGATGGGTGGAATGGGACAACCACAGCCTTGGGGTAGTTTGGAGTGGGAAGGAGCACCCCATGGTGCAAGCACAGCACAGAGAGCAGCACCAGATCCGGTTTGGACTGTGTTCCCACTTAGACTCTGTGCTGGTGAGCTGCTGTGTCTGATGGCCATGAAAAGCCAAAGCTGCTGGGTAGGAAAGGAGAGAGCTGGGAGCGAATCCAGTTTTACAGCCATGTTTTCCTGTTGGCAGCGAGTGTATTTACTGAGCAATATTGGGCTTATGTGGCTTACACTGAACTGCTGCCGTGGAAATACTCAGTTGGATCCCCTGCAGTGTAAGTACTTCCTAAGCCCTGATGCTGTTATGCTCCTACCTGAGTTAGTGAAAATGGGGTTTTCTGGCTTTCCTTTAGCTGAGGAGGTGCAATGTGAAACTTCTTTTCTCCCCTCTTTTACACCAGCAAACCCTTTCCTGCCCTGGGTTGGTGAACCCATTGGCAGGCCCCAGCAACAGCAGGAGAGAAGCTCAAAGAAGGGGGAATTTATGGCTTCTCCATTAAAAATACACTTTGGCAGCTGAAAACGTGGTGTTCGGTTCACTGTCAGGAAGGTGCCGGATGTGAACAGCTTCCAACCAGAACCAGTGCAGTCAGCAATGGTTTCCTCTCTGTCTTGTAAGAGATGGAGCGACAGCACCTCCAAACCCATCACTGCCAAGCCTACTCCCACTCACTTCTGGATCTGTTGTTGTTCTTAGATGCTAAAACTACTTCCCCTATTCAATGACTGCTAACTTATGGAGCTTTTCTGCTGTGCAATGCAAAGCAAGTAACGCAAAGATGAGTCTTGCCCTTGGCCATATCCCGTGCACTTCTCAATCTAAGACATTGAGAGATGAATTTACCCTGTCTTAACAGGAGGAGCTTGGTGAGGGGCAGAAGTGGTGTGTGCCCTCAGTGCTGGTCTTGGAAGCCTCCCCAGGGTGGGTTGTGCTGCCGAGAGATCTCCTGGCACTGCAAAGCAGTGGCTGTTTCCAGATGCGGACTGTATCAACTGGGGACGATACCTGGCACGCTCCTTGTGAGCTCCTGCGACCATGCCTCTCATGCTGCACATAAGCATGGATCACACAGAGGCTCCCCTGGGCAGGAGCTGCATGTGATGGGAATAGCACAGGGCTATATAGGGAGATGTCTGCTGCTGCTCAGTCCCGCATCCCTCTGTTCCTCCTCTGGAGGAATGGGATGTTCCCTGCCAAAGTGCTGTTCTCTGGGAGAATGACACCCTGTCCTGGGGGCCCTGTGCCAGCAGCAGGCAGCTGCCTGTGCTGTGGGACGTGTGGGGTGGTTGTGCCTTTTCCTTTTGCTTCAGTTTTCATGCCAAAACTTGGGGTTTCAGCAAGAGCAGGGGTGTCTCTGGTGGCTGTTTGTCATCTGGGGATGTCCCTGCTCCCTCTGAGCTCCTCCATAGCCCCCCGAGTACCATGGAGCTGGCTTATGGATGCAACCACTGCCATTGTCTATTACCAGCTTCCATCCTCAGCACCCCTGCACAGTGCTGGATCTGTCCCTGGACCTCTTGGCAGGTCATGGTTTATGCAGGCAATGGAGAGGGGATAAATGAGATTAAAGAGGCATTTGTGTTCCTGACGGTGGCTGCTGGGAGGCTGGAGATGCCTCGGCACCCTCTTTGCAAAGCCCGTGCTTACCCAGGAGCGTTTGGCTGTGCAGGGAGCAAGGGGGTCCCATAGAGGAGAGAGTGGATGATGGGCACTGGATGCAGTGGAGTTGCTGGGGCTGGGGGCAGGCAGGGCAGTACTGCTGGAGCTGTTGGAGCAAGGAAGTGCGTTGGTTGTGTGCGTGATGGTGTGACAGCATCATGCGTGGCCTCAGCAGGAGCTGCCAGGTCATGCCCATCGCTGTGCTGCAGCTCCTGTGGGACCACGCTGTGTCAGCCCGGCTCACAGCCCTCCTGCTGAGCTCCACGTTGCCTCTTGGGCTTGTGCCTGCTCGTCTTCTCCCACTCCTGCACTGCGGGAGGACAATGTGCGTGTGGCACTGGAGGAAGCAGGAGATCAGTGGAGCTTTGGGCTCACAAGGGAGTTTTGTCTGTGCATAGGGGTGTGGGTAAGGCCTTGTCTGAAATTCCCAAGGATTATCAAGTAGGAAACAGCATGCTTGCTTGGGATTGGAGAAAGCAAAGCAAAATACCTTCAACAGGACCCCTAGAGAGTGCAGTATTGCTGCTTGGATGCTCAAAGGGCAGGGCCCAGAGGCTGCCCTTGGAGCAATATTAGATATATCACCAAGTGGAGATATGTGGATGTGCAAACTCCATCAGTGCAGTCACATTCTATCCCCAGGAAGGGATCTGGTGCATCGCTGTCCTTGGAAAGGCACTTCTGAGGAATAGAGGATGAAATGTGAATCGAGCCTTTACGGCTGTTTTTAAGGGTGAATCCAAGAGATAAAGGTGAGCTGAGATGCTGAGAAGGTGCACATATGGAAGAAGCTCTTTCATTGAAATTAGAGGCACACAAATCCAGGAAAGCCCCGTGGGTTAGGGCTAGGTGCTGATTTTGGTAAGCTTCTTAACCAGCATGATCCCTCCTTGCCCGGGCTATAGGGGAAACTGACCTTCAGAAACCCGGGTGTGGGATGAGCAGGGCAATCCCTGCGGCTGTGCGGTGGCACGCGAGGGGCCCCTGCTCCATGGGGCTGTGACACAGGGTGCAAGAGGGAAGGAAATGGTCAAGGGCAGAGGTAAGTCTGAGAACACTGGGGCTGTTCAGCCTGGAGAAGAGAAGCTGTGTGGAGACCTCAGCAGCTTCCAGTGTCTGAAGGGGTCTACAAGGATGCTGGAGAGGGACTCTTCATCAGGGGCTGTAGTCACAGGACAAGGGGTGATGGGATCACACTGAAACAGGGGAAGTTCAGGTTGGATCTAAGGCAAAAGTTCTTCTATGTGAGGGTGCTGAGGCACTGTCAGGGGGTGCCCAGAGAAGCTGTGGCTGCCCCATCCCTGGCAGTGTTCAAGGCCAGGTTGGACAGAGGGGCTTGGAGCAACTGCTCCAGTGGAAGGTGTCCCTGCCTGTGGCAGCGGTTGGAGCTGAAGGAGCTTTGAGGTCCCTTCCAACACAAACCAGGATGGGATTCTATGTCAAACCCAACTCCTCAGACAACACTGAACTCTGATGCTCAGAGGGAGTCCTTTGGAAATGACTGGTGGTGAAAGGTGAGGTTTTGTTTCTCTATGAACCCATTGCAGTTTTGAGGGCTGCTTTCTCACCTGCTCCAGAAGCTCAGGTTTATCACAGCACAGAGCGTCCTTAGAGGCTGCAAAAGCCATGGGCAGGTTGGAGCCACCAGCCTGGCTTCAGGATGGCACATGGCTTTGCAGGGAGCCATCCCGCTGCTCAGGGCTGCGTCACTCCCTCGCACATCCAAGCCATTAACACGCAAGGAAATGTGGGAGATCATCAGGCAGAACTCTGTGCCTTCCACATAATGGCCTCCATTTCTCCGAGCTCATTTGGAACGTGTTTGAGGGTCGGATAAGAAATGGAGCGGGATCAGCATTAGCCTGAGGGAAGCTCCCATTTACGTGCATTTCTCTTTATCCAAAAAAGAGGTCTCCAGCGTATGCATGCGTAGCAGAAAGCGGTCTGGGCAAAGAATGTGCCCTCAAAGCAATTCCAGTTCTGCCTTTGGATGTGCCTTGCATTTCACATAAGCTGAACTGGGTCCAATACGCTCTGCATGTTAGATTATGGCTCCGTGAGCACGTTCACATGCACGACTAGTGTTAGTAGGCACTTGGGCTTCAATTTATGCTAAAAGCCAACAGATGGGGAGAGTAAATGCCAGGAAACCAGGCCCCGATCAGGTGGCTGGAGCTGTGCTCATACTGTATTTAGACAATAGGCTGCATTGCATATTTGAAGGCTGATCATGTGAAAATGAAACCCTGCTGGTGCTAACCCACAGAGGCTTTGCACACTGGGAAAATGGCCAAATTCCTCTGGAAAATGGTGAACCTCCAGCTGGGGGAATTAATGAAAAATCACTTTTGCCAAAAAGCAGAATTTCATCTTTTTGCATGACAAAGATTGGCTCTCGCTGATGGAGATCCCCCTCTCCTGCCACCCCATCTCGCACACACGCAGGAGGAAACGTGCGGCGGTCAAATACCCACAACTGCTGCAGGGAGCACCTTAAGGCAAGAAAGCTTTGGGCTGCAGTGGGGATAGGCAGGCTTCATGCTCAGAAACCTTTCCTAGAGTAAAGAGTTGCTGGGGGTGGGATTGCCCAGGGCATCTGTGGTGTGTTTGCAGGCTCATACGGTGCATCTTGAAGTGGGGAAGCAGACAAGAGCATCTCTTCCAGCTCCATTTATGCTGGTTTCTGACACCTGCACCTCAAGCTACTGCTGGCAACTAAGGATCAGGAGCTGGAGGAGATAGCTCTGCTGCTCCTGGCCTTGTCCTGAAGTTTCCTTGCTTTCTGTAAGGCTTTGTAGTGGTCTGGCTCTTCATCGGTTGAATCTGGCTTTGCTGGGATGCTTTTTTGCATCTTGCTTTCCATCCACAGCGAGACCAGGCTTTTGCTCTTTGTACCCACTGTGTAAGTGAGCTCCTTACATCATAGAATCATGGAACTGATTTGTGTTGGAAGGGACCTTAAAGCTCCTCCAGTTCCAACCCCTAATGTGGGCAGGGACACCTTCCACTAGGGCAGGTTGCTCCAAGCCCCTGTGTCCAACCCGGCCTTGAGCGCTGCCAGGGATACCTGCTCTGTCCTATCCACTTGCTGACTTCAAGGAGACCAAATTCACAAGGACCACGTGCATGAGGCAAGGTCTCAAGAGGACAGCAGCTCCTCAGCCCTCCATGAGACAAGACTTCCAGGGAAATAACTTTCCCAAAGCAGTTTCCTTCCCTGATTTCCAGCACTTGATTTGAGGTGTTTGCACAGGTCCTCCCTGTTAGCTCAGCTCCGCTCCTCCCCTGGCTCAAGCTGCAGGATCTCTGCTGGTAGCACAGGTGAGATAACCCAGCACCTCAGGTGGACCCCAGCCCAGGCACTATTTGCAAGGATGCCGGAGAAGGACTCTTCATCAGCGATAGGACGAGGGGTGATGGGTTCAGACTGAAGCAGGGGAAGCTCAGGTTAGGTATAAGGAAGAAGTTCTTTACCATGAGGGCGCTGAGGCGCTGGCACAGGGTGCCCAAGGAAGTGGTAAATGCTTCATCCCCGGCAGTGTTCAAGGCCAGGCTGGACAGAGCCTTGGGTGACATGGTCTGGTGTGAGGTGTCCCTGCCCTTGGAACTGGGTGATCTTAAGGTCCTTTCCAACCCAAATCATTCTATGGAAACCAATCCGGGCAGTACTGTGTTTTTTAAAGCGCAATAAAGAGCATTTCAAGGCTTTTGCTTTTCTGTCAGAGCTGTCTGCCTGTTTATGAGCAAAACCCGATCCAAGTGCTCTTGTAAAGCCTCACACTATTTTCTTCAACAGCTCAGGGGTTAAGTACCTTGGCAGTATCTCTTGGCTAAACTGCCTGATAATCACAACTGGAGTGAGCAGGTCAGTGTACCTTCAAATGCAATAACTGTGTGTGGAAGAAAAACAAGTCAGCATGATGCTGTGCTGCGTCTTGCTGCCCTGCCTAAGCAGAATGACCTGGTGGATGGGGTGTTGCTGTATTTTCCTCTTCAAATCCAGCCTTTAACCTTGTTACTGGACTTCAGGATGGGGAAAAAGGGGGGAAGTCAGCATCTTTCATCATTTCTAATATGAAGGGGAAAGAAGCAATCTGGGATCACTGATCATGCCTCTATCTCGGAGGGCTTACGATGGGTTGTGTTTAGGGAAGCCTGCCTGAATTTGAAGGACAAACAGTATCTGGGCTTAAACTTCAATTGTTCTGGAACAATATTGCTGTTCTCCCCCAAAAATAAGCCGCAGAAGGATTTCTTTCCTTTAGGGAAAGGCACAGAGCAGTGCTGTTGTAGCCAGGGGTAAATGAATTCACTGCTTTTATTGCAGGGATGTAGCCATCACCCACTCCTTGCATGGCTCCAGCAGGTGAGCTTGCCCAGCTACATGGGTTTTGCTCATTGCCAGGTAAGTTTGTCTGCTCATCTGAAAAGCGAAAACCTGGCCACTTCTGGTAAGCGATGGGAAGTGCGTTTTGGAGCCTGATAACATTGGCACACAGGGACAGAATGGGTGCAACACTCTTAGGGCGTCAGGGTGGCCACATGGAATCTCACCTTGTCTCCTTCAGCATGGAAGAAGCTTCCCTGCTGGGAAGTGGATGTACAGCACCTTGTCCTGGGATCTCCTTCCATGTCCTGGGCCATGGAGGGCTTTGCTGGGGTCAGGGCTCCTGCTGCCCTCTGCATGGGGCCCGGCACCCCACAGTGCTGTCTTTGGGAACCCCCTTGCTGCTCTTAACAAATATGGGCTGTAGGGAGAAATGAGAACATCTTCAACCACCCCGGGGAGATCTGGGTCGTGCTGATGACTTGAATGTCTATTTGATGAAGAGTGAATCGCTGCGGTCCCCCCCTGCCCCCTCGCAGCCCTTGGGAACCACTTGTGGAATGAATAGCAATTGTTCTCTGCTCAATTAGTCATCTCTAAGTGAATGTTGCCCCAGAACGGTGCCTAATTGATGCACTTCACCGATGGTTACACCCCAAGGATCTCGCTTTCTTTGCATGGCAAAGGATGGGGAAAAGCTGTAATGATGGCCAAGTTGTGCTGAGAGGAAGCATGCAGTTGGCGTATGGGATGCTATTGAGCCCAGAGCGGTGCTCTTGAAACATATTGAGCTTATTAGAAGTGCATGTTGACTCTGGGACTTGAGTTCTGACTGCGTGGCAAACCAGTTAGGCCAAGGAATATGTGATAATGTTTGCTATGAATGTGATAATTAGATAAAAGAAGGGGGAGTTGGAGTTTGGGCTCGAGGACACTAATTAAATTCACATTGACAAATCAACATATTGGTCTCGTATGGATTAAAGCAGGGCCTGAAATGCTGGTTTTGTTTAGATCCCACTCATTAAAGTCACACGTTTTGCCAGTCCACAACAGTTACCTTGAAACACAGAGGGCTGAAGCTTTGGAATGCACATCAGGGAACGTGCTGGAGTAGGGAAGTCTTTGCAGAGCGAATAGCCAGGAATGTAAGGATATTCTGGGGCTAATGCTTGCGAGGGTTTCCTGCCCTCCCAACCAAACGCTGTCGGGATGATGCATGCTTTTACTCCAAAGCTGAACGCTTAACTGCAGCTTTAAATCATGGTCGGCGATGAGGTAGTAAAGTATTTCATTAAATATGTCTCGGAGGAGAACTTGGGAAGGAAAACCCAGCCCATCTATTCCCAGTAGCCAGTCTGCTCAGGTCAGTGTTTAAACCCCATAGGTCACACATCAGGGAGTTATGAGCTGCTGCTGGCAATGCTTGTGGAAGTTAGGACTTCATAAATACATCAACTACTCGACACGGGGCTGCCCCACAGCAGCCACCACCAGTCAGGGAGAGGAGCTGTAAAATACCAAGCTAATATTTGTGTTCGGCACTCAGTTTCCATTGGGTTCAACTGAACTAAACCTGAACTCGATGCGTGCATCACCCAGGAGCGACGGACCTGGTGTCAGACTAGGAGCACCCTGTGCTGGGCTGCTGGTGATGCTGTACTGCAGGGCGGGTGGGTGCATTGGGAACCGTAGAATCAAGTAGGATGAAAAGAGATGCTTTTGAGGGATCCAGGCTGCCTTTCCAGCCTCCCCTAGATGGAGAGGACCGAAGGGGCTTTGCAGGGTAGTGTTTTGTGCCATACAATCAGGACAAAGCCCATCCTTACAGACAAAATCCCAGTGTAAGCGATGCTGCCTCCTCTCCAAAGCCTTAGGTGTGAGGCCCTGCAATAATCCTGAGTCATCACCATGTAGTCCTTAGTGAATATTCTATTTTCTGTCAGTAAACACAATTTAAGCACTTAGCAGTTAAGCTCCTTAAGATTCATAGCTGATGAGGGAGCAATTAGGCCAGGATTTTAATGAATACACATTGACTAGGGGGGTTCCTGCTGGGGGAAAGGAAAGATTGGAGCTGGGTCTAGGAAAGTGTTCAGACCCACGGCAGCAAAAGGCATTTAAAGAGGAACTCTTTACTTTGGGGCTAATTATGTTAATCTTAACCATGCTATCTGTTTAAAATCACTACAGCTGCAGGCAGCTGACCCTGTAGTTGTGAGTGGGGCTGCACTATAGCAATAACTTACCGCAGTTCCTTGATAGAGGAGCACTCATGTCCGTGTTCCTCCGAGAAGGTTTGACAGTTAGTGTTTGATCACCAGTACAGGGAGAGACGTGGGGCTTCATTTCAATACAGGCTGCACTTTGAAGGGTTTCCAGCTGCAGGTGGAAGGTGGATCCATGTGGGACAGTGGGGAAGTGAATGGGAAGGGCTCTGCGAGGAGCAGGGGTGGCAGCTCCTTTCACCACTGGTTCTTCATCTCTACTGTGGGGATTTCTTTATCTCACTTTTAAATCAAAGCCCTGAGATGCTGGTGGATGGAGAGTGCCATAGAAATGCAAATTCTATAGGCAGCTGTGTGCAGGTGAACTGCAATTCCCGGGCTCTGGAGTGATGATGGGGTGTGTGGGGATGGATGAGCATTGGGGAGGGGGGGGAGTAAAATCAGCACCTCTGGGGGTCCCTGCTTTGGTTTAAGCAGCCATGGGGTGGCTGAACGAGGGCACATACCCATGAATGTCACTGCTGCCCTGGAGCCCTCCCAGCCCCAGCGTGGCTTGTATCCCATATGAGGGAAAGGGGGCAGTGCTGTGGCTTTCCATGTAGTGCCCTTGAAGGTCCTCTGGAGTCCAACACAGAGCAGCTACAAATCCTTATCATCTTCATACTCCTTTGCAGATGTTATCAAATCAGGCAGGATTAAATCTGACAGGTTGGTCATCACCAGCCACGCTGAGGAGTGGCTGCCACATGTGTAAGGGGAGGGTCAGCAGCTGGGAATTGCCTGATAGCAGCCCTTGTTTGGGGGAAACCCGCTGGGTTTTGCTGCAATACAGAGTTTCTGTTCCCGTCTTCACCCGAGGTGGGATTGCGGGGATGCAGCTGAGATGCTGGTGCTGCCACCGGTGCAGAGGCTCTGGCTCACAGGGTACCCGGCGGGAAGGGGGCACTGGGTCCCTGCATTAGACGCAGCAGGGAACCGTCGCAATGAGTGTGTCTCTCTTCTCCAGGGTGGGTGAAAGTTTCTGTGCGAGCCCTGGAAGCTCCTTACTGCCTCCGGCTTTGTCTCTGCGCACCGCAGGGGCTGCTGCTGCTGCTGAAGCTGCAGTTCTGGCTTAGCTCTGCTGGTGACAGTGTCGTCTGAGCAAAACCCCACTGCGGCTCTCGGGGCTGAAGTGTGGAGTGCCTGTGTCCCAGCCCCGCTGCACCCCTGGCGCGTGTGTGGCTGTGGCTATGGACAGGCTGGCGGACCTGGCCTGTGTGAGTAGGAGGCTGAGACTGGGAGGAAGCAGGCGAGGAGCGGGGGAAAATGTGTATTAGGCTCAGCCAATCCATCCGGGCATAGATTGGCTCAAGCTAGCAAAGCTCAGATTCATACTGCTGCGACTGGTTTGGATGCCCTGGGGGATGCTCAAGTCACTGGATATGCATTAAGGTTGGCTGCTTTCTGTCAGAAAACATGGACTGTTCAGCCCTCTGATTGCAGGGATTTTTGTGGGGCTGCACCAAACAACCAACCTGAGACACCCACAGAGCCACACGGAAATTGGAGGTGGACGGGCCAAGGGTGCTGCAGATCTGGAGCCATCCAAACTGGACAGTGGTTTGGGTTTCCCTGTTGGATCACAGCAGGTACAGAGCCCTGTACAAAACAAGGTGCTTGAATGAGTCCATACCTTTCCCATGACTCACCATACCTGAACACCTCAGTGTTATTACATCCTGCCATGCCCCCAGCCTGTAGCCAGTCTATATGAGACAGCCCACTGTGCTTTTAGGCCATGGGGACCAGTGTCCTTGAGTGGAGAAATGCTCAGATGTGCGTAAGAGGCATCAGCAAACTGCATAAGAGATGAATCCTGGTGGAAACATGGATGGGATTAGTTGGTGAACTAACTCATTGCACTCTACCAGTCTTCCTTCATGTGAGTGCAATGAGCGCCTAATTCAGGCAATGAGCCTTGCCTGCTGGTGGGCTGCAAGAGTCCTTGGGACTCAGTCTGCCGCTGGTGTCATTCAGGCGGTTGATGTCACCCTATGGGTAATCAGTTACTCCTACTTGTAGCCTGCCCCATCCCATGGCAAGCACTTCCTTCTGCTGATTACCCCTCATTTCAAAACCAAAGAGCTCTGACTGATTAATGTGGGAGTGATGGCACCTCCAGCCTCTGCTGCTCGGGGTGAACAGCTCACCCTGTGGCTGGTGCCCGTGATGTCCCCCAGCTCTGGGTGCCAGGGATGCCACTTCCTCTGCAAGCCCCTGCTGGTGGTGAGGCTTGCATGCAAAACTCCCTTTTCCTGGGGCTTTGAGCAGCAATATGGCTCTAAAGATAAGCTTTCCCACCCCAAAGGAGCCTGGCAGGTGCCTCAGATGCTTCGTGGAGGGGCCATAGCAACTCCTTTTGGCTCTTTGCAGGCATCCGAAGCTGTGCTTTCCTTCTCAGAGCAAGCTTTTCTCTGGGAGGCAAAAAAAAGAGACCAACAGAATAATTTGCTTAAGACTCAGATTCGCAGCAGCAAGTAAGATATAATTGCACCCTTTGATCTTCAAAGATCTCATCCAGTGTCTGCTGAAGTCAGTGAAAGCCGCTCTGTTTGACTTCAATGAACATTTGTAGGGTACAACTCGGAAATATCCTTCCACTTTATCTGCACGTGTCTGATGCTTCCCTGGTGAAAATAAACTGCAGCCTGTAAGTTTGGGCGTTTTAACATAATTTTATGTGCCATGAAAGTGTTTCATATTTGCACATGAAAGAAATAAGATTTGTTTGCCCAAAACCCCCACAACTGCCATTAAAGAAGCGTGTGGCATGAAGCCCAGATCACCTAATAGGAGTTTATGCAACACCCACAACTGCGTTGCCCAAACAAGCTCTGTTGCTCATAGCTGCCAGCCAAGCAGTGATGCTGGCATCTGAACACCTTTCTGGTCCTTGGCATCTATCTCTAAAAGAGATGTGTGACAGAAAAGCCCAGAAAATTACCTTCAATACATCAGATTAATTTGGCACAATCCCGTGTTTCAGCCCACTGTAAAACTGGAACTATCTCTATGTAAATGCACTCCATCATTATCTGAGATTTGCCTCTATGTGGGTGTTTTCCATCCTCTTCTCCATCTATATATATATATATGTGTACGTATCCCCAGCAGCAAATGTTACCCTCAAGTCCGGAGGGGAAGGTTTTAGCAGCATGAGGAATTTGTAATAGAAATCAAATATTAGTACAAGCAAGATGATATCTTGCCTGAATTAGACTTGATTACATTATTAATCTTGATAGTTACACATGGTTTTGTGTGCGTGTGATTCGAATACTGGATTAAAAAGCCAGATGAATCACCGAGATGATCTGGTTTCTTGGGAAATCCAGGCTGAAAGGGTGCATTTCCCACTGAGCAAAACTTCTATGGGCTCTGGGGTAAGTTTGTAGGATTCCATCCTGCTCTGATGCTGATGGGGGCCTTTCCCTGCAGAGACCCTGGACCCATCATGCAGCAAAAGCCATTCAGGCTGTGCTCCAGCACCCCAAAGGGAGCTGGGCCCTCTGGTGCAGTTAAGCACACGCTTTTGACAAGCAGGGCTGGTTTTAATGACACGCTAATGACAATCAGCACTGTGGACTCAGCACATCTTCCAACATGCCATCACCAAATGGGACATTTTGTGCAGAGCCATTGCTGTGGTAGCTCATCTCCTTTCCATTCCAGCTTCCGTCTCATCCTCTCTTTCTCTATTGTTGTTGCTTTGTAGACCCCTCTCCATCCCATAGTGGGTTTGCTCAGGGAGGACCAGGCTGTGATCCCACTCTTGAGGTGATGCATCACATGGGGTGTGTGTTGGGGATGTCAGGCTCTGCAAGCTCAGTAGTGGAGAGGGCATCAAGTGAGTGTGTGCTGGGACCTGGTGGACTAGATGCCAGGCGTTTCACAGACCAACCGTCCCACACTTGGGATGTTTAATATCTCATTCTATTTTACAAACACTTTTTAGTAGACTTTTCCCTATTTTTTTTTGCATGGACTGCTTGTGACAAGGGGGGGAAGCCTCAGTGTTTGGTCCTTATGTTTGCTTTACGGTGGGGATTGCTCTGAAGGCTGCTTGTAGGGGGTGTAGCTCAGCAAAGCAGAATGTTCCATCGCAAGTAAACTGTAAAAGAAAAGATAACTGTACAAATCAGTGAAGCCTCACTCTGCAGGCTGATTTCTTCATTTGGATCGGTGTTATTCCTCCCTGAGTCCCCTGGAGCCTGGTAGGAATCTGTTGTGAATGGAGGAAAAGCCCCCAGAGAGTCTCTGTAGACATAAACACCTGCCTGTGTTCAGTGCATGTGAGTGAAGTATGATAGAGCATAACCTGCTATTGGAATAGGAGCTGCCAGCGTTTCTAAAGAGGCTGAGGGGTTGGACCATGCAGAGGGAATGGTGAGTCCTAATCATAATCACCTTTGAATTTTGCATTTTGGGCATCTGCTAACTATTCATTTGGGGTGGGAATGCTATGAACAGAACTGTGTCCCTATATGGGGTGTGAGGCAGCAACACATCAGAGAGTGAGCCAGAGGCTTTCAACAGGTTCATACTACATAGGGTAGCTGCAGTGTTCATTTTGTTTTAAATCCCAGCCTGGTTTGGGTTGGAAGGGACCTCAAAGCTCCTCCAGCTCCAACCCCTGCCACCACCAGGGACACCTTCCACTGGAGCAGCTGCTCCAAGCCCCTGTGTCCAACCTGGCCTTGAGCGCTGCCAGGGATGGGGCAGCCACAGCTTCTCTGGGCACCCCCTGACAGCGCCTCAGCACCCTCACAGGGAAGAGCTTCTGCCCAAGAGCTCATCTCAGTCTCCCCTCTGGCAGTTAAAGCCATCCCCTGTCCTGTCCCTCCATCCCTTGTCCAAAGCCCCTCTCCAGGTTTCCTGCAGCCCCTTCAGGCACTGGAGCTGCTCTGAGGTCTCCCCTTCAGGAGCCTTCTCTTCTCCAGGCTGCCCCAGCCCAGCTCTCTCAGCCTGGCTCCAGAGCAGAGCTGCTCCAGCCCTCGCAGCAGCTCCATGGCCTCCTCTGGACTGACTCAACCAGTCTTCCAAGGGCTTGTCTTCTAAAATCCCTGAGAGTTATCCCATGCTTTCCCCATTCCTTAAAACCCAAGCCCATCTTGACGCAGCCCGTAGGGATCCCAGCCCTCTGACAGGTCCCGCTTTGGTGACAGGCACTGCACATGTGATATCCCAACAGAATGATGAAGGCAGGAGAGGGGATGTAGGGAAGTTCAGAGGATGAAGCTGGTGAGTAGGTTGGATTTGATGCTTGTGGATGCTTTTGTGGTTGGTGTTTTGGTCTTGCTGATTTTGAAGGAATTATTCTGGATGAGAGATTGTTATTGTAGAAAATGGGGTCAGAGCAAGGCAAGAGGAGAGAAGGGGGTGGATCAGAGGGAGAAGTGTTCTTCATGGCATTGGAGATGAAGGTGGCAGACAGAGGAGTCAGATTGGATGAGGGTACCTTGCAAAGTCGAGGTGGCAGCACTGTAAAGCTCACTGGTGCTGCCATGTACGTGAGCTATTCTTATGTTAGAAGAAACTTTAGGAGCCGGGTACCTGGCTCCTAAGATGATGAGAGATGAGCACTGCCGTGGAGGTTGTGCCCATTGGTGTCTGTGGTGTTGAATGTCAGCATCAGTTCAAGATGCAGAAACCCAATCCAGCTTTGCAACTAGAGAGTGTAAATGGAACCGTGTTCCCAGGAATGTTCTTGAGCTCCTACCATTACAATTACTTTATGTACTGCTGGGATCAACGGGCCATAGCTAGGTTTTAATGGTGCAACAGTGACCACCAGTGGCCAGAGGGGCTAATCCAGGACGAGAGCCACCCCTCCGGACCAGTACTGGGCACATGGGGGCTCTTGCCCTCAGGTGGGAGGGGTCTTGCTGGCCCAACTGTGCCCAAGTGGTGGGAGATACCCCACCAGAGATGCTCCTGAGAGCAGCAGGCTCTGATGTTTCTTTGTGGTTCCCCACTGCTGATGGGTGAAACATCAGTGCAGTGATTTGGGGCTGGATTTCTGGTACTGGAGACACAGTTTGCAGGCGATGTTTGATGTCAGTGCTTGGAGAGGGCAGAGCACAGTGGGAGAAGGGCTTTGGGCTAAGCCTCCAATGGTGCCAATTTACATCTGGAGAGGTTCTGCTGGTCATGTACCCCTCACAACCTCCACACTGGGACGTCCCAGAACAAAGCCACTGATGCCAAAAGCTCAGTTTTGATTCAAACTCAGTGTCAGCCCCTTTTCTGTTGGTGTAAGAGATGGTGCTGGGCAGGGGCGATGCAGACGCATCCTGCCTCTGCTCTGGCTCAGAGCAGCTTCTCCACAGCCTCAATTTGCTCTTTGTTTGCTCATTTTGGTTTGGGTCTCAAAGAAATCATGTTGACCCCAAAGTACTTATCTTGCTCTTTGTGTGCTGATGATCCTGCCATTAGCCAAATGCTTTTATCCCGGGAAAAGCAGAAATCCCACTGCCTTCTTCTACTTGGTCACTGCTGCATCCCTCTCTCAGCACCCCCAAGGACTCAGCGCTGCGTCTAGCCACCACATCTTACCCCCACACCATCTTACTGCAGCCTTTCCCCTCCTGGGAGAAGGTCGGGGCTGTGTGGGAGCTGCTGGGGCTGGAGGTCCTCCTGCTCCATGTCTGCCATCTGTTGTGGGCAGGCCTTGGTTCCTTTCCCAGGGAGGTGGCAGCATCCCTCCAAGGGCCACTGCAGGGCAGGCGCAGGAGGGAGGGCAGCTTTTACTTTTCCTCCTGCGTGTTTGGCACTTCATAGGCTGCTGATCTCCTTGCTGCTGCTCACAAATCAGTGATGACACACATGTGCATGTCTGGCTGTGTCGCGAAGGGATTGGGTACCTCAAGGCATCCACCCGAGTCATGGGATTACTAGTAAATTGCCATTTGCAAGACCTGGATTGACTTTTGAGGATTTGGGATCAAGGTAAGCCCCTTGTGTGCTGGCACACACAGCCCAAGGGTATTGACCTGTCTGATGCAGTGGCTGGTGCTGGACCAAACTGCCCCGTGAGCATCTTTGATGCTCCTGAGACACCAGGAACCACTTTGGGCCCTTGGTGGGCAAATTATGCTGGAATCCCCCAAAGAATATGGGGCAAACTCTTTGGTCTGTCTTGACCCAAAGCAAATGGGCTGTGTATCTGAGTTTGGGATTCTTGGGTGAGGCACAGTACCCAGTGAAGCGGTGCTGAGTGCAGCTCTGGCAATTTAACTAGGACTATAACTTGTTCAGTTGAAGTTTGTAGTTCATAAGACCTTAAATTCTTGCCCCAGGAACTGTTTTGACCTCTGGGACCATTCGAAACCATTCTGTTGTGTGGCTTGGGTTTGGTTTTGGGTCGTTTTGTTGGTTTTACATTTTATCACTGATTTGAAAGTTGAAGAGTTTGGGGTGTAAGAGTACCCAGCATGAAGCTGAGCAGCTCCTCAGTGGGGAGAGGCAAGGAAGAGACCGTGGTGGCCGTGATGGAGCTGATGACCCAGCAGTGCATTGCGGTCCTGTGCTTTTGGGGTGCCTGGGGTTAGGACCCATTCTCCTCCAGCGCCCTGTTTCCTTGCCCAGATTGGGCTAAAAGTAAAACAGGAGGTGAAACCCTTTACGTCTGTTTGTTAATCTTTCTTCTTCTACCCTTCTTTCGCCTTTCTTTCTTTCCCCCCTTTTTCTTTCTTTCTTTTTCATTAGCGGGGCTCCTTTTTTCTCTCTCTTTCGCCTCAATAGAAAGAAAAAAAGTTTTGTCAGCACTCCTGTTTCTTTTGTTGTTTTCTTTTTCTCAGAAGTCTTTTCTGCTTTTATCCTAATCCCAGGCATGCATGAGGGAACAGTTGTGCTCTGTTGTTTGTCTGTTCTGCTAGTTTTGAACCAGTAGGGCTCCCGCTTTGTTCTCTTTATTTTCTGAACACAGAAAGGTAAAAGAGTAGGACTGGCGATTGAAACTCTTCAGAAGAGAAACCTTCGATATTTATTTAGATTTAAGTCATTTTTGGCTGTGTTGGTAACAATTAAGGGACGATGACAAAAAAAGAGGGAGGAAAAAAAAGGGGGAAAAGGGAAGAATCCTCTTTTCACCCCCTGAGATCAGAGTTTTGTTACCCAGAACGTTTTAACTTGTACCCCTCGAGATGCTGCATTTTTCACCCACGTTGTCCGATTTATTCACTCTCTGGAACCACACAACAATTTAACATATGCTGGGGCTGGTTTTTCCCCACCCCACACACGCAGGACTGCTCCTTTGTACAGATAGGTTTACGACCGAGGCACATGTTTGAAAGGCAGCGTTAGGCTGCCTTACCTGATGTGTTATCAGCCTGGTTTTCACGTCAGATCTGGGTTTTAAGCTTATATTTATGGCTTTAAACACGCTCTTGTGCTTCTCAGCTGTTGGGGGCAGAGCTGTCAGTAAAGCTCGGGAGGGGTTTTATGATCTTTTTTGGGTATTTCCTAAATAGTTGGGCTGATAAATTGCCTGAAACGTTTTACCAAATCCAACTAAAACTAAACCCGGATCCATCTGTTTCGGCTTCATCGCTGCAAAACAAACCTTTTATGATTTTGGTATCCAACATGTGCTTGTTCTCTGTTGCCATGGAGATGCTGTAGGCCCGAAATTGTGGGTATTTTTTTCCCTCTGGTTCACAGGCTCTTAAGATGAAGTTTTTTTTTCATATTGAAAACTGTTTTGATTAATTTTTCTTCCACTTCAACTTCTCCCTCACTTAAACCGTTTCCCCCTTTTGTTTCCCACTTGATTTATGGCAGGTCGCTGTCATTGAAATAGATGCGCGTTTTGAAATTCCTCCTTTCTGTTCGAATGCAAAAGGGGGGGGGAATAAAGGAGAAAGGGGGGGAAAGAAGAAAATAACCCATGCAAGTCATGCTCAAAGACTTGGTTATTGTTGCTTGTTGGATTTCTGCTCTCTGTGGTTGTCGGGCCTAATTCAAAGTAATTCAGGCTACTCAGTGGGGGCAGTGCATAGCTCCACAGGAAATTATGATAGCAAAAGTCTTCCTGTAGAGCTCTACACTTGGCACTACAAAGTGCCTTGGGCTGCGGTTACCTGAATAGGGTTGAATTAGACCAGACAACCGCATCATCCCACTTCTTAATCTATTAGAGCGATATACAAGTGGCAATTGTTGATTGCAAAAATGGGATTAAGAGGCTCTTCAAGTGAATTGATTTTCTTGTGAGAACAAAAAGAGGAAAGAGAAGGGCTCGTTTGAATCACACAGCCAGAAAGTTCCGTGAATGGGTTCCACTCCAAATGTTAGAATTAAAGCGAGCGGTATTTCCCCACGGAGCACGCAGGTGAGAGGAATAAACTGCCGCAAAAGAGAAAATGATGCCTAAACCCACAAGTTTGCAGAGCTCTCACCAAAGTGCCTTTTCCCCCCACTGCTCCTCCCTTGCTCCCCCTGCTCCCGGCAGCAGCAAATCCCTGTTTCAGCCAACGACTTTGTTGCTCTTCGTCAGCCTATGCTTATTATTCCTTGATCTTCATTTTTATTGACATGTTTCACATACATTTTGCTTCAAATCAGGGAAGAAAAGGAGAGAAAAGCTGCTTTGACTCCTCGTGGTTTTCCCCGAGCCTTTCCATTTATTCCTTCCCCTATCAAGATAAGATCAGTGCCCTGTCTTTCCCAAGGGACTTCCAAAATACAGTGCCTGTGCCATTCCTCGGGTGAATCCTTGAGGTTTTCATCCAGCCCTGTTTGCTTTTCCCCTTTGGAGGTACTATTTTCACTGCAACCACAAGTTTTGCGTGGTCATGCATCATAAATCTTCCACTGACCTCGATGTGTCATCCCTTGGGAAGAGCAGAGCCTGGCATTTGGGACTTGCTGGGATGAGGCACAGAGTGCCCAGAGAAGCTGTGGCTGCCCCATCCCTGGCAGTGTTCAAGGCCAGGTTGGACACAGGGCTTGGAGCAACTGCTCCAGTGGAAGGTGTCCCTGCCCATGGCAGGGGGTTGGAACTGGATGAGCTTTAAGGCCCCTTCCAACACAAAGCATTCTATGGATCCTGCCATCTATTTTTGGATGGCTCTCAGTGATGCTGGACGTCATTTTGCTCAGGTGAAAGTCAAGGTACTGAGTGTAAGTGTAGTGGATATTGAGCTGCGCATGGAAGTAATGGTGAAGGCATGCTCTGTGCTGGGCATACCAGGCAGGGCTTGCTGTCAGCAATGAGAAGAATAGAAATGGCACTGAGGAGAAGAAGCTGCTGGAGCAGAGGAAGGGAGACTGGTGCTAGCATTGGCATTGGAACAACTGGGAGGAGATAGTGTGGAAGGTCCCCTCTTGGACACAGGGATGAGAAACCTCCCCTCCCACCATAAAAGCACAAGAGTTTATCCCAGGACCTGGCACTGGGACAGGGATGAAGGGGGTGAACCACTTCCAGGTGGCTTCAAAGATTTTTGAGGAGGAGAATCAGCAGCTGAACCAGACCTTGCTCCATGGATTGGAGAGGATGTGTCCATCCTCATCACATCATTGCCAACGTGGCTGTTTATGGCTTATTTAGGGGGTTTTTTGCCCTTTAGCTGTGTCATTGTAGACTTGTTTTCTCACCTGGCACCTGCTCAACAAGTGCCTTGATGAGAAGGAGCAGGAAGGGGTCATTGCTGTGAACTCGGGGGCTCTCACCCTGCTCCTTTTGGAAGGGGCGGAAGCAGATTTGGAGCAAAAGCACCATCTCAGTGCTTTACTTTATTTCTGAAGATATTGTTCTTTAAAACCTTTCCTTTTGGGTAGGTGGTGGTAGGAGAGGGCTGGGTTTCTATGGCACCAGAGACCCCTCTTGCAGGCAGAGCATCCTACACGCATGTTCGCAAGTGCTGCTAATCCAAACGAAACCACAATAAGACAAAATGCCTCCCATCAAAGGTTGCATTCGTACCTCTCGGAAGCCTTCACCATGAGCAGCCTTTTCCTAGCACATTCCAGCCCTTCCTGCCTCTCACTCAGCCTTGACAATGTTACAGGGTGTTACTTTCAAAGACCCCCTTCAAAGTTTCCCCTTTTCATCTTTCCTCCCCTAAGGAAAGATTTCCCTCAAAATCTCAGTCGCGGGATGCCTGGAGCACTCACCAGGTGCCAGCGTCCACGGGCAGCAAGGAAAGGGTTGTATCCCTTTACAGCCACATCACTTTCTCGAAGTGTGACCCATTAATTGCCCTGTATTTAATTACCCAAGATTGCATCAGGTCCATGTAGCGCATTCGCGTTGCACTATCAATTATGTCATAATAAATGAATTTCCTTTTCAGGATTCCCTGCAGCCCATGGCCGGGCTTCTGTTCCTCCTTGACTGTTCTGACTTTGAACAGGTTTATTCAGCTGTTGTCTGCTAAGCCCTACAGAAAAGAACAATAGCTTCTGATCTGCCTTTTATGGGTTATTGGGAACTGGTGGTCCGCACTACAGCTTTGGTCAGTGATTAACCAGAGTGAAAACAAACTACACAAGGCTAAGTTGATGTTGGAGGAGGAATGAACCCACTTCATTAAGGCTTTAAGAGGAAACCTTTTCTTCTTCAATGCTTGTTCACAACTTTTCAGGTCTCTATTTAATCACGTAATTCTCTCTAAGTAGGAAGAGAAGCTTGCCTCACAGCGAGAGGTCTTTTGCCACATGACAACTTAGAAAGATAAATTATATATAAATATCTTCATGGGTTTGTGGAGAGGAAACCAAATTCAGTTTTACTGCGTGCAGCTCATTTACTGGGTTCTTAGGTGCTGTGGGCATCCCAGCATCCCTTTGCAGGGAGGGGAAATCGTGTCTGCAATTGCCTTAACTTTTGGCATGTGTGTGTATGTGTAGGGTGAGCAAATCATATCTGATCAGTGCCAGACACTGATGGGGGCTGTGGGCAGCTGGAGAGGCAGCAATAACAGCAACCCTCCTTCACAACACCACTGAGGCAAAATGGAAGAGCCCCTTAGGATGTGGGTTTTATTTCATCACCCTCCTGAATCCTGGGGATCTCTTTGCTTTTAGCATCCCAGGGAGCTGAAACAAAAGGCAGGAGATTTGGGGTGGATGAATTTGGTGCTGGTGAAGGTGGCGAGCATCTCCAGCCCTCGTGCTGCGCCGAGTAATCGCGCAAAGCGCATCCCATCAGGAAGACCTGTGTGCTTTTGTTTAGTGTCATTTATTATTGTAATGTATTTTTTTCTTAGCATGGCAGTTAATTATGGTTTGGGGAGCGTATGACTTCAAGCCAAATCACAGCAGTAATAAATCAACTCACCGGCTCCTCTTGGGGGGTATCTGGCAGCAGTAAAGCCTGTTGTTTCTGCACTTCCGATGGTGCAGGCAGCAGCCCCTCCTGGCTATTTGTGTGTGGACAGGGAGGAATAACATGGACACCCTGGGAAATGCCAGGAAGCTGCTTGCTGGGCAACTTCAGCATCTCTACCAAGCCCGGAGTGGACAGCAGAGGTCCTCAGGTTGTTAAGAGAAGCTGTGGGTGCCTCATCCCTGGCACTGTTCAAGGCCAGGTTGAATGGGGCTTGGAGCAACCTGCTCTAGTGGAAGGTGTCCCTGCTGTGGCAGTTGAACTGGGTGGTCTTTAAAGTCCCTTCCAACCCAAACCAGTCTGGGATTCCGGGATTTGTCAGGCAGATGCCCAAAGTGGGAAAGGGTGCATGTTAATCTGATGCTTGCAGGATGGGCATGGCTGGTCCAGGCTCCTGCCCACATGCTGGGATAAACAGGAGTTGGCTTTGGGGCCAGGATGGAGCAGGTTGTTGCTGGGTGGGTGCAGATCACCTTGTGTCCTTTGTTTGCTCTCTGAGGACTGTGGTGGGGTCACGTAGGAGGTCCCATTGAGCGGAAGTGACTGTACCACTGGGTACCTTCTGCCTTCAGGCCTGTCTCCTGACCCTCCTGGGTACAGGAGCTTGCTTTCAGTGCAGTTCACCAACAGCCTGATACTCCTCACTCAACATCCCAAATTCAGCATGGGGCCTGGATTTGAGCATTCAGAGTCCCCAGCTGCGGTTGTAGGGAGACTAAGGGTGGCTTCCCAAGAGCAGGGCACATACAGCATGGGGTGGTACCTGCATGGACCCCATGGGGACTCCCCTGCATGGAGCAGCTCTTCCAGGGCTGCTCCCCTCTCCTGCCAACCAGTCCTATTCCTCAACACCCTTCCCAGCTCCCAGGGGTGGGTGCAGCATTCCCTTCTTTACCTGCCCCAAGTGATGTACACTCATCCTCCGCTCTCACCTGTTAAACTGTGTGGAAAGACAGACCTTGATGAAAGGGCAATGGAGGAGGAGCAAATTCTAGCACTAAAGAGGAGAAAGAAAGTGAGTCTTGCCTGAGGCACTCTCCAGGTGGCAGGAGTCATGGATAAGGCTTGGCTCTGCACTTGGTGCAGTGTTGAGGAGGGATAGACCCACCGAGATAGGAACAGGACACCCATCAGTCCCCTCTTGAGGGAATGGTGGCTGCAGAGAGCGCACAATTTCCCCTCCAGCGATGCATTCTGAAGCATGGTTTTGCATGAAACTATCACTGTTTTCTGCAGGTGTTTTATAACATTGATTAACTTTGGGTACAAAAATATTCCACTACTTCATTAGCTGAGTCCTTTGAACTCCAATTAGAGCTTGTTGAAATAACGTAATGAAGTGATTCAATAGGAGCAGAGGGCAGAATAGGAGCGATGCTGGGATGGGTGCAGTGCAGCAGGTGAGGATCTGGCCCAGCGCAGGGTTTGGCTATTAAAGGACAGCAGTTAAGCTGTCTCAATTAATAATTAAAATGTATGTTTAAATAATGCATCAAAGGAAATTGCTTAAATTGCAAACTTGAGTTTCGGGGGGGGCGGGGGGGGGATGGTGTAATTTATGTTCAGGTTCAGGCTTCCAAATGTGGGAGGAATTCAGATATCTAATGGACTGACATAAAATGGGCCTTTCAAACGCTTCAGCTTCCCTGTTAAAATGATGAAAAGAGCGGTAGGAAAAGAGACTGCTGAGCTCCTCGGAGTGTTTGTGAACAAAATAGCACCTTTTTGGGGAAACAAAGGCAACCCTTCAGTGTCTATCAAACAGTTTGTGCCCTGCTGCTGCAAGAATTGGGCAGCAGAAAGTATGAGAGATCCTTTAGATGATTCCTCTGGAGGGAAAGCACTAAGCTGTGGATAGAACAGAGGAAATGAGGGGCAGATGTGCCTCGGAAAAAGGGATTATCAGACTCAGTGTCCATTTAGGAGCCTGCAGCTTGATGAGGGGAAGGAGCTGAAGCAGGAGGATTTCCATAGTGTTTGATACCTGGTGCAGAGCTCTCCTTGGAGACAGCGCAGGGTCTCACAGGATCACCATGGGATGTGCTGTGTACCTGGAGACATGGGGAGATTTGTGCATCCTTCCCCGTGCCTTTCTGCAGCAGTGGTAGGTGGTACCTGTCAGGGCATGGCTCCAGCCCTTGGAGAAATGTGACTTTGCGCTTGGAACCATGGCACGTGCAGGGCAGTGCAGTGCAGCAGGACAAGGGGCACAGGGAAGGAGCCCCATCCAATGCAGTGTTGTTCCAATGTGATGATAACTATTTATCTCGCTTGCATCTCTCCTGCCAGCTGATACCACATCACCAGATCATCTCCATCCCTATGAGGGGCTGCTCACAGGTGGAGAAGGATGTGTTCATGGATGGGAAGACCGGAGACCAGAAGAAGCCCCTGACAGCTCAGTCTCTGTCTGTGCCCTGGTGCTGGAGAAGCAGAGAGGTTGGGCTTTCCCAGCATCTCATCCCAACACCAAGGATGGCACAGCTGGGTTTCATCTGTCCTGGTTGGGATTTTTCCCTTTTGGGTGCTTGCAGGGAGGCAAAACTGCCTCCTATTGCCAAACCCCAAATCCCCCTCTGGGGATGGGGCTAGGTGGCAGTGGCATGTCCTGGCTGGTTGTCACCATTGTTCCACTCCCATGGCCGTAAGGTTTGGTCACATTGATGTCTTCCTGGTTTGATTCCAAACACAAACCATTCCCAGGCTGAATAGAGGGGATTCATTGGTGCAAAAGGCCCAGCTTTCCCTTCACACATGAGGGGTTTGCTCCATTATGCTTTGACGTCCTGCAAAGCAGCTGACTCGGCATCAATGGCCCCTAACACAGTGACACATGTAGGGCCTGAGGGCTCCAGGAGCAGGCCTAAATAGGACCATTGAATCTGTCCACCCGTGTGCATGAGACTGTTGGTGGCAGGAGCCCAGTGATGGATTGAGCTGTCAATGCTTGCCCATGGACCAAATCTTGGACTTTATGCTCTATATCAAATGACTGATCTTGGTGCATTGGGTTTGATCTAAGCTTTGGAAACACTATTTGGCTGCTCAGGGAGTGACTGGGCATACAGAACCTGTCCAGTGTGTGTGTAACTACTACACTGCGGCTTTCTCAAACCTGTTGAAAGGATATAATTTCAACTGGGAATTGTTTCCTTCCATAGCTGAGTGCTGCACAAAGGAAAAAGTCTCTGTTCAGAGTTATTGTTAGACCCCAGGGCTTTGGAGATGTACCTAACAAACAGAGAAGTAGGCAGTGTTTAACCAACCGAGGAAACAGTGTTTAACCATAAGCATGTCTCTCTAATTTCTGCTTACAGCCTTAATCATGAGTGGGACTGAGCATCAAAGGCAGTTTTGCTGATGCTGAAACCACAGGGATTTCATCCCTCTTTGCCAGGGGACAAGAGAAGGCCCCGATTTCCAAGGATGGGTTTTCCCCTTTATTGCTGCTGCTGGTCCAGACTTGCCTTGGGGAGAGGCTCTATGGGATGCGGTTATGCCCCAGATTTCTTAAGATCATCAGGTGTCTGTTGATTTTGGTTGCTCTTTGTGGCCCCAGGACGTCACTTTTCACCTGGAAATAGCTGGATAGAGGCTGCTGAAGGAGGCGGATGAAGCAAGGAAGCTCTTCTGTGGAAAGCATGCGCTGTGAGGTTGTGAAGCTGCTGGTCCTGGCCACGACTCTCTCTGGGCTGCCTTTGTAGAACTTCTTTAGCAAATTTAGATAATGAAGTTAGTTCAGGGAAAGGCTTGGATGGTGCTTGTCTGAGAGCTGATGGGTGATGCCCAGCTTTCCTCATCCTTATGGGGATCCTTGATTCTTGCTGGGATGCTGCTGAGATGAGGCCGGGAGGGTGATGCCATGGTCTGTGGGACCCACATAGTCCTTGGCCATGGGGACAGAGTGCCAGGGAGTCTCAGGAGAGACAGACAGGGCAGTCCTAGCAGTGCAACCCCACCAGTTGCAACCCCTGCAGTGAAGCACATGCTCCCACAGCAGCTCCCTGCTCAGCGGGTGATGGCCTTGTGCTGATCCTGGCTCCCTGCATGGCCAAGGAGCAGCTGTCCTGGGCCATCAGCACACTGAGAATCTCCCTGCCCATGCAGCAGATCCTCATCAAACCCCACTGCCTGCACAGGGATGCACGGCTCCAGACCCTGCCCAGGGCTGGATTAACTTCAAACCCAAAACAGGGGGGGTTGGGGTGTGTGGAATCGCTTCTCTGCCCATGCAAGTCGAGTTTCTGGCTCTGGTGGCTCAGGATTAGTGCTCCACAAAGGGAGGGTAGGAGCATTATAGTGAAATGTAGACTCTCCATAGGAGGCACCCATACATCCCGGCGGTGCGGGGAGGGAAGGAGGGGGGAGAAAGGCTTCTGTGGCCCGGCCAAGTTTCCTGAGGGAGCCAGATCGCCCTCGCCGCTGCCCAGATGCAGGTGTCAAGCCCGAGTAGAATGGGTGGAAAGCACAGCGTGGGTACCTGCAGGTAACATCCCTCCCGCCTTCATCCCAGCCCCGGTACCCCACGGCACAGATGGAGGGATGCGAAGAGAAGACATGCGGGAGGTGGGAATAGGCAACGTGTTTGCGTGCGTGTCTGTGTGTAGGGGTGATGTCTACTGGGAACTGTAGTTAGCGGATGCATGGTCAGGTGTGACACAAGAAATGAGGTTAACGCTGCAGAGGAGCTGGCAGGGTTTGCTCTGCACCCGTGTGTGATGTGCATGTGCAGCGTGACGTAGGCTGGCCCCATGGGCACATTGCCTGAAGGGAGCCATTGCAGGATGGGGAAGAGTTTGCCTTGGGAGTGTGTTTTCCCCCTCATTCTCAGTGTTTAATTTCATCAGGAGAGTGTTTGTCTTCAAAAGGAAACGGGAAACTTCTGCTGGGTGGAATGCTGTTGCTCCTCTGTCACTGCTCCTTCCAGGTTCTGTTTCCATCAGCCTCTGGCATCAACAGGCGAAACAAGATATTCCCTAAGGAGATGCCTGGTGCTGGCAGTGCCTTGCTGTGGGAGCTGGCACCTGCATAAAACCTCTGTCTTTCTGGATGATGCTAAGGGGGTGAGGGCTTGGGGGGGATGATGACATGTAGGGGGACAGCCCTGCAGCTGGGGTGGGATGAAAGTGCCTGTGAGCACTGGTGATGCCTCCTCGGGTGCCTCTCCTCACCCACTGCTTCCTCCCAGGGCTCTGGGCACACTGGGAAGCAGCGGTGGGGCTCTGGGGAATTAGTTAATTGGGCTTAACTCAATTTATCTTCCATTGCACAAGCACGTATATAATTATCTATATAATTATATATGTACATGTGTATAAAGTCTGAAGGCTTTTTGTGAATAGGGATCTTGGAGGGTAAATACAGGACTGCAATCCAAGAATCTTAATTTTGCCTCAAATTTTGGCTATACTGTTTCTATAGAGACCAAAAGGAAGCTTTGGCTCCCCCACTCAGCTATTAAAGTTTAGTGCATTGAAAACTGTCTTCATGCTGTGATACCCTTTCACAGAGTAGAATAGGGTCTGAGCTAATCCATGAAAGTTGTCATGCTATGAACTAGTAGTCAAGCTTTTTCCTTTCAATTGAGTCTAAAACTATACTGTACTTCACACTTGATTGGCCCTTCAGATGGCAGGACTCAATATCCCTGCTGGAAATAAGCTCGTCTTCACACAGTGATGTTGAACGTGGAAAGATCTTGTTTCTGTGGCATAATTACTAGCACCGCAATATGAAAGTCTTCAGGATGAGGGGTTTTTGTTGAGGTTTTTTTTGGTTATTTATTTTTTTCTTAATTCGTATCTATCAAACTTTACTTTCTTTTTAAAGACCAGCGAGGTTTGGGTGCGATGGTAGCATCCGCCAAGGACCTGGACCCGAGCAAAGCTCAGGGGCTTTTCTCTGCTCAGTGTTGCATGCACAAGCGTAGCAAGGCAAAGTTAACTGCACACCAGCCTCAGCTTCCCCCCTTGAGTGTACTGTAGCAAAGGTAATGAATGGGTCTTTCTTTATCATCTTTTTCCTCCCATCTCTCAGGATAACTCCATAAAGCAGCCTTTTGCACTGGGGTAATTTTCCTAATGGAAATCAGCCCTTTCCTTTGACCTTCGCTGCTATTTGTATGCGTTCACAGGGGCTAAATCCGTAGTGGGGACAGTCACTAGAGGTGGAGCAGCCGTGAGGCTCTGGATTAAGACCTCACCAGTGAAAAGTTACTGTATTTTTATGATTAAATTGTGAAAGGGGGAAAAAATGCCTTGAACTGCGCAGACCAAAAGGGGGCACCAAGGTATTAAAGAAAAAAAGTGGTGCTGGTTTTGGTGGTTCACCTATCTCGAGTGTGAGGGCTTCTACTGGAGCGTTCTTGCTCTGCGTAGTTACTAAACAGCGACAAAAACATCCCCTTGAAGTTCATGTGGATTTCCAGTGCTTTCCCTGTGCTGATGTGACGCTTTGGTTCAACTGGACAGGCGCTTTTGGGGCTTGCTTCTGGTCTTTTTTGTGCGTTAATCAGTTCATGTTTTGGAGGGGATTTTAAATGTAAAGTTGGGCTGTGGGGGCTTTCTTAATTCAGGAGTGATGCTTTAGAGAATAAGCACCAGACTCATTTAAGCATATAAACCTTCAGAGAGCTCTCTGCCTTTGCTGGAGTTATTCAGCATTGCCTCTGCCACCACTTTTAGACACAAGTTTGCCGTTTCCTTTTGGCTGCATTTACCCTCTTACTGTGGGTGTAAGAGGATTTCTCCTTAGCCGGCTGTGGGATGAAACGAAGGGCACACGTAGGGAGAGCGTTAGCCCCCTCTTTCCATTTGGGAAAGCAGATTTAATTACAAGCAGCCTCATTTCAAGGTTATTCAGCCCACTGCCGTGGTCGGGACCAAATTCCAGCCTGTGACTAACAAGGCATCGAAGTATCCCTTCTCCTACTACTATGAGAAAGGGACGAAAAAGCAGAACAAACCCACATTTCATCCACGTTCCATCCCCTTCCCGGAGACAGATTTGGTTAAAAGCCTTCTTGGTGTGAATGGCTGCAACGTAGGAAGAGCGCAGAGCGATTGTGTTCTCCGGTCTGGGGGGTTTCTCCGTCTCTGGGCTATGCAGGGTTTTATGGTGCACGGTTCATGTTTATAATCTCCAGTTTTTACAAGCATCGAGCACGTAAAACACTGCTCGGGTGCTTGGAGCTGGTTTGTAATCACTGGGGTTTATTTGTGCCTTTGTAGCTCTGCTCGTACAAAGTCCTTTCGTAACATTGTCAGATTCAATTCTTTTCCGCCCCAGATTGGAACAAGTTTTTGCTTATTTTATGAAACCACTTTTATTGGGCTTTTAAATTCTAATTCAGAAATGAAGGATGGGGAGTTTCCAAGCACTGAATATAATGTTTTATAGTTTAATTTGTACCAAGACCTAAGCCTCATTTTTAGTTTTGTTATGTTACCTAATTTATTGGATCATATATAAGGCAACAGAATAGCTGAGGTTACATTAATAATTTTGAAACATGTGGCTAATTAGTTTGTGTTTTCTATGGATTTCAATTTAACAAATAATATAGATATCTATGTTAGATTTCTGCAATAATATTAAATTTAGAAGGGACCTAAATAGAACTATTCATAGAAAATGGTGATATTTACTTTTAACAGTATAAATAACTTGGTATTTTTAAAAAGTGATGATCCCTTTAGCTCTCATAGTTTGCTCACAAAAGGGTACAGTTGTCTGCCCATCATTTATTAACACCACCTTGGAAACTGCAGGGTATGGACCTGGTTTATTCTTTGGTTTAGGGAATGGCATTTTGATCCCATCAGCTGCCTCGTGAGAAATGAAAAGTCGTTGCTGTTTTGGTTGCAGAAGCTTTAGGAGAAAGTGTGGAAAGCAAAAGAGAGACTTGAAATACCATAAACTAACCCAAGGGATTGAGCTGAAAAAGTTATTTGTTGATTATCTATTTTCCCTCTTCCAGCTTTGTTGCAGTTATAACTTACTCCGTGCTTTGCTTCTGTCGTTACGATGCTGTTCTGATTTAGCTTTTCCAACTCATTTGGTCAAAATAGTTTTGGATTTAAACACTTCCCATTTCTGCAGTTTGTTTTGAAAAAGGATCACCAAACAGTGATGGATTTCAGCTAGTTCTTTTGGAGCAATTAATAATAATAATAACAAAAAGAATCTTCCTGTTGAAAGCACTCCAATCTTGTGCCTTTACCTTCCCTTGTGCTGTTTGGCTGCTCATATATCTATCTGGTACAGCCCCGATCAGGGTTTAAATCTCTGTCATAATTTATTAAACCACTTAACAAAAATATGTAGGTAAAAAACCCCCATTCAAATATGAACATGACCCACTTCAATCATGATCTGCAGAAAGCTGCTTTATCAGGTTAAATTCCCTTCCTGCAAGGAACAGTGTTTTGCTCTGGAATAGATTTGCAATCTAAAATGTATTTTTATTTCTGGGAAGCTTAGAAGAAGGAAAAAAAGAAAAAAAAGGGAAACACATTCTTAGTTTTGTCCTCTGTGTCATGCTATAATTGCAAAATGAGGTTTTCTTCCTCATTTCGGAGGCGAGGAGGTAAACATTTACCTCTTCCGTTCCCATTCAACTTGGATTAATCGAAAGTGCAGATGCAGAAAACAAGCAGGCAGAATTGGAAATCTTGTTTCCCCCCTTGATTTACAGTTATAACCCAGGAGAAAAAAGGTTTGCAAATTGGCAACTATAAATATCTTGGATTTATTTTTTCCTTCTCCCCCGTGTGTGTGCTTTTTAAGGGGCAGCAGGACCTCTGCTCCTGCTTTACGCGCTGTGCTGCGGAGTAAGTTATCACCTGAATTTCCTCTTGCATGTAGCTCAGAAGAGGGGAAAAATCTGCCTTCGTGCTACCTCACGGGCATTGCCATTTCCCTGAGCCCAGCTCCATTGCAGACGGATCATTCCTATCAGCGGGTGAATTTACTGCTGGTTTCCAGCGTGAGCTGCAGGAACGGGAGCAGTTTTTGTTTTGTCAGAAAGCAAACAGCCAGGCAAACCATTTCCAAGCCCTTGTTTGGTTAAAGGCTGAGGGGACAAGTTCTCCATACCCCTGGTTGTGTGTTGGGAGGCTGTGAACCCTGTCAGAGCTGGCAAAGCACATCGTTAGCGCAGTAATCCAGCTGTATATTAATTCTCAGCGTACAGCACTTACTCACCGTGCCTCTCTGTCTCCCTCCCTAACGTCAGCGAGGAAAGGAAACTTAATCTCTCCAGTGACCCTGCTTCTGTTCTTCAGCTCATAAAAGCCAAAAAAGTCAAGCCAGAGACGCCTAAATCTTGGCAGATCCTGTAAATTACCCTCTAGCTTCGACAGGATAACACCTTCCGGGGAGCAGATTTTTGTCTGAACTGAGTTTTATTCCCTTTTGTGAGTTTGTGAGATGCTCCCCGTACCAAATCCATGCATCCGTGTGTACAGTATTTGATCTCTAACAAATAGCTTTATTATGCACAATGACTGGAGATAATTATGATGGAATAGAGATTTTTAAATGAATTCCAGGATGTTGGATGCCTCATTACCTACGCACAGAGGAAAGCTGCTGTATTTCTGGCTGCCGAAGCAGAGCCGCAATTCTACTAATGCCTTTAGAGATAAAATCCTTAATGTCTGCTTCCAAAGTGGGCAAATTAAATGCACAACAGAGGAATAGTTTTAATATTGCCCTGTATAATTAATGACCCCAATGAAGGCAGATATCATTGTATTGTTTTGCTTACCACTGATTAACATAATATAAGGGAACAAGGGAAGAAATGGGATGGGAGCCTCAAGTACGAGCTGGATTTGGTGGTTTAATAAAAATGTGCAAACGGAAGGGGAAAAAAAAAGCCATTCCTTTCTGCTCCTCACTTTGACACTGCCTAAATTAAATGCAGAGTTGCATTGGCTTTGCACATTATTTTTTGCTCGTTTGACATTTAATACTGTTGTATCGGGACCGCTCATCTTAGCTGAGATACTGAGGGGAAAATACCCAATTTAGACCAAATGTGAGAGGGACTCGCTGAAGCCAATATCTGTGCAGGCTGCTGAGCAGGGAGGGAGTTTGCTGGGCTGTAAAAGGCAGATTGCCCCCAGGACTTGGCTGGGGAAGAGGATGGGGAATGCTGCAGCCATCACTATGGCGTTGGGACCCGAGCAGGTCTCCAGCGCTGCTCTCTTCAGCCTGCAAAGGCTATTTTTTAGGTAATTGGTACTTCCTAATGCAGATGGTTCAAATGAGCTTTCTCCATAAAACTCTCATTAATCGGGTGTATAAAGCATATTTTAAAAGTTGATTGTAAACAACGTGGTCCTCCAGGCTCTTTACTATCGCTGCAATGTAGCACATTCAATAAATGTCATGTTATTGTATGTCTGAACTTCAGGAGGAAAAAAAGGGGGGTTAGTTGCAATCTGTAATTAAATCCAGCGGGAAGTATTTCCTGAATGGCAGAGACCTTTCACACTCTTTCACCTAATTCTTTACAGGTGATTCTTCTTTCCCCCCCTCCCTTATTTTTTTGGCACCAGGAAGTGGTAGTCATAGCAAAACCAGTTGGATTTCAGAGTGAGAAAATACTCGCTGCCATCATGACACTGGCAGTTGTGATGGCTATCCTCAGCATGAGGAGATGTGATTTCACATTTATTATTTCCCTCCACAACAAATACAGTGTGATTGAAGGGTCTGGAATATAATTATTTTTAGTCCCCAAACCCCCTCTTTTGGTTGAAAAAGAGCCCGATGCAGGGCTGTATTTTCCCCCTTTTGTGTCAGAAGTGATGGAGGGGAAGGGGCTGCTCCCTCTGCCTCTGTCTCCCAACCCTTGGGTAGCTCCAGCCTCTCGGGGCATGGGGAGGCTTTGCCCTGGCCAGGGGCTCTCTCCCTGTAAACCTTCCCACTGGCACAACAGGGAGCAGCCTGTGCACAGGATGGCCTTTTCTCTCACGAGGATGAATCTGTCTCTCTCCTCCAACCTGCTTTGCTGGAAAAAGGGCTTTCCCAGGCGAAACAACTTACACTGGGAGGAGCCTTTTGTGGCCATGCTCCCGTATTGTTCTTTGAAAAAGTGGCCCTTTTTTCCCTGCTTCCCCAAAGAATAAAGCGATGCAAAGCAATACAAATGGCACAGGAATGACTCAGGCTGTTACGTGCAGGTCTGATTTGATAGATGAGATCAGTTCCTATCGTATGAATCTGCACTGGTTTCCTTTGGAGCTTTGTGCTGAGGTTCTTTCCTGGTGTCTTGATAATACCTTCTGAAAAGTGAGTGACTCAGGAGTCAGTTAAAACCATATTTCTTCCAGGCAAATAAATGTATAAATGCTCCCCAAACACCCTTGCAAGTGGAAATGACAGCTAGCATTCTCCAGATGTTTGGATATCAATGCAATAACGTTTTGCAGTGACAAAGATGGGAATTGAAGGTAATGACTTGGTGCGGCAGCCTTCAAAACAGTAGATGAAAATACAAGCAGAATTTCTCTGCTGTTGATAGAAAAGGTTGCTGTAAGTTTTAAGCATCTAAATAAGAAAAGCAGCTGTATTCAGTGATGTTCCGAGCCTCTTGGCAGCATCCCTTGTGCCAGGGTTTCACTGACAGGCATTTAAAAGGTTGGTTGCCTCAAATGCTGCTCCTCTTTCTTCATGTTGGCCTCCCAAAACCATGGGGTGATGGCAGCTCCCTGGTTTGGGTGCCTCAAAGCAAACTTGGGAGCAAAACAGCCCCTTTGAAGTCAACAGCTCCTGGGGAATCTAAGCCATGCATGTTTTTTCCTTAATAAATGATGCAGAAATTCCCTCCTGCCTCACCATCAACATTACATCTTGCTCCATGGCTGTGTCTGTGGATGGTGCTACTAAACCAGGACCAGGGGTTTACAGCAGGCAGGGAGAACCGGTGTTCAAAACCTCCTGCATGGAAACTGGAGGATCTGCCACCCTGGTGTTGCCATAGTTGAGCTGGTGAGGAGGTTTGCCCCTTGCGATGCTGGTGAGCCCTAGAGCTTTGTAAGATCATGGGATAAATAGTGCCGAGCGAGGAAAGTGCTTTCCATTGATTACTGCACAAGCCAAGGAACAGCTCAGTTATACCAACCATGGCATTTGTGCGCAGGAGATAATGGAGGCACTGTCACATGGAGGGACAGGGATGGACACATCTTGCCCTGCTCTTGCAGCCATGGGATGACTGTGGGGTGCAGGCGTGAAACTCGTGTGTGTCATATCCAAGAGTTATTCTGCATGTCACTGTCTGCTGCACCATGGCCATGTGCTTTCTGGAGGGTTGTAGGTACATCAAAGCTGTTGTGAACTGGTTTTCACCGTGCATGGCCTGTGCCCTGCAGGAGGGTTTGCTTGCAGGTTGTTCTGAAGATTGTCCAACACCACCCACCATTGATGCTGTATAGGAAACTAAAGATAGTCACAATGCTCTAATGAAGGTGGCTTATCTGGGCTTAGCCATGGTTTGGGTACATGGTATCTCCTCTGGTTACCCCAAATGTAGCAGCTTCCCACCCCTTTCCTCAGTGCCTACAAAGCAGAGTGCCGGCTTTCCAGGGAGCACCTGTTGTCTTTGTTGTAACCGCAGAGCCCAACTAACGAATGTAGGATTGGATAGCACAATCCAGGGGGTCGGGTGCTTTGCTATTATCTGTCCTCAGCACAAAATAGAAGTTCCTTGACTACCCCAACCTTCCCTTGTATACACTTGGCTTATCTGCAAATTCCATCATTTACGTACACAAAACAGGGCTTTTTCCACACTTAATAGCACTGACTGATAACGGAATGCCACCGCGAGCCCTCGAATTGCTCCAACTTCATTGCTTCTACAAAGTCGACTCCAACCCTCTTACCCAAAGACACTTTGCTTGGAAGAATTATCGATGATTAAAACCAAGCTACGCTTGTCAAAATTATTTACCCCAGAGCACTCTGAGGGGCAGCAGCCGTCCCATTCCCGGCGGCTGCCTGGCTTGCTCATTTGCACCTGTGTGAAGACCTGCCATGGGACAGCAGCGCTGGTGGAGGCCATGGGATGCCACGTGGCAGCTCTGTAGTGCAGGAGAGGGGTTTGTGGGAGTGATTTGAATTCTCTTGTGTTTCCTCATAGGTTCCTGGTGTTACAGAATGTGATCAGACTTTGCTGACAGAGGAGGTTCATTGGTCTGCAGAGCTTGGGTCCCAAGCCGTGTGGTGTCTCCAGCTGCAGGAGTCAGCTGGAGATGCAGGGAGCTCCCTGTTGGCTGTGAGATGAGGTGGCACGGAAGTGCGTTGGTTTTCATCCATGATGTGGGATGAATTATACTCGTGAAATCTGCTCCAGATCTTCCTCTTTCAGAGGGTAATGTACAAACAAGTGGAGTACAGTCCAGAAGCATCCTACTCTTCCTCCCACGGGAGATCCTGGTGGTGATAGGAGAGAAGATGCAATGTGGCAACTGCCTTCTGCTGTTGTATTCAACTGGGGCAAAGAGAAACCCTCCTGCACTGCTGCTGCACAAGCACCCATCTATAGGAAACAGTATTGAGGCATCTAGTGGAAACTTTAATGCCAAGGCAGGAGGGAGATCTGAGTGATGTGTTGCTTGTCTGCCCACCACCGCAGTGCTGGGGTAAGCGGCAAGAGACCTTCCAGCCTGCTAGCATCAAAGGGTTATGGGTGAGCTCTACTGTACGTGATCCAGCTGCTTCATGTGCTTGGCAAGGCGCTTGGTGATGGTGCTCAGTGCTGTTGCGGCTACTGTTGGGGTTAGGAGGGATACTGATGGTAGCCAGAGAGTCCTGCAAAGGGCTCACTAGAGCAAATAAGGGCTGTGGCTTCTCTCCTGCTGTGCACTGCAACTACGTGTGTCATCACTGTAGGGGTTTCTCTTGGTAAGTGGGTAAGGCAGGTAAATGCTCATCCCCAAAGACAGGGCTGGAAGAAGCACGCTCTGATCTGGGGCTTTTCCACACGGCAGGTGTCACTTGTGCCCAGGCAAGGTATGTGGAGATACCAAGGGGGACTCGCCCCATGGAGAAGCAGGTAAGCTGGTGAGGGACACTGCCTGGAGAGCTGTGTTTGGGGACATCCCCCAGTGTCTGCTGTGGCTGTAACCAGCTCACTTAGCATGGGTTAGCCCCCCCATAACTGAGAACATGCCACCTTTCATCTACCACATGGCCCATCAGAGGTGGGTTTTGGGCTTATTTTGATTCCCAGATGCAGTGATGGCAACATAGAGACAGGTGTGAAAAGGATTTGCTTCTCAGCTGCCAGCATGAAGGCGTTTGGGGACAATATTACAGGCAAAGCCAAACTTTCCAGACCAAGCTGCCTTTTTTGACTGATGCAAGGGAAGATGCTTTTAACATCCACAGGTATTAATTACACTTTCAGTGGCTTTTCTTGGGCACAGTCTAAACGCACAGACAATCTCATAACCTGAACTGGGCAGGCAGGAAAGACATCTAAGGCTTCAAAGCAGTGGTGGAGGACTAAGATAAAAATCACTACTGCCTCAGTTGAGGGAGTTGGAGAGGGTGCAGGCAGAGAGATATTTTGGCATTTCTTCTTTGTGCATGAAGCTGGTAAATGGCTCTGACAGGCTGCCACAGGATAGCAGCAGGCTCCATAAAGGGAGCTTGGCTTTCTGCTATGGATTAGATCCTTGCCCAAAATGCTGTTCCTCATTATCAGGAAGGTGAGGGTTTGTTTTCCAGCCGCCTTCAAAACTCGCCATTGGGGTGGATGGTGTTTCCATGAGGAAGGTGTCTATTGCAGGTAGTAAATCCTTAGTCATGGGCATTTGGGGGGCTCCGTGATGGGAAGTCACAGGGGTTCACATCTTCACTCGGTTGCAGTGGCTCTCAGGGTCTGATTTCCTGTGCTGGAATGGCAGTGGGAACCCTTGGAGGGAGGAGAGCAGGACAAGGAGGATCTATTCCCCCTTGTGGAGAGGCTCCTCTGGAGTGATGGATCCATCCTGAATGGATGTCATCCAGCAGCCCCCAGTGCAAACCCTGAGAAGCTCAGCTCACCCATCCTGGTGTAGGGCACCTAAAATGATGGGTGTACCAGCCGTAAGCAGGCAGAAATAGCAGACTGCATGTGTTTAAAGGAACCGTATTTTATCAGGCAAGATGAAACTCTTTTTAGAGGAATCAAAATTAGAAGAGCAAAGCAAACAGCATGGGGAATGGAGCAGGGGAAATGCAATAGCCTGATTAAAGGTTTAACTTGAATTGGTGGGAATACGGCTCCATTTGTGGCTCTCTGCGTTGAAAACTGGACGGAGGAATGTAAACAAAAGACAACGAGAAACAGGATTTGGTTGGAGGAGGCTCTGCGTTGAGGCAGACACACCAATGGAGTATCCCTTCCGAGCAGCATCCCAATGGTGCTATGGGATGGGGAGCAGGGGGTACCCCACCAACAGTCACAAACTATCCATGGGAGTTTAAATATTGGCACAAAATCCCACATCCTTGGGAAAATCCTGGCTAATGCCTCAAGGAAAAGCAGTGCTTCATGTGCGTGTTCTGCAGGAGGAAGGAAGGAGAGGAGACGGGAGGCTCTGGGAGCAATAGACAGGACTCGGAAGTGTAAGGTGATGTTGAGTGCAGGTGCGAGGGGCAGCCGGAGCCCTCCCCACATAGCAGCCTTGGTGAGCCAGCCCCATGGGGACCTTTGCTCTTGGCCAGGTGGGATTTCACTGGGATGCCACTAACACCCAGGAATCACCAGATCAAACAGACTCTATCCCCCCTCCCAAACCCCAGTTATCTATTGGAACCAGATGCACCTTTGTCCGCAGGAATTTCCAAACGGGGAATGCCAGGCTGCCTTGCTGCAACCAGAGAGGTGACGATGTCCCTCTGAATCTGTGCTTTTTCAGCTTTTTTCCTTGCAGTGAGAAAGGTTTGCTAGGAATCCTGTTGGAAGTCAGCAGCCACTGGTTGTTGAGCAGAGCTGGGCTCGCCTTGAGGGGCTGCAAACTTCACCCAATGCATTTAGCGAGACGCTGCCGATTGGAATGCTGGATTATTTCCATGTTCTCCTGTCTGTACCTTACAGCATTTATTTATCATTTTTAACCATCTTGAACATGTGAGTTTATTTTCCCCCCTTTTTTAGCATTGATTTCACTTAGAGCCGTTTTGAAGTGATGGACACCTTTCTAGGTAGCGGCTTCTTACAACCTATAAGCCCGTTTATCAAAGGCAGGATTTGCTGCTGTTGTTTTTCTATTAGGGAGGAATTACACTAAGCCTGTAGCAGACATTTTGTGTTACCATGGCAGCCCATATTTCCTACAGGGTTGTGACCTCTAATGACTACAGTGGAAAGCTAGGAAAAATGGGGACTCTTTGAAGATTAGTAAATAAATGCATACTTATGCAAACTATCCAAGAGATGGCAAAAGTAGAGAGAGCGAATGGCACGATTCCGACCGCGGAGTAAATGGCTCTTTGTAACTACCTGTGTGTGTTTTAAAATTCACCTTTCATTTCCCCATGCTTTTAAAGAGGCTGTTTTGCTCCCATCAAAGTGCTACACCCAACACGTTTCCTGCATAGGGCCTGTATGATTTTCCATGCAATGAAACAGAAATGCAGAGTTCAGAATTTATGAGAGATGTTTCCTACCACCTAAATCATTCTTTTTTTATAGCCTTTGCAAATACTATTGCCGCCGTGATTGAGTTTTCAGTGTTCTTTTAGTTCATCATTGCTAGATAAAATAAGGCAGCAGAATGTACTGAACTTTTAAACAGACATCACAGTGGGAGCTGTCTTTATTCTTTTAAAATAGCGTAGTAAAAAAAATCCAGCTCTGTTTTTAAAAAGAACAGATTGATTTTTACGTATGGAATTCAGGGAAAAGGAAGGATTGGACCTATCAAGCACGACACAGGCCTTGTTTTGGACCATTAAACTACCTACAAAGGTGTTTTATAGGGTTTGTTTGTGCATTTGAAATGATCCTGCATTGTACTCTGCAGCGAGCTCCTAAATTGTAGGAAGCCCCGGTAGACGTGCTGGTAACTCTGTGCCTCTTCAGTTAATGGCCCTTTTCATGTAAGCACAGCTGTTGCAATGGCAAAAAATAAATGAGCAGAATGTGCCTCTTCTCCTGCATCTTCCCTTCACTTTTCTGTGGATTTCAGCATTTCTCCCCTTCAGTCAGTAACTTTCCAGGCTCCTGCAGCTCCAGTACACGGTAGGAAGCTCTTCCATCCATCTTTCAGCAGAAAAATTGCAGATCGAGGTCTTACAAAACAAAACTGACATCGGCCAGATCCTGAATCTCATCCTCTCCTGTCAGGAATACCAGGGGCATGACAAACCTACTGCTCCTTACAATGGAGGTTGGTTTAACCCTTTTCTCTTCCTTTAGAGGGTAAAACAAGACCCTTTGCAGGTCTCTTTTTCAGGGAGAGCACTGGAGTCCCTTGTGTTGAAGCCGCGCCTAATGAAGGTTGCAATGCTGCCAAACAGACGTGGCTCCTCCGCTGCAGGGTGGGATGCACTGGGGATACAGCACCCCAGTGCTGAATCTACCTGCCATGGGAAGTCCTCTTTCCATGGGAATCACAGGCTTGAGGATACCAGGATGGACTGGGGAGAGGTTTCGTTGCTCTCAGGAAGGCACAAATCCAATGTCCACAGGGATATTCCCTGCTCCCCACAAACTCAACTCCCTGCCATGCAGGGTGGAAAAGCCTGGGTGATTTTGTGATCCCCCCTTGAATCAGCATCTAATGATGTAGTGAAAATCCGTGTTGTTTTGGGATGGCTGCTAGGTAGAGGCATATTCAATGCTCTTGTGCGGTGTTTATAGCTGTTACTGTGTCATAAAGGTCCTTCTCCTAGGAAGCGCTTGGAGAAGTCACTATTATTTCTAGCTTGAGCAGCAGTACAAGGTGTGTTGCCAATCCCTGAGGCAAGCATAGCTCAGGCGACACAGAAACCATGCTGCAAGGTTTGTGGTGTGGGGAATTGCCACACGCTGTTGCACAGGAAAATGATGGAGCCCGGCGGAGAGTGGAGAAAAAGCATCAGTATTGGTGTTGGCTTTGATTTCTTTGCTTCTTGGTAACTGCACTGGCAATACAAACATCCAGGCTCTTTCTAGGGATGTGGGATACCAGGTGCCTCCTGGCTGGTTCGTATTGTCAAACGCTCGTGTTGTCAATCTTCTTGGAACCGGGAAATCTGGTTCAAAATGACAGTAATCCTACTTTTCTTGCACTACTTCACAACATGCTTCCGACCCAGGCAGTCCTGTGTTGTTCCGTCTGCTCCTCTTGGTAGCTCTGAGTTCTCTGTTAGCTGACAGCGATCCTAAAAGGGCCTCCTGGGGAAGTGCAGGGATGGGTGGGAGTGCATGGTCCCACCTCCTGAACTCCTGCCCTCCTCTTCCAGGGACACTCCTGCACCTCTTGCTCTCCCCATGGCTTTTTTGTAGCAACTGGAGCAACTCCAACATGAAGGTTTCCTTGTTCACCAGCCCCTCCTCAGGTGTAGGGTATGCACACATCTGCCTTTTACCTGATCCCAGGCTCTCTGTCAATCCTGCTGTTGGCCTCCTGGGCTCCCACAGGACCTGTTCTACCTTTTAAAGCTCAAAGAAAGCCCTGAGACGAGGGGCTGAGCGCATGGCCTCCATCTGTGTGTTGCGGGTCGCTTGCCTCAATGGTGAAGCAACCCTATCCCCCCATCACCCTTGAACACATAGTTTCCAGCCCAAACTACGTGACAAATCTGACCCAGACTCGCTAACAGCTTCAGGGTGACCGAAACCACATCTCTGATGAATTTACGATTCAACTGAAAATCCCTGTTATACTGAAGTCCAAACACAGAGGGGAAGCTGGTGGTTAAGGCAGCAGGGAGGAAGAGAGGAAGAGAAAGCTGGTGAGGAATGCTGGGCAGGCTGAAACGGGATCCTGATGTGAGCTGTGGGGCTGGCAGAGCTCTTTGGAAAGGGTTTGCCTGGTGAAGGACCTGATCTTCAGTTTGCCCTGCTTGGGGAGCCCCAGGTCTTGTCTTGGGGGAGGCCCTCCAACCCCTTCCAGTGGTCTTGTGAAACTGCTCTGTGCTTCCTTTAATATTTCTCTTTCTTTTCTGTTTTGGATTGAGGGGATTTTTCATCAGTCCTTGAAAGCAAAAGTTTTCCATCCCTGCTGATGTGAGGCTGGAGGGACATTTGTGTGAAACGAAATGGAGAGCGTGCACTTCTGAGAAGGGAATTGGAATGATTTTACATCTGGGGGGGGTGGAGCAGCACTAAATGGCTGCTGGTTTTGTAGTGTTGCAGCTCAGCAGATCAGTCTGTGGTTTCCCGGTCTCACTCCCAAGGCACTGTTCCTTAGAGCCACTGCCATGCTTGTGGGCTCTCTGAAGAGCTTGCCCATTGGGACCGGCAGGAGGGCAAAGTGAGGACCTTTGGGAAATGATGTGACTTCTGCATGTCTATCTCCTGGGTTCTGCTAGCTGAGAGCCTGCAGGTAGAACAAGGGGGCTTTGGCACAGCCTTGCATTGAGCGTCTTCCGCTGTAGGCAACTGAGGGCATCCAAAAGGCACCTAAGTTGCACCTTCTGCGCGTGGCTGGGAGAGCCTTCGGCAGCCTCAGTTTCTGCGTCTCCCAAGGTAAGCTGAGTTGCTGTTGGCCTCCAAGATAGCACCTTGGTGTCACCTGCCTTTAAACCAAACTGAGCAGAAAAAGCCCTGTATTGGACCAGAGTAGCATTGCCCATGCTGTTATTTCTCCTATTGGTTGTCACGGAGTTGGTTCCGAACAGGATTAGTAGTTCAGGTGAGGAATAGACAAGCCAGAATTTTGCAAGGCTTAAAGAGAAAGGAAAACAGGAGAACATGATAGCCCCAAACAAAGCTACCCTCAAAGAAAATATCTCTGTGGCAGCAGAGATGAAACCTTGGCAGCTGCTGGCACTCTTGGTGATGATAGAAGTAGCTCTGGAAGTTGGCAAAAGAACCATGTTCCTCAGCCCAAATTGAAAAGGCTTTTTCTTTTATTGAAGACTGAATGAAAACGTAGTATCCTTTATTGCCCAGGCTACAGAGGAGACCACAGTGCAGCTGCGGCAGAGCTTTCGGCTTCCCAAAGTACTGCAGTGATTAAGGAGAGCAAGACCAAACACCGATGGGAGTTAGGTGCTTCATTGCCATTTCAGCCTTTGAAAATCTCTCTCTGATTTAGCCAAGTAAACTGTGCCAATTATCTCACAGAAGTTGAAAGAGCCACAGGGAACTCGACAAACCCAGGGACTGCTGCTGCCGAGGACAGAGCTAGGAATCTCTTTAAAACAAACAAACAAAGGAAATGGATTTCAAATGAACTTGGAAGATGGACATAGGTAAGATCCTATCACACATATAGAACCAGAGATCAGTTGGGCTGGAAGGGACCTTAAAGCTCATCGAGTTCCAACCCCCTGCCACAGGCAGGGACACCTTCCACAAGAGCAAGTTGCTCCAAGCTTTGTCCAGCCTGGCCTTGAACACTGCCAGGAATGTGGCATCCACATCCATTGGAACTGCATGACTTTTAAGGTCCCTTCTAACCCAAATCAATCTACGATATGATCCTCACTGCTGCAGTCACCTCATGCACCCTGTGCTGGCCAGTGCTGCTGCTGGGGGTGACTTCTCTGCTTCTCCTTTTCTTTAGAGGCTTATTGGTCTGTCACGTCTCCCCAGCTGAGAATCAAATATGTATGTCCAGTGTGCTTTTTATCTAGTTAACTAAATACAAATAACACATTCTGCCTCTTCACTTTGAAAGCTTTCAACCCTTTCTCTTTTATCTCTGCCTGCGTTGTTCTTTAGCAGCCTGACAGTGGAGTATTAAATGTTTTCTCTTTTTCCTTTATCCTCTGCCCATAATTTCCAGTGATTTTTCACTGGGCATCACTTCCCAAAGTGCCTTTGTGTATTCAGAGCTACGCACTGTTGGATGTCAATATGATCCAGGCTTCTGCAATGGTGCAGGTACTTGCAAAAGGTGTTCTTCTCTGGGGTGGTTAATTTGATCTGGTGACTTGAATTTGTCCCCAGACCTGCTGGAGATGAGTTCTGGAGCAGTGACATCAAGCTGAAGTGACACGTGCTTACTCCCAACCTGGCTTTTGGTTTGTTGTACTTGGCACCAAACCCCTGTTGCAAGTCCATGCTGCCTGATGAGTGGGACAGTCTCTCTGAGATTAAAATTGCATTACATTGGTTTATTACATGGCTTGTACATTTGTGTTGCTGGTCTCCGTAATTTTTCTGTTGTGTTGGGTCCATTCATTTGAACAATCATTTCTTGCCATTCATTCTCAGTGAATAGTTGTTCTATGGCTACCGGTTTGCTGGTAAAACTATAATCTTTCTGGCTCCCATAGCCATTTCCATGTTAGGTGTTGAATTCGAGCTCAATTAGAAGCAGTAGTCCTAAGAAACAACTTTGTGAAGGTCACACTTTATTTCAGCTGTCTCCTGGTACAGAAGTGGCAACTACTGCAGAGCTGCATGTTCAGTGTGGACAGAAATATCTGTGGCAACAATGTGAGCTGGAAAGATGGGGTGGTATGGAATTCCTGCTATGCTGAGACACTAAAGTATGGTTTAAATTAAAACTGAGGCTAAGCGTATTCTTGACTTGATGAGGTTTCTTCCACTTTCTCTTGGGACACTTTAAACACAGGCTGCTTATTTCTTCTTCTTTTTAATTCCTCTGAGATGCCTGATGTGCTCTGACTCAAAATGGCAGTCAGTATTTGAAATCCACCTTCGTTTGGTTGCATGTAAATCACACACTGGCATTGCTTCTGCTCATTGAATGACCATGAGTTGTTTCTTACAAAAGGAAAGGGCAACCAATGCGGAAGTTCAGTCCCCACCTCCGAGATGCAGTACAAAAAACAGGGGTTTTAGCAAATATTGGTATTTTCTCCCTTACCGGAGCAGTGCAGCATTCCTGGAGCCATTGTGAGTGCCAAAAAGGACTGGCGGCATGAGAGCTCCTAACCTGAAGGTGGGATCTGGATTTAATTTTCTCTCCTTACAAATGTATGCCGTAATTGTGGGTTTGTAAGTGCCTTGGGTAGTAAAAAGGATCATTGCATCTCTGTCTGGCTTCTTTAGGAGGTTGTTTTTTAAGGCTGGAACTGGGCCTTCTGACTTTCCAGTTTGGTACGTGATGCAGCAGAGATGTCGGCTTCACCCAGGAGACTCCATCACCTTTGGCCCCAAGAAGAGCCGCTCTCTTAAAAGGGATGTTGATCCTTAGGGACGGCATCAACATTACGAACTATTCAGTATTGTTTGTAATATCCACTGCTGATTCACTGCCCGGTTGCCTTCCCTTGCAGATGAGCAGCATTTTTCCACTTTGCAACTGCCCTGACCTTTGAGGCTGAGCTGTCTGTGCAGGGCTGCCCAGCCAGAGATGGGTGGTGGTGCAGGATGGACCACGGGCGCAAGGAGTCGAGACAGCCGCGTGCTTTGCCATGCACTGATTTTGTGCAGTAGGTTCAACTCTTTGTGGGTGTTTGATCCAAGAGCCTTGCTGGGTTCACTCTGATGCACTTTATCCGCAAGAACCATCTCTGGGACTTCCTGAAGTCTGTTGCCCTCATGCTGTATCTTGACAAAAGTCTGAAGTGTATAAATAGGTCGCTTTGGCAAACTTGGATGCACAGCGTCCTCGCTCTGCCTAATGGAGAAGTAACACTTTGTCCTGGCTCTTGCAAATGTGCCTATAGAAACTGCTGGCACGAAAGGATTCTGTGTCCTGGTTTCAAGGGAGAACCAGCCTTATGTTGTATTTCACCTTTTCTCAGCCCAGAAACAGTGCCAGCTTCTGCCTGTGCGAAGCTGCTGTGCTGCAGTGTTTCTGAACTCGCTGTGCTGAACATCTCCCTGGTGCACTATTAGGCTTTGTTTTGAATGGTACTGTGTGTCCTCCTTCACTTTCTGGGCTCAGGCCAAGAAAGGATATAAATATGGCTTTCTTCTGCATGTTGTTAGAGAAAAAACTTCAACAGGTTTGGGTGAAATCACTGGGCTATTGAAAAACAAAGCAGGAGATTCTGTTCTTGCCAAATCATATGGCTTGTAAACAGAAGTTATTGCTGCCTTTCCTGTAGTTGTAGGGCAGAGAGAAAGCAATCCAAGTTGTAAATGAATTACAACTGACCTGGGGTTTAAGCAGGACTTGATACATAAGGAGTCACCATTCTTGGCCCTGTCAGGGGCTCCAAAGCAAACCTGCTGGAAAAGCCTGGCTGGAGATTTCACACTGCCCTGCCATAGCAAACCACAGGCTCGGTGCTCTAATTTATTGGAGAGCTAGAAAAGGTCGCATGAGAGTGTACAAAATGTGCTCCTAGTCAGGGCAAGGGCTGGGGTTTGAGGCTGAGCCCTGTTGCTGATGACAGGAGTTGAGGTTCCCTTACATTCCCTCCAAGACCCATGGTGCTTCATCCCCAGGTGCACTGCATCACACCAGGGATGGGGGACTGTGCCCAAAGTACCTGGTGCTCACCCTGCCAAAGCGGGAACACAAGAGGCACAGGATCTTAGGGTGAGTCTGGTGAGGTTTAATGAAGGGATGGAGCTGTAGCTGCTAAGGCCTTTTGCATGGAAGGGGCTGTGTCCCTAGTCCTTTGCTCCAGTTGTCTATCTGCCCTCAGCAGCCCTCCATCAGCAGGTAGGCTGCAAATATAGAACGTATGTTTAAAACCATCCAGGCTGTGCTATGTCTATTTCTTCCACCTTCCAGTGGTGTTTCTGAGCCTATGATTGCTGATCATAGTTAATAATGAAGCTTGCAGAATTGGCTTGGCAGTATGGTTTATTTCACTCCTTTCTTTCCACACACCAATGTACACAGCAGGGATCTCTCCTGCCTGCACCACTCGTAGCAAAGGTGACAAACCCACACCTTGAACAACATGGAAGTGTTTGCTGTGGAGGGCAAATCTGTACCCAGGGACAAGAGGCTTGATTGCAGGTAACTTAGTCTGGAACAAGCTCAGCAGTGATCATCACCGAGACCAAGGAGAACAAAAGTAAGTAGGAACCTTTGCCTGCTAAACTCAAACTTGTTTCCAGACTTGATAATTTTGCAAGGAGACACATTTGCCATTCTACCTGGAAGCCAAAGCAGAAGTTGGTACTTGTGCATCATCAAACCCAAAGCTGCAGGAAAAGGAATTGCCGAGATCAAGAAACATGAATATCAAAGAAACATAAAGGTCATGCCCAGGGGTCCTGTTCTAGCTCAGAATATTGGATGCAGGGCACAGTTTCTCTCCTTGCTGCCCACGCCCTGTGCTGGGTCCCATGCAGAGCAATCTCTGCTCCAGCCAGGGCAGGATGTCCAACTGCAGCATAATCAGGAAGGATGTTTTGGCCCAAATGTTAAAGAGGCAGGATTCAAACCGGAGATGGACTTTGCAGGTTGACAGCAACTTCGTATCGATGAGTTCCAGGGTGCAAACTGTGGGAAGCAGGAAGATGTGGATGTTTATTTTCTGGAGCACTTAAAGTATTTTCCATAATCATGCACCGTTCAGTGTTCTCAGCAGCTGGGACTTTCGAGTCCCTAAAGGTTCTGTTATGCAGCTCTCCTTGACTTTCCATGTGGAGGAAAGCATGTCTCTGAATTGATAAAAGCTGATTCATATCAGTGACTGAACACCTAGCAGTCATGGCTTGACCCAACAACACTGGCTCATCACCACCCTGATTAGATGCCCCTTGTGTTCTCCCAAGAGCTTATCAACCAGGGTTTTGATGATGGATCACAGACAGGGCTAAAGGGCTCCCCCAGAGCCCTGTCCTACCATGGGCTCCAGAACAGAGGAACTGAATCTGAAACATCTTCATCTCTTCCTTTATCTGTGGCTGGGCAGAGGCTGAGCTTTGCAGGAGATGCCTAAAGCTGAGTCCCATTTCTCTTCATCCTTTACTGTGCTGAGGACAGGTCTTGGTGGGTCACCTGGGATTATTTGCAAGGAGAAATCTGTGGAACTTTCTTCTGGGCAGAATGATCTCTGTCAGGTCTGAACGTGTCTTGTGGGAATCACAAACGGGAATGCCAGAGAGCCTTGAATCTATTTTTACATTTGTGTGCAATAGCAGAAGCAAAGATGTGACCTGGGGATGTCCAATATACCTTGACCTGCCTGAGAGTCACCCATCCAGTTGAGGATCTTGGTTAGGAAAGGGATTCTCCAGGTAACAGAGGGACAAACCTCCTTCTGTTCTCACTGGAAAGCTCTAAGGCAGGTTTTTTCCCATCTACCAAACTATTTTCTTTATGAAGAGAACTGTGGAGTGAAAGCAGCAGGAAGACATCAAGGCCATGGAAAACAGCATGGAAATCAGGCAGCCCATGAGCTTCAGGTGCAGAACATGCCTGTATGGGTGAGCCCACGGCCGAGGACTGGCAGTCTCCCAAGGCAGACTGAGATAGCACCAGAGGTCACCATCGCTTCCAGAAGTTGTAAGAACTCCACAGAGGTAATACCACCTCTGACTGTCTTTACACCTCGACCAAGGCAGCCTAGGGTCTGAGTCTCCCTTCATTGGGTATTTATAAGATGCTTCCTGCTCTCCCAGATAGTCTGGCTGAGTTCAAAGGCACTGCTGTAGTTGCTTGGATAAGCATTATTCTCAGGAGTCGATCTCTGCAGGATCAGGCCCTAGGTGTGCATGGTAACGTACTTACACTTTGATTTGTTTCTTTGTTAAATGCCTGCAGTTTAAGCCTGTAGGTGCATTTACTCAACAAATCCTGCTTGCTAATGTCTTCTTGAAAGGAAATAAAACCCCCAAACCAAACAGCAGTGACATGGGTGCCTGCCACAATAAAAAGGATCACCTGGAAAGCAGCATCTTCAGCCAGAGAGCCCTGTCTCTGTCCTAGCAGGAGATAAAAGCCCCCTTGAATGGATGTACTCCGACTGTGCCTGTGAAAGGGAAAAAAGTCTGGATCAAAAGGGACTTGAATCTCTGAGCTGCAGACAGCCTCTAAAACTGGGAATGGAGGATGAGTCCTGGGACAGCTCAGATTTTGTCAGAGTTAGTGTTGAGTGAATGGCTATATAGCTTTTAGCCTCTTGTCTTGGTCATTGCAATGACCAAGGGGACAGTGGTAAGCAGAGGTGCCACAAGTTATTATTCTTCTCAATAAAAGATTGAAGAACAGGAATAATAGCAGGAAGAATAATGACAATAAATTATAGATTGAGTTTCTTGTATCGAAGTATTTTGGTGTTATTACTGAAGTATATTGGTGTTATTATTGGTAATAATACCAATTCCAAGTCAGCTTCCAACCCCTCTGTCTGCACTGCCGGCTCCCCAGGGAGCCAGGCTGGGGAGGTTTGGGGGCAGTGGCACTCAGGACAGCACACTTGAGCATCCACAGGCATGGGACAGAAGGTGAATTCCATGTACTTCCCTCCCGATGATCTGGGAAAATGTGGCATATCTTCTCTCCTAAAACCTGAATTGTGTTCAGTGAGGGAAGAACAAGGTTTTGCAGGGAAGCTGTTTTCTGAAGGCATTTTTACATTGGGATGTGTTGCGTCAGCTGAGAACAAATGCGCTGGATTAGGGCTTGTGATGTGGCTGGTGTGATCCATGTAACCGCATGGGCTGGCTTGGGGCTGAGACAGAGGCAAAAGAGCACTCTGGAAGCTTAGGGAAGTCAAAACTCATCTTTGAAGGGACACAAATATAAAGCTGGCATGTATCTCTCTGTCTGGTTTCAATATACTTCCCAAGATGAGGCGCTGGTTTGTGATTTTGGGTTGCTTTTATTTCTGCTCAGCACATTTTAGGGAGTATTAAAAAAGCCGTTCAAAAGGTCACTGTTTCACCAATAGTTACCCCTTTCCTCTGTGATTTTGAGTTTGCTGAGAATTTATTCTCTTCTTTTCATGGAAAAATATTGTTCCAACATCAAACTTGGTTGGTTATTTTGGCAATTCATCTGTATATTACCTGGAATGCTTCAAGAAAACAAAGCCTTTTTGGGGAAACAACAATATCCTTGATAATTCCTACATACTTTTCTCACAAGAACAAGATTTCTGTAGGGAGTATTGTGGACAAAAGAAGAAAAATAAAATCTACCTGGAATTTCTTTAATGATTCACCCCTCTTATACATGCAGCATTCTTCTTGTGTGATCATTTTGGATGCATTTGGTTTATTTAATGTACACAACAAAAAGGTTAGAGAGTTTTTAGAGCTGGTCCTCACACCGGTGTTTCAACATCTAACCAAGCACCTCGCTGTTTGGATGTGTACACACGTCCTTGTCATGGTTTGTCTTCTGTTAATGGCTGGATCCTGTTATTGATGGGGCAAAATGTGGGTAGTGCTGTGACAGTCCAGCTCTTTATTTGGATATGTAACTCCAGGCACCAGAACTTTGGCCATGGGTACTTGGCCATGACCCATATTATGCAGTCAGCAGGAATCTGAGATGATGATGATGGGTATTTATTGTTTGTGTTATGACATTTTCTAGGGACCCAGCTGATTGTCATGGACAGTCCAGACATTGATTGTCTATGTGGCGAGCAGGGGAGTTTGTCCTTCCTGCATCCATTGGCCAGACGAGGGGCAGGAAGGGAATGGGAGTTGGTAGAACCAGTCCCACATAAGATATCTAGGTCAGAGATGCGTGGATTTTAGGGAATGAGTCAAACATTCCCCTTTATGGCAAGGTGTCCAGGCAGGGAGTTTGGGGAGTTCATTATGGCCACAGGGAGAGGAGTTCCAGAGGTCAGCAGGGATTACCAACAGCTCTTGCCTCCTGGGCAGGGATCCCTGCAGGGTCCCTAGGCTCAGGCTGTGGGGTGAGACCCATCCTGCTCCACGCTGCTGCCTGTTAAGCTCTGTCCCAGCTGGTTGCTTTCACAAGAGTTATTTTCAACCAAGCAAGAGTATTAGGCAGCCAGATTAGGGTCTAAGGTTTGGCTATTGTATCTAGAGCAATTAAAGCAATTTAGTTCTGCAGATGTTATGGGAGAACAGCTTGTTGGCTTCATTTGGAGCTGTGTTTGTGTAAGGAAGCCCAGGCTTGTGAGGGTAAGATTTGGCTTATCGCTTCTCTGGTCCCTGCATAAACATCTCATTGAGTCCTGTGTCTGAAAAGCAGTCACAGCCCTGATCTCTTGCTGTTGTCTTTCTCTGGCCAGCACTGATGCTGGCTGTGGTGTTGCTGAGTTTGGGAGCGAATGTGAGTCATGAACTGGAGTTGTGCTCTTCTGTTCCAGTCTCTGGAGAAGATGTGTTGTCCAGCAGCCATTTACACATTAATGCTAAATAATAAAACCCTGGAAGAACATCTTCTTCTGACCTCCCTTTCAGTTGCAAGTCCTGTTTCTGAGAAGCCAATGGCCTTAAATCCTAGTGTAACCAGGTGCTTTTGTGTTGGGCTGGCAGCTCGCCTAAGGGCTACCTTGGCTTGGATTCAAGGTGCAAGCCTTAGTTGCCCTAAAAGCTCAGGTTATTTCTGATAGCTGGGCAGTTGTGGACCAGTAAGGATGACAGTCCTCTAGCAGTGTCCCACATTCATGCTTTCCTGTACAGTGCTGCTGTAGAAATGCCTATGGTGGTTGTGAAGAAGGAAGAGGAGGAGTGGTGAAGCACGGACTAAGCCCACTGTGCAGTCATTAAATCTTAACTGGGCAGTATCTGGGCAGAGCATGGGTTGATCTTGTGTGCCATCCCTTGGGTCTTGTGTGCCATCCCTTAGGTCCTGCATGCCATTGCCACTCACTGCTGTGTGGCTGCACCAGGGCTTTTGATGTATATAAATCCCATGGCCATGGATAATGCCTCTCCTTAAAATTAATCTCAGCATAGGGGTCATGTCCCTGAACATACCTTGTGCTTTGGAGGAAGCCTGATTTCTCCCCTTGTTCTGGGGTATTCAGACCTTTCAAACTGAGGCGGTTTCAACCACCTCCTGAAGCCCAGCTTTGGCTTTCAAAAGCAGAGTGCTGGGGAGGTTGTTTTGGTTTCCCCAGTGCACAGGGCTCTGTCTGCCTCTGCTTTGTCTGCCCCTCGGCTGCCCTCCCCTGCCATGTGGCCAGGGATTCATGCCTTGGTTGGAGTTCTCTCATTTAATTTTCATGCATCATTTATAGCTTGCTGCAGTGATTTCCTAAAGTGAATGTCTGTAGTTAAGGCAGGAGGCCGGCTGCGCGCTGGCCATGCAGCTGTGACAGAATGGTTGCTCCCTGCCTCTGTCATTATGTTCTGTACTTGGGATGTGTTGGTGAGAAACCACTCCTGGACTAAACAGTGCATTATTTTTCCCTGGGAATCTTGATTGCTTTCCCGAGGAAAACAAAGGAAGAATCACCTTCCCTTCCCTGGGAATTGGAAAGCTTCGCATGTGCCACTTCTGCCCTTCAGATGGACATTGTCATGGGGAAAAGCAGGGCAGGGAGACGTGCAGGTGACTCATTTAAGAGGAGTGCAAGGCTCTGATCCTATGAAATGACTGGTAATTCCTGAAGCCAAGCTGAAAACCAGGAGGTTTTGTAGGAAACCTGCCTTGTGGGATGAGCAGTTGTGCTCGCAGCCCTTGTTCTCCCCTCCTCAGGGCATGTTGTGGGGCACTCAGTGGGCAGAGGTAGGCTTAGAGAGATGCTGGTTGAGAGGTTTGAAGGTATAGTTGAGAGCAGACATCCTCCGTTCCCTTTCCCTTTTCTTGAGCCAGTCCATTCGTTTTGCTGATTTATTTGATATATTTAATAGATTTGCTTAGGCACAAGTGCAGTGTTTGCATTTCTGCTCTGGTTGCTTGCATAGAAGTTGCTTGCTGGGCTGATGTGTATCGTGTCAGGCTAGAAATGATGAATGAGGAGAGGAGAATGGGTATGCAAACATATTTTACATGACTGTCCTCATTGATTTCCGTCTGGCTTGACTGGCAGTGGCTGGACATGGCACAAGCACTGTGTCTGGTTTGAAATGCCACGTGTTCCCCAAGGTGATGGAGCAGCTGCACAGATGGTCTTGAGCAAGGGTGGCCAATCAACCGCTATGGACCCCAAAACAAGGGCTGTATATGAGTGGACAAGTTTGGATCTGTTGCTTTCATTGGGACAATTCAGAGGAAGTCCCACCCCTTGGGTCCATGGAGGTTGGGGGCCTCTCAAAAGGAGGCTCTGCATGCTTGCTGGGCTGGGGCTTCAGTGAGGATGTGCAGAGCAGAGGATAGAGACATGCCTGTGAGCCAGGATGGAAACTGGAATTGGTGTTTAGAATATGGTTTGCACCCAGGACAATGCCTGGTTTAAATCCAGACAAAGCAGTAATGAAGCTGGTTTTAATGGTTTGAATCCAGAGAAAGCAGTAATGGCTTTGAAGGCAACACAGGGACTGTGCTTCTGCCACGGGACTTGGGAACGGGAATCCTTTGGAAAAGGCAAGAGCTTAACAAGTACATCCAATCTCTGCTGGATGACATACAGTAAAAGCTGGACTGGGATACAGAGCATAAAGCAGTGATAAGGAGACATGTTACGACCTTGTCTGCTGTTAGCAGCTTACACAGCCTGCCAAGGCAAAACCAGCCTGCATTACAAGGGCCATATGGTATTTTACTAACTCGGTGTATAAATCCCTAATACAATTAGAAGATCCAACTTCCATGCTGAATTAGAGCCTTTGTGCTGTTTTATCTGGAGGAATTTCTGTATCACTCAGGACTGTTAATATCAGGAAGGAGGAAAATGTCTATGGATGGAAAGGGGCAGGGATCCATCAGCCTCCTGGGTGGAGCAGACCTTTTGCTGTGAGAAATCCTTCCTCTGGCTTTACATTCCCTTGGGAGCTGCCTGGAGCTGGTCCTTGGGTGCTGGCTTTCCCATGTCACAGCAGCAGATGTCTGTTTTATCAGAGATGGGTTTGTGCAGGATTCCTGGGCAAGATTCCTATGGGAAGCCAGCAGGAACTACTGCTGCTAGGATAGGGTTGGGAGAAAAGAAGCAGCTGTGTAGTTTCAGCTTCCTCTTCCCTCTTGGATTTTGTCTGGATCAGACATGTGAGTGCAGGAGGGAAAGGGTTACCCACTGAGTGTGGGGCTGGCTCCAAAGGTACTGATGTCCAGAGCGTGGTGATGGGCATTGAAAGGAGGTAGCAGGGCAAGTGTCAAGTGGATTTGCAGTGGGACCCTATGTGAGCTGTCTCATTTTCTGGACTTGGTCTTTTCCAGCCTACTTGATTCTATGGCTGTAGCAGTCTCCATGTGCTATGATCATCCCTCTGAGTATAGACCCTTCCTTAGCTTTATGCATCTTTTTTCTTGCCTGTCTTGGCCTGCACAGGTTTATCATCATGGTGTTATCGATGCCTTCTCCATTGATTGCTGGAAAGTCCTCCAGGAACATGCAAATTTCTCTCTTTATTCCAGTATACGAAAGCCTCCAAGATCTCTTTATTTCAGATGAGAAAGGAAATTACCACCTTTTATTAATAAGTCCTGTACAATAGGGGGATATGGCTGTGATTCATCATACCAGTATTTAGGGATGGCCTTGAAGCAGGCTGGGACATGTTTTCCTTTTACCTACAGCTATTACATGTCATTTCTCCCTGCCTCAGTTTCTTCCTTTCATAGAGGGAGTGTGTCCTGCCCTGCTTGGTGCTTCTCATGGAAGGATACTATTGCTTTTAATTTCTTTGCTATAAAATGGCAGCAACCACAGTTTTATCCATGTTGGAGGGAACATGGCTTTTGCCTGGATGGTTATAGCTGTTTAATCTGACCAGATGTCTTGTATGACTACACAAAGCCTGGCTTTTGGCTGTACCAGCTCTCTCCTTCGTGCATACCTATTTTTAGGTGGTTACCATCAGTTCAAGAGCTGATGGAAGGAAGTGCCATGGGGTGATGCATGTGAATAAGAAATATGCCTTTAGCAAGAGGTGGATCCTGCGGACTGGTACAGCCCAGTGAGTCCTGTGTCCCCATGATCCTCCTACCAGCTGTGATGGGCTCATCTCGCTGGGATGGGAGCCGCTGTATCCATCATCATCCTAAGTGCCCGTGGCAGCCCATGTTGGGATGGAGCATGGGCAATGCCAGGCCACTTTCCCCATCTCCCTGCAGCTCCATGTGCAGCAGCTCTGGGATGCACACACTGGATTGGGGGCAGTGACTTCTCTCTTGCTGTGACCATCTGGCAGCAGGTTTCTGTGTACAACTTGCATTTGTTTTGGTGGCTGAATGGCACTGATGTGTTGGTTGCCTGAAGTTCTGATTGAGATGAAACTCAATTTGTTGGTCCCTCCTACAATAATTACTGCTTGCTCAGAGCTTGGCTTCTCTGAGCCTGTACTCGGGCTGCTTCGCTTATTTACTTTTGCTTGAAGAACTGAATGTATTACAACCCGGGAGCATTTTTACCATCAGTACAAATGTGTACACCATCAGGGATGAAAATGTTGAAAGCTCCTTCAGTGGAATGGCCAATACAGGGGCAATAAACTCAGAGGAAATGGGCATTATCTGCTGATTGACCTTCTTGGTACGTTAAACAGCTTTTGCTTTTGCCTTGAGGCATCTGGCTGCCTGACATGGCCAATTATCGTATGATAACATCAACTTCATTGGGTCTTATTGCTTCATTATGAAACTGCTTTAGCTGGTAATGCGTTGTGATTAGCAGGCAAACGTTCTTGGGAAGGGAGATTACTCCTCGCCCACCGTTTGGCTTCAGAGCAATGCAGTTTGTCTGCAGTGCAGAAGGCAGTGATGTGGGGAAGGTCCTTTCCTGCTCTCAGGAGCAGCTCGTATGGCTGTGGCACTGGTGATGCTGCTTCCCCTGCTTTCCCCTCCAAGTCTCCTGTGACCTCGTGGATCTTTTTCTTGCTCAAGTGAAATTGTTAATGGTTTTAGTTAGGGCAGGAAAAGTGCCAGCATGGAGCTGCTGCTGGGGGAACGAAAGTACTTGCTTGTCTGGAGTACCAAATCAGAGCTGTGCATAATGCTTTGTACTGTAGTTGGACCTGGCATGGTCCTCCCTCTCTGTCACATCACGAGAAGGAAGGAGAACCTCTCTTCAAAAGCTCTTCATTCTTCCACTTATCTTCTCATCCTGGCCCATGGTGGAGCGAAGTTTATGGGCATGGCAGTGTCTGGTGCTGTGAAGAAGGAAAGCGCTGCACATCAGAAGCCTGTTTCCTTTGCATATTCTTAAGATGATGCCTGTGCCTGGAGTTCTGCTGTGAACCCCCTGGGGTTTTGCTCAGTGCCCCATTCCTGGAGTCCTGTGGGCATGAGAGACTCCCCTTTTCCATTGAAAAATAGAAAATAATCCTTGGGGAGGGTGAAAAAGCATGAAAATACTGATTATTTTTTGCAAGTCATTTTGGATTTGGAGCAGCCAAGTGGAGGGCTCTGGCGGAGGTGCAGCTTCTTTCAGGGAGCAGCAGGGATACCATCTCCCTCTACCATCCACTGCCAGCATACCAGCATGTTATGGGTTTCAGCATCCATGTGGATAAGTTAGAGGGTCCAAAGTGTGCATGCATGGTGCCTGTGAGAGTCAACAGGGGGATTACTGGGGATCCAAACCTACTTTACACAGTGAATATAATGCAAGTGTGTGTCTGCTGGGACATCCTCCTTGTGTGCCTGAGACCTGCTCATTGTGCATGGGGTCACCAGAGAGCAGGGTCTTGGTAGCACGCATCCTGCAGGCAGAGGCACTGTGCAGCTGGGGCTTTGTCCATGGCTGGAGGACAGCGAGGGTACGGATGGGAGCAGACGAGGAGGGGAGATCAGAGGCTTAAGGAAGCCAAGGGGAAAACACCCAGGCCTGGAGCAGCTGAAGAGGGAAGATCAGAGCCCTGGAGCAGCTGCAGGGGAGATTGGATTAGTGCGTGGGAGATCAGAAGCCTGGAGTGATGGGAGGGAGAATCAGACAGGGAAGGAGCGAGGAGATCAGAAACCCCACTAGCCCATGGAGGTGTTCAGGTTGGATGGGACTGCTCACAGGGGTAAGACCAGGCAGGGTGAGGGCTGGTGCTGCTTGCATCTGCTAAGCTTTAACGTGTGTTGGGTTTGCATCCACCTATGATCGTAGCACAACGGCCGGAGATCCCACCCTACTGAATGCAGCGTGGGGGGATTACACAGCGGCTCTTCCCAGGGATGACATCTGGGTGAGTGGCTGTTTGCAGCAGGGATGCACTGCAGCAATCACACAGTTCCCAAGAGCTGCTAAAACACTGCAGTCCCTGCTAAGACCCCCACTGCATCCCTGCCAAAAGCTCCTTTCCACTTGCAGGCACCATTTACTACAGGGCTGTGTTTGGGTAAATAGAGCCTCGACATCCTGTGCCTGCCCATCCGAGCGTGGAAATGCAGTGCAGCAATCGTAAGGGAGAAGGAGCTGTTTAAGACAGATAACTGATGAAACAGTGCTGTGCTGTTTAAGCTCACACACGGCTGTGGATGCGGCCCACCAGCATCACAGTGGTCCTGATCTCTGCGCCTCTTCTTGGAAGACCAGCTCCAGACAAACCCTGCTGTTATCTGTGCAGCCCAAGTCCATGGAGAACATCCTTTCAGGGGCTGGGCTGTTGCAGAGGGAGGTGAGATGTGTCTGGTGGGGGGGACACAGGCCCTGGGGGTGGTGGGCTCCTGCCAGGCAGTTGAGCAGCACTCAGGAGGTTTGTGCTTCTCCGCCTGGTTTTCCCAGAGGAGAAATAGGAGTGAAGATGGAAGGGAAAGCTTTCTAGAGAGGAGAGCACCAATCACTTCTCCAGCATGTGCTGTCCTGACAGTAACTGCCGATTAATATTCCCTTCCTCATGCTTCTTCCCCTCCTTCCCTCAAGTGGTGCAGCTCTGCTTCCCAGTCCTGCCTGCTATAGTGGCAATGCCTCAATGATGGTGCGTCAGGATACCCGCCATGGGAAAGACTGGGGATCACTCAGCAGTGTCCCTAAACACACTGAGCCCAGTTTGGGTAGTGATTAAAGGGATGAAGCTCTGGCTGCTCCCACCTTTGGAAATGCCATCTTGGACCATGTGGGCCTTTGCTGCTGCAGCTCATGGGGACAGTCGTTGCTGGACTCCTACCAGCCCAGGATTTGGTGTCCTGCAGGTGCTGGGAAGAGCCATGGGTGGCTGGATGCAGGCAGCTTTATGGAGCATGGTTAATTGTTTCGTTGTGCCTTTCAGGCCCTGAAGGTGGGCTCCAGCTCTGAGGATGCAGGGTCCAAAGAGAAGGGGGCAGGACCATTCAGAGCAGTCTTTGGTTTGGTTTTGCAGTCATAAGCAAGATGTGGATGAACCTTTTATGGCATTTTTTGATGTTTTCCTATCTCCTCACTCACTTTCTTCTGTTTCCAGCTTGGGTTTATTATTTTCTGTACCCAATGGTGATCGAGGGCACTGCAGCAGGAGCTGAGCATCCCTGCACTGATATCAGCCTTGCTGCCATGAGGTGCATTGGAGCCGCTGGGATATGGCCCCTCTGGACCTACACCAACCCAGCTCAACCTGGCCATTCAGGGTGGCCTCCTCTGCAGCCCTGGTTACAGCACCTCTACCCCGTGGGAGGTGTAAAATGGAATGCGTCAGCACATGGCAAAATACAGAGGTGGTGGATGCTGCAGTTTCAATGATGCTTTCATTGTTCAGTCAAAATGCAGATAGCAGAGATGGGAAAATAAGTATTTATGCACTGCTGGTTTCAGAGACACAAATAGAGGGAAGGAAGGTGTTTTGCCTGAGTGAGGGTGGCAGAGGATTGGCCATATTTGGTCCAGCATCTGAAAAGCTAAGCTTAAAAAAGCCCATAGGAAGTATTCAAGGCCAGGTTGGATGGGGCTTGGAGCAACCTGCTCTAGTGGAAGGTGTCCCTGAATGAGCTTTAAGGTGCCTCCCAGCGCAAACCATTCTATGATTATATGGTGCCAGCACCACATCTGGCATCTCGCATACCCTGAGAGCCTCACATTCAGGATGCTGAGTGTCCCCCTGCTCTGGTGGCATGCAGAGCTCCAGCCCACACACAGAGAATTCCCAAAGCCGCAGCGGATCCTGCCCCATAGAGCTGCACTTGCCCGCTGCTTCTGCTTGGGATGTGCCTGGAAGGTGGCTTAAATGGAAAGCGAAGATAGCCTCTTGCAGAAAGGTGACAGCTGAGAAAGCAGAAACCTGTAAAACCTTTGAGCCATGTTATTTGCTAAGCTGATAAAAAGTAGAGTGCATAAATCTGTGAGCAGGGGAAATCCCTGCTGTATTCACATGGGCTGCTCACCGTTCCGTGGTTAAGTAAATATAATTCATCACAAAAACAGTTTAAAGGGAATTTGAGAGCATAATGAAGCTTGGAGAATTAACTGAATAGGTTTCATTTGAGATTACAAAACCACAGTGTAATATAATGTTTAAATACCAATGTGGCTTCAATATTACATAAAATATCTGAATAGAGATAAAGCCTTCTCTGTCTTAGCATCAGCTGGTAATCTTATTACTGAATTAATATAGCCATGTACATTGTGATCACCATTTTCCACCTCACTTGACAGGCTAGGCAGAGGAATAAGACAATGTTAGAAAAGGAACTCGTGTTTGTGTCGAGGCTCACCCAGCTGCAAAGCAAACCGTGATGACCCAGGCTACACCATGCTGCCAAAGTGCTGCTGCCCCAGCCTTGGATGGGGGAGGAAAGAGGCCTTGACTTTGGAGCAGCTCAAAAGGTTGGGAGGATGCTTCATACTCATCGGAAGACTTTGTGACTTGGCCAGGTAGGACACAGGGGCTTGGAGCAAGCTGCTCCAGTGGAAGGTGTCCCTGCCCGTGGCAGGGGCTGGAGCTGGAGGAGCTTTAAGGTCCCTTCCAACCTAAACCATTTTGGGATTCTCTGCATGTTCATGGCCACAATGATTTGCTCAGCTTTGAATTATAGAAAGGTTTCTCCAAATGTTTTGAACTCTGGGATAACGCTGCTCACCAAACCTAATACATTAAAAGGCCTCTTTTATGTGACTATTACTTTGGTGACCAAAGTGCCAGGGTTTTACGAGAGCTGCTTACCCTTTGATAAAGCAAAATCAGTGAATCTATGCTGACAGCTTCAGATGCTGCAGAAACCTGAGCAACCTTTCACCAGCATATGTTGCTTGCTGGAGCCTTTCTTAAGAACAAACCGCAAGAAGCATCTTTAGTAATTTAATGAGCAATAAAGAAGACTATAAAAAACCAAGCATAATTAAATGCAATGATAGATTTTAGCACCCTAAATGGTTACCAGAAGTGCTTAATCAAAACTAAGGTTTGTGCTAGGCAGAATGAATAGCTCTTTGTTGCCCCATAATAGAAAATGCTTAAAAATAAACTGCAAAGGAAGATTTGGGATAGCATTGGAATGCCAGAAGCATTAAAAATCATCCCAGCCTGCCTCCTGATGCCCCTCTAATGCTTGAGGAAAACAAATAAACCACAGCAAGAATAGGGAGCTGTTCAGTGTATTGCTTTGATCTTTGTTTCACCTTTTGCAAGTATTTATGAAGGGTACTTCTGGCTTGTGGTTTTCTGATTTGGAAGAGGAACAAATAGATTGACAGTGGTAAAGGTTAGTCAGTGGTGTGAGGCTTGATGCCTTTTTTCCCCCCCTTCAGCCTACTGTTCTGAGAGGTAAGCCCTAGAGCATGGAACACTGGCTACCTAGGCAGAATGAAGGGTGATGTGCTGTCAGGATGGAGTGTACGCACGTTCCAGCCTTGCTGCCACTTGCATTTCAACAGCACAAATAGGAAACTAAGGAAGACACCAGCATGGACACAGATTCTCCCTTAATACAATAGTCTTTAGGAGAACTTGTGGATTAATTACACATTTTCATGCAGTAGCATGCTGCTGATTGTTTACACTGAGTCGCAGTTGCTTATGTAAATGGTCTTAATGAGAAAATTCTGTAGTGCATAATTGTGATGCAGAATTGAAGAAAAGAGGAAATGTGGAGGACACCGAGGCAGTCCTGGGCGGATGATGCTCTGGTGTGATTCAGGGTGACCTAATCAGTTAATTCAGGCACTAATATCTCAGGTACATCACAGAACGAATGATTCATCGTAGAATGGTTTGTGTTAGAAGGGGCCTTAAAGCTCATCCAGTCCCAACCCCCTGCCATTATCAGGGACACCTTCCACTGGAGCAGTTGCTCCAAGCCCCTGCATCCAACCTGGCCTTGAACACTGCCAGGGATGGAGCAGCACATACTTGAAAAACATGGGCTGAAATTCTAACAGTTGATAGCCTTATCCTGCCCTCCTGAACCCTCCCTATGACCCAGGAGGGAAGGGATGAGGGTGGATGGGGGCCTCTCCCAGGTCTCTGTTGGTGGGACTGCAGCAGCTCAGCTGAGTGGTACCTGAGTGAACAGCAGCATTTGTGGCCAGAGAGATTTGCCTGTTGTTGGTTGCTGAAAATTTGTAAACCCCAGTGGAAAATCATGACTTTGGAGAAGTCTTTGAGCAAATAACCAGTGGCAGAGCTTCAGTGTGTAAAGGAGTGTAAATAGCGTTGCCTGCAGGTACCAACGCACTCAGTGCTGTGGTTGGTGTGAGGTGTGAATTGGATGGTGTTCCCCACTCAAATGCAATCACTTGGTGGTTTCAGTGACCAAAAATACCCAGGCAAGAAGGAAGCCACAGACAACCTCTGTGTACACCACCGGGGAGGTGTTTGGGCTCCGTTCTCCTGATCGCCCCTTTACAGCTCACTTTGGGTTAATTACCATAGAGGTACTTTCCTGATGGTATGGGTTGTCCTGGTTGCTTCAAGGATAAGCTGGGTTATGTTCTGGAGCCTTCCTAAAGTAAGTTGGTGTAGTGCTGTAGAAGATATCAGCAGGGCCTGTTAAGTGAACAGACCTAGGGAAACACATGTTAAATATAGAGAGCAGCCTGAATTGTATCAGAAGGGGCAGGTGTCAATGGGAGAGGTAGTTTCTCCATAAGGAATGTCTCTGTGTAGCCATTGGCATGGAGAGCCAGCATGGGCTCTCTCACTGCTTCGGATCACAGCTGCCTCACCCCATGGATGAAGCTCTTTGTCCTCCTTGCCATGTGGGACTTGTTCTGGCTTTTATCCTGAGGATGCTGCCACACATCCAACACGTGTAGGGTTCCCAGACCTGGTTCCCATCACCCCAGGGGGCAAGATCCTTGGTTGTGGAACCCTTCTTCTTCCCCAGGGCATGGTATTTCAATGTATTATATATCTAGCAGGGTTGTATACTCGATCGCTGTCACTGATCAGAATCTACACGTATTTAAAGGTGGAAAAAACCCAGATTTCCTTCTTTTTTTCTTTTTTTCTTAATTTCACATGTTGAGATCCATATGATATTTTCTAAAGAGCATCTGCTCTTGCTGCTATGTAAAGATTGACAATCTGGAGCGTCATAAAGAAAATGTATTTGAAATATTTTGCTCAGTCAAGTCTCAGAGGCACTAGGCTGTCCAAAAGTGTTAATGCAGGCTGGAGCTAAAGGAGCTTTTGCAGCTCCAACAGACATATTCATTTTGAAAGGTGTTTCTTTGAGCATTAAGCCTTTCTCATGCTACATGCTGTTTGCACTCTTTTGTCTTAAAAACCTTTTAAAACTTGTCCCAGGACACTTCAAGTTGAGGCTTTTGCTTTTTTGGGGTGGTTTGGGGTTTTTTGTCACTGTTTTTGTCTTAGCTCAGGGAACTAAGAACTGATGAGGAGCTTGAGTGTGCATTTCCAGATCTCTCTAGGGTGGTTTTAGAAATGATATGGAAAGAGGAAAACCAAAAGCACATGTTGCCAAATGTGTACATATTGTGCATTGTGTTTTGTATGGTAAAAGTGGCAGCTTTGAGTGTATTTTCGAGATGTAGAGGGAGTACACTAAATGAATCACAGAATCTCAGACTGGTTTGGGTTGGAAGAGACCATAAACCTCCTCCATTTCCAGCCCCCTGCCATAGGCAGGGATGCCTCACACTAGACCATGTCACCCAAGGCTCTGTCAAACCTGGCCTTGAGCACTGCCAGGGATGTCACAAATATACTCAACAATAGAAGGAAACCTGGTTTCTTATGATGGTACTTGAGAGATGAATTATGATATTGTCT